>VZTF01003500.1:320475-387733 GCA_013397755.1 Cnemophilus loriae | reverse complement strand
GTGTCCGCTCGCTTTCAGGCAGGTTACCGTGCTTGCCTTTGTTCGGCTTCCTCCCCCAGCGCGGACCCATCGCCGCCGAAACTGAGGGGNGGCACCGCCGCCGCCTCCTACAAAGGGCAGGTGCTCCCCGGGTAGGCAGGGGTTGTTGGACTGAGGGGCTTCGCGCGCCTTCTTCAGTGAAAAGTGGTTATTTCCAGGAAGGCTGTTGCTACCTGTAGGAGTATCGCCTTCTGGGGAACTGTGGCACTTAAGGACGTGGTTTAGTAGCAGTGCTGGGTCAATGGCTGGACTTGATGATCTCGGAGGTATTTTCCAACCTAAACAGTTCCACGGTTCTGTAATAGCAGAGAGGTACACCGTGTGCCACGTGAAGTTTTGCAGCCTCAATTCTGACATTTCCTGGTGTTTTAGTGTTTGGCTCACAGCGTTTTGTTTTGCTTTTATTGGAATGTGTATATGAGGGTAACAGCACTTTTTGTGTTTACATCTTGATCAGACAATTGAACAGCTGGAAGTGGATTTGTTTTCCCATTATAAAAAGAGAAAAAAAAGCAACAAGCCAACCAACAACAGGTATTTCCTTTTTTATTCAGGTATCCCCAAACATTAAAACCTTTGCTTTTTAGCAAAACACCTCACAGCATGTGCTTTTGTGTGCTGCGTGTATAAACACGTGGGAAACGGGAGCTGCAGAGATGGGTTTCATGGGAAGCACCCGAGGTGTGTCCCTAACTGACCACAGGCTTTCCTAATCCTCTCTCCTCTCACGCAGTCAGCAGTCTTCAACGATACTCTCTCCATCCCTGCTGCAACAGGGGTTGTTTACGTTCATAATAACGCAACTGCAAGTTTCAGACACTAAATTTTTCAGGAAAAATATTCCAGAGCTGAGGACAAAGTGGGGCTAGCACATATTTCATGTACTTTCTATTTCTTGATTTAGAGGCTTCTGATTTTTAGAAATACATCAGATGATCGAGATATGCTGTGTACACTTGTCTCCTTAATAACCTGAAATGCTCTTTCTTAAACCCCAGTGACCCAGGGTAGTTTCAGGAAATGGCTTACAGAAACAAGGTTTTGGTATCTAGCAGCTTCTTAGGGCAGCTTAACACAAAATGTGGATCAAACGGAGCCTGAGATGCAAGTAGGTAACCAAGTCACCTTAGCAGCAGCCATGCTCTGTTCTTCATGAAATGTCCCATGCTCCAGTATGTCATGGGAAAGAGTGACCCTGTGACACTTCACTGCAGAGAGGAAGTGCAGATTCAGATAGATAACTCCTTTTTCATTTTTTTTTTTCAGTACCTCACAAGAACATTTTCAGTGTTGGTTGAAAAGATCTGGTTGGTTGTCCAGGGAAAAGCGCCAATTAATGATGACATGAAAGAGCAGAGAGGACACCTTAATTTGGAGATACCATCAAAAATAGCTTTGAAAGAAGTCTCTGAAGCACAAGAGAGGCAGCAATCAAACATACAATGTAGATTTCAGTTCTGTTTGGTGTTGCAGGCATTTTTTGATCTCTATCCCTATAGCTACAGCAGTAAACTAAATGGGACTATGGTTCAGGATTAAAGCACAGCACTGGTCATTCTCTGTAGTGTCCCCTGGGTGGTGGTGGTGTCCCCAGCGTGGTTCTGTCCTAGCAAACAGCAGTCCCTGAGGCGCGGCTCCAGGGTCGGTGTGTGCCGGGGCCATTCCCAGCAGACTGTCTGTGTGCAAATGACCTATTTCAGAACATAAGGGTTTAGTTGTGCGTATGAAAGCCGTGTTGTGCCAGCTGGTTCCTGTACCAAAGGACAGTTCCCGACCTGCTTTTTTTGCTAGTAGAAACATGAGGGTTTTGACTTTGTGATCCCTGCTGTGTTGTGTGTCAAACCAGAACCTTAGGCACTGGCTGGAGTCAAGCAGTGAGAAGCCAGACTGAAGATCTGAGCATTTTATTGATCGAGCAGGATTTCTGCAGAAATCTTTGCTCAAAGAAAGATACAGTTGCATTGGCTAGTAGTATCAGAGTTTATGGAAGAAATGGATAGTATTATGAATACTTTTATTATGAATAGACTCAGAAATGTTATTTCTTCTACATTAAGTAAAATATATTCATTAATACAACATTGGCTTTTATAGGAATTCTATGCTCCATGGAAAATACTTTTGTTTTGACTAATGCTAAGAAGCTGGGGTGAATTTTAGCAGGAAGCAGTTAAGTTTCAAGCAAATGTCAAGAACAGATGGCATTTAGGAGGTCTGAAGAAATTAATAAAGAAAGAAAGAAAGTCAGTAGAGCAAATGTGTGCTTTCACATCACAACAGCTGAAGGTAAAAGTGGGTTGCAAAGAGGTTGAATTATCTTAAAATATCTGTCCTAAATATGAGGAGTAGGGTGGCATTCCTAGAAATTGTAAACCAATGAAGTATTACGGCTCTAGCAAAAATCGTACCACAGAGCACCTCCTTCACACACATGTACATGGTATTTCTGGTGCTGTCAGTCTGAAAGTGCTATAGATTAATATGGGGCTAGTTTTGATGACTCTTTTCAACTTTTCAATTCAACCAAAAGCTTGGACAAGAAGGAGTAGAAGGATCTAACAAGGACGGAGGGCCGGACATGCTCATCTCTTGCACAGATGCTGAGGATTATGGATGGATAAACTCTGCAAGGTGTTTGAGACTCACTGGCATAGCTGTGTTTTGGGAGTCTGGCTGGGAAGGCAGAAGACAGTATTTTCAGTGAAAGAAGGACCTTTAGTTCAGGAATTAACTTCTCCTGATCTAGTGCCCTGTGCCTGTTGCCAAATTTGTCCAGAAGAATACTCTAGAACACACATTTAGGACACAGTCTTAAGTTGCACCAGAGGAGGTTTAGGTTGGACATTAGGAAAAAAGTTTCCACAGAAAGGGTGATAAGGCATTGTAATGGGCTGCCCAGGGAGGTGGTGGAGTCACTGTCCCTGCAGGTGTTTAAGGAAAGACTGGATGTGGCACTCAATGCCATGGTATACTTGTCAAGGTGGTGTTCAGTCACAGGGTGGACTCGATGATCTCAGAGGCTTTTTCCAGATTAATTCATTCTGTGATTCCGTTACTTTAAATTTTAAGGAGTAAGAAGAAGTGTAAAAAGGAATCTAAATAGGGAATCGTTATCATGTGTGATTCTATATGCATGTAATTCAAACGAGAGCAGAACTAACTATGGCACCATGGCATGAAATTTTCTTAGTATCAGCTGTACCTGTTTCTGCCAGTTATGAAGTCAGAGGGGGTACAAAATGACAAGCTGGTTTTCAGGAACAGATTACATGAATTGGGTCTATCAAAAATCTGAGACCTTTATCAGTCTAAACCACAACTTGTACAGAATCAGAAACTGTCTGTAAAATCATAGAAATGTACTGAGAAAAAATACACAGAAAATTAAGACTCAAAGCCAGACTCAAAACTGTTATTTGCAGAAGTTCTCCAGGGTAAGTTAGAGAGATTTTTGAGACATACCAGGAATAAAATAGTAATGACTGTACACAGGCAAGAGGAAATTAATTTTTTTCCCATAAATTGACAATGAGTTTTTTCTTTATAATTATAGCAATAATTAGTGAATGATGTAAACCAATTCTGATTAAAATTAAGGCAGTCTAAAAAAAATGAGCTGAGCAATAGAGATATGTGTAATAAAACATAGGGCTGAAAAATTTGTTAGTGGCAAATACAGTGGAAATGTGAATAAACTGGGAAAAGGAAGAGTCAAGACTTTAGAGAATCCCATTGGTAAGCTGCACAATTCCATGTTTTTACAAGATGTGAGCAAAATATGTTACTAGAAAATCTAGCTTGTCTTCTTATTACACCATGAACATTAACAAACATGACTCATAGGTTCAGGGAACACTATTGCAATCATACTCTGCTTTCTGATGGTGTGAAGTATCTCTAGAAATTCTTCTTTCTCTGGTATGAAATATTTACTTTAATACAAATCCTAAGAACTCAGTAAAAATAACACCAGTCTCTCCATAAATATTAGAAAGACTCTTGATTTGAGGGTTACTCTAGGGCTGAAAATTCAAGCTGAATGTGCTAGAAATACCAGCAGAGGCCATGGTAGTCCTTTTAGCCTATAGTAAGATAGATTTTATCCAAAGGGTGCAGCGGAAGATTCAGCTTGTTATGACTGGATACTCCTTTTGTGTCCACCAGAGTTCTTGATGAAACACAGGACAATTGCCATAACAAATGAGAAAGGAACTGGCTTGGGCAGGAATCAAATGGACAAGACACTCAAATATGTGCAGTGAATAGGAAGAAAGCTAATTAGCTACAAGGAAAAAGCTTTGCACACCAACTGCTCTTTGATGCTCTCCCTGAACTCAGTTTAATCACAAAACAGTGTACAGGCTTGGGATTTAAAAACCAGATGGTCCAATGAGAGACTTCTTGTCACTACTTGTGTGAAGACACACAGGATTCTGGAGATGAAGTCATCCCTTGTAAATCTCCTACTATTTATTGCCATAATTCTCTGAATCAGTCACTGGAAAAAAAAGTGAAGATACACTCCAGTCTTGTAAGATGTATGAGGAATGAATACACCAGGACAAACATTATCTCCAGGGAATCAGGTGATAAAAGGAGAATCCTTTGGTGGGACCTTCCTATTGGAAGGTACTTAGGAAACCCATAGCAACAAGAGTGGGGACCAAGGGAAACTAAAGCTTATGTGGAGAAAGCCTCTCATTTACATGGCTTTAAAAGGGCAGATTAAACAACTCTTATGAATTTTGGAAAGGGTTTTTTCTGTGCTTTTCCATTCTAATTGAACCAACACTGTGGACAGCATTAGCAGCAAAAAGCAGACAGAGTTCGTCCAGCTGATGTGCCATAACTACCCTGCACAGCAGAGCTTCCAGAAAGGGCCTGGAAGAGCAATGCAGTCTTAAATGCCTGTCACAAGACAGAAGGTGGTTTCCTGCAGGTATAGGGAAATCTGCAGGGCAAGCATCTCCCCATATTTTGATTTAGCAAATATTCATGCTGGAAGTGGCCATGGAAAATCTGTCCTGTTGTTTACCTGGGTGGTTGGCACAGAATCAGACTCTTCCACCACTCCTGGTGCCTGTAAAACATAGCTGACATGTGGAGCATGTGATCCTCTTTCCTCTCCTCCCTTCCTTCCTTTCAGGGTAACAAGCCAGACGAGGTCTCTTGTTAGCAGTCCCACAGCTGTTAAAGGTATTGGGAGGACTGGGAGATCTGCCTGTAGCCCCAAGTGTGTAAATGGAAGGAGGAAGATTCTCTGGCTAGAGATTTGGGACTCTGAAGATGCTTCGGTCCTACAAAACTCTACAGCTTCAGGCTGCAAGGTCCAGACCTTGTCAGCTAAATAAATTAGTCCTAATAGGTGTACTGGGGACATGGCCACAAGCAACAAAAATCATATGGGAGGATGAAGCTGTAAGCCTATCCCACTGATGACCTGTGCAAGAACCCCAAATTCTACCTTTGCTATTCACATTTCAAATTTTGTGTCTCTGTGTTTTTGTTGTCATAGTGACAGAAGGCACCAAGAATATTCTGTGGGTTTTTTTCTTTGTCATGGATGCAGAACATCCTTTCACATGTATGTTTTCTCTCCCTCCTGGTTGCTCTTTTCCTTAGCTTTCCCAAGAGCTTAAAAAAACAAAAAATTGAAATAATTAATGGAGTTCACTATACTTAATGCTCAGTAAATTAGACAGTAAATACCAACACACACAAACAAATACAATACATACTACAGAACTTCGGCTGAATGTCATGATTAAAAATATGTTGTAGGTACTATTTGTTTTTATTTTCAGTGACCACCCAACAGGAAATCTCCTGGTGGCTGTAAGGGGAGTTTAGACACCAGCATTCAACAGAAACAGCTGTAAGTGCCTGAACCTGAACCTCACATTTGGCTTCTTGGATTGTATTTTGATGTTGAGTTGTCCAAATACACAACTCCCACTTAATTCTGCTCATGCAGAGAAGAGGCAGAGAGGGAGAGGGGACTGGAAGAGTTCTTGGGACTAGAAACATGGTGTGCTTTGGTCTGCAGTATGTGAAGCAGGGATTTCAAAGTTATAGGTGCTGCTGTCTTGTTCCGTGGGAAACACAAGCTAGGTCAGAGTTTTAGGCTATGCACCGTGAAACAACTGAAACGAAACAATGAAGACTCATAGTAAAGGAAAGAAATTGTTTGGGATTGAAAAAAAAACATGGACTTTCTTTAAAAATATTAGTAGAGCATGTTGGTTTTGAGTACATCTGATGTGGTGGTAGAGAATAAATGGATTTGCAACCCGTGAACACTATTAGAAGAGTGGTGTGACATGGCAGTAAGATGAAATGTCTGTGAACAGTAATGTAAAAGGTGAGGCACAGGCAAACGTTCAAATGGACATCATCAGATTTACAGGTCAATTCACATGAGAGGATGCCTGAACTCTACTGTGGATCAGTGAAGTTTATTTTTATGCCACTCTAATTAACTTTCCTAACTCCCAAGCTGACGTACTTTGATGTAACACCTGTAGTGTCCACACGTAGATGAGAAAACACATCAGTGACAAGAGTATCGTGGGATTTATAGTGCCTGGCAGCAGTAGCCTGGGCTTTTTGCACAACATCCACTTCCCTCCCTACATCAGTAGAATTCCAGACCTAGTGTCTTGGCTCAATACCTGGACATAAAATTAATTGTATCAGGAGTGGTAAGTGTGCATCTCTGTGAAATGTAAGGGGAATGTAAATCTTCATAGACTGAAACAGTTAAAAAGTTAATAGTGTGGTTGGCAATTAACCTTATGGGAAACACAAGTAGCTTCTAGCAACAACTCTTAAACAATGAGTAAGGGTGGAGCCTTCTTGAATGAGAAGATTAGTTGCCAGTGAAATTAGGGTAATATCTCAACTTTCTGTATTTCAGTGTTCATACACATTTGGAAATAAAGTGTTGATAGATGGTTCTCATCAACTACATCTGGTTATATAAGATGCTAAAGCTGAGTGCATTATTCAGATAGGATATGGAAATATTCATGGACTCAGGATAATGGCATATTTCCCAAAGTTGATTGAAGGATATAATCATGATTGATGCAGAACCAGATCAGTAGGAAATCAGAGTGAAATTTATCTTTTGGATATGGATAAGAATTTCCTTGGTGGCAGCGGTGCTAGAATTTAAATAGCCATTCCCTTTCTATGTTAGCTTAAAATCTTTGGGTATGTATGAAAACAGATTTTTTCTCTTGTCAAGACAAAATTGTAGGATACTGGTAGTTTGCAATAAATTAAGTGTAATAAGGAATTAAAAATTCCTTTTTTTTGCCAATACCTTCAAATCACAATTTTTAATAAAGAAAAATAAATTTAGTAAGTCTCATGAGACCATGTATCCTTTTAGAACAATTCGCATGAATGGACTCAATAAGGAGAAGGTTAATTTCCCAAACATGCCCAATTTCAGTAAAGAAATGGATGGATGAGCTTACTTTGAGAGTTAATTTGCTGAGAAAGAGGCCCGGGAAAAGCAGGATGAAGATGAGCAATTATCTCCCACATGAGATGGAGACACACAAGAGTTTGTGGTATTTATGTGCACATGATTAAGTACTTTTTGTGTAAAAGCAACCAAGACAAGGAACCACTGTGGTGGTGACCATGTTGCTCCAGATCTGCTGGTTTGCCTGCTGAATGTTCCTCTCAGAGAGCATGAAAAAGAGAGATCGCTCTTGTTAATATGCATAGAATTATGTTTGCCCAAACATAAAAGGAATGGGTTTTTTTCCTTTCAGAATTAAGCATGGTATGTTAAACAGACTTCTAGGGGAAAGGGAGGTACCGGAGCATGTCAGGTAAGAGGAAAGTAAGGGGAAATGTAAACATACCTATGCCATTTTCTACCTGTAGGGAGAACAAGAGTTGAGCAGGCATTAAAGTTTGAAACCCTAGTTAAACTCCAGATGGACAATTCAAGAAAGGTGGATTCCAAATCATCTGCTGTGAGCCATATGCGAGAAGACAGACAGAAGCCTGACTCATGCTCCAGTACAATCTACAGTGGAAGGATCTTCAGCTTTTTTCCATCTGGACCAGTTCCTTTCAGCACAGTGATGCACGAACATGGCTTTTGTGCTAAACTAATACATAATTTGGACTTTCTAAGAAGAGTCACTTAAAAGCCAAGTGAATCCCAGCTGTTACTGAGCTCTATCACTGCATCAGTGTTAAGCTTTGGAGGAGAGATATTTCTTTCTGGGTTATAACTTAGTCAGAATAAAATTATACACACTACCTCCTCATGGCTGGGAATAAACAATTAGATTTCAACCTAATAAATACTGGCAACTTTTTCTAGCTATGCAATTTTATTCATCCTAGAAGCAACCTGTTCAGTACTTCCTTGAAAAATGCTCTTCTATGCTGGCTGCTTGGTTGGAAGTATTTTCTGAAATAAAAGTCAGCATACCACTTGATGGTTTGATCTTTGGACCAGGATTTTTTTTCCTTCTCTTCTAGACCCCAGTGTTTATTAGATTGCAAGATTCAGAACTTTCAAATTTGGTTAACATTTCAGCATGAAGTATCTTTACAAAAGACGTCTGAAATTTCAAGGTAAGTTGTTAATGTACTTTTTGAAAAAAATATTTACATTCCTTACCTTGTTAGGAAGAAAAACACATCAGTTTTTCCCACATTAAATAACGAGAGACTCAACAGTTCTCCCTGAAACAGGAAGCCTCTGAATCTACCAGGACACTGTATCCTATGTATTTTTAAAAGCATAATGCACCATGAGATTTCTTAACCAAAATGAATAATGGAAAACAACAAGCCTGTTGGTGGTTTAAAATCGAATGCTATTTGTCACCTTTAAATGGAAAACAAACACTTAAAATGATTAAGACTGAACATTATTAATTTATTGCAGACTTGCCAGTTAAAAAAGAAAGATCACACAGCGCAATTTTCTTTTAAAAATACTTTTAAAGCTAGATGGGGACATTAGGCACCTGATAAACTGATCTGTATAATGAAGGAAGTTAATGGACGTATTTGGTTTTATCCCTATCTTATCACTTCCTAGTGTAAATGAAGCCTTTAAATGGGTATGGGATTTGCTTTAGCATTTGAATAAAATGAAAATTAATACACCTGTATGTGCAGAGGAAACACACAACAACAAAGCTTTAATAGAATAGTCAAATACTGTTTCTAAATTCCTGTAGAGTATCACCTGAGGAAATCTGAATATTTGAAAAACAAAACTAAGGAACTTCAGTCTGTCTCCAACCTACCTCACTTCATATCAAGATAACCTTCAGGAAAGATTTTATAGAGCAGTGTTGCATATATTGCAGAAAATATTGAGTAGCCTCACTGTAGAATATAGAAAACAGTTTTCAATTAATTCTATAATGTAACTTACTAAAAGAGCATAACTTAGAAGATAATGGAAAACACATGGTATTTGATTGAGAATGCTGTTCAGCACTTCAATGATTTTCTATCCTTTTTTCCTTTAAATAAGTAAACGTATTTTTATGTGCAAAATAAAGTTGTGTGGTAATGTGTCCGTATTGGTACTGTGTTCTTCCTGAAATCCAGATACATCATCACATGATTTTTTTCAAAAATAGTTTCAATGTAATATCCTATCTAATTGCAAGTTATGTATTTTTTTTCTTCTTTGCATGAATAAAGGGAAAAACATCTTCCATATTCACACAGGCCCTTCAAACTACCTTCTCTAGAAGTTCATTCAGCAGAAACACAAAATTTCTTGATATACAAAAGGGAGATCGGTACAACATTCTTGTATTGTTTAGATAAAAATTGCATATAAATACAAACTCATTCCTCTGAAACCTAGATTATGGGAAGTGCAAATCAATAGAAAAGCAAAGGCCTAAGCATTCTACATATCCTCAGAGCAGCAGAGGGAGGGACCAAACCTGACACCCTGAACTGCTTTGTGGAGGCTGTCTGGGATACCTTCACCCTGATGGAGCCAATGTACTATGGCGCCTGTCACGGTTTTGAAACTGCAGCAAGTTCTGTAAAACTGTATCACCAAATGAAATAAAATCATGGTCTTTCTGTGCACTCAGCCTCTCTTATATGAATCTATGAACACTGCTACCAACTCAGATGTCAGAGCACATGGTTTTTTACTTCAGTTTTTTTTGCAAAAGAAAAGAGAAATAGCTCTGGGTACCTCACACAGCAGAATAGTAAGGAAATGTAGCAGACCTGCTCATGTGTAGCTTAGGAGTTTACTTTGGAAAGAACCTTAGCACTTACTCAATCTGTGCAGGAGGAACAAAGCTCTCCTGGACTGGTACCAATTTCTATTAGTTCTGGAACAACCCCCTACCGCCCAGCTCATGTTCCAGCCTTCTTTAAATTTCTTTTTGTTAGCTTGCTTTTTTAGCTGACTACATACACTCTGAAAATCGCAGAATCACAGAACTGGTAGGGTTGGAAAGGACCTCTAGAGATCACCGAGTCCAAGCCCCCAACCAAAGCAGGGTCACCTACAGCAGATGACACAGGAATGTGTCCAGGTGGGTTTTGAATGTCTCCAGAGAGGGAAACTCCACAAGCCCCTTGGCAGCCTGTTCAGTGCTCTGCCACTCTCAATGTAAAGAAGTTCTTCCTCATGTTGGGGTGAAACTTCTTGTGTTTCAGTTTATGGCCACTGCTGAGAAGAGCCTGGCACCGTCCTCCTGACATCCACCTTTGGCATATTTATATGTATTGATGAGATCCCCTCTCAGTCGTCTCTGCTCTAGACTAAAGAGGCCCGGCTCCAGCAGTCTCTCATAAGAGAGATGCTCCAAGTCCCCTTAATAATTTTTGTGGTGCTCCACTGGACACTCTCTAGTATGAGAAATGAGCATGACTACAAACATATTCAATAACCGAATCAAACACTCATTCTGTTTTCTTTATGTACTTACATTTTATTACAGACTAATATGAAACCATCTCATATTCATCCTAGAATTACTGTAATTACTTGTGAGGAAACTTAAACCAGTCTTGGATGTTTATATTTATTGCAAGCAGATTTGTATCTCCTGCTTATATATTCTACATAAGGATCCAAAATGTGGCTAAACAGAAACAAGTTATATTTGGTTGTCTACAGAAATAAAAGTTAAAAATAGCACTGAAAAGAAACTTTACAGTAATGTATTCACACACTGACTCTTCAAATCAAATAAATGAAGTAGTATAGGATAATCTGAACATTAGATTTGAAGGCTGATTTATTTTCAAATAAATGCACCTAAAATTGTTCAATTAAAAATAAGTGTAAGTATTTGGTGCTGATGACTACAGACATCTTTAATGTTTAAAGCACAGATAACTACCCCCAGCCCCATACAGCAACTTTCGCAGATTCTACTTTACATTAGATCATGAAAGAACATCTAAAATGCAAAGTGTATATAGCACAGAATTTATGTCTGAGACAATGCAGATTGAAATCTGGTGAATTTTCATAAGGTAAAAAATTAAAGCTATATAAACTGATTTTTTGATTATTCTGCAAAGTAGAATCATGTATGTTTTCACTTTTATAATACTTTCACAAATTTCCATTAAAGCTTTTTTAACAGAGACAGTAGCATGAGCACAATGATCCCACTGGCTTCCAAAAGAAAAGTAGTGCAGTTCCTCAAGCTATTTTTTTCCTCTTATTTTTGCAAGCCAGTTGGGTCAAGACAAACAGGCTAATGCAAGCAAGAAAGTAAACTGTAAGCTTTTACATTAAGTGGCTGAACAAACAATTATTGTACATGGTAAAACAAAAAAGATCTTTTGCCACAAGCCACTGCAGGAATATATGAGCTTCTGTGGCCAAAAAGCTTGAAATACTTTCTACGTCTTCACATACATTTGGTTAGCGCTTACCAGTTTCAAGACATTTATAGAAGCAGTTATGGAGACATTATGCTGTTAAAGCTGCAACAATTTAAACGAGGCAAGTTAGACGGTTACATAGATTTTTAGACTTCTCCTCTTTCTTTTTTCTCTTCATACATAAAAATCTGTCTCCTTTCAGTGTCCCACCCATAATAAAACACTCTAATGCATTTTGATCTAATTTCTACTTTTTCATCTTTTTATCTTCTGCAGTGAAACTCCCAAGTTAATACCTGCTGCAGTGGACTAGGTTTACATGGCAATAGTAACAGGGACTGAAGCAAAAACACATCAAGTGAAGCCAAGTTGATGTTTTATGTTCATTTCATTAAACAGTCTATTTCAACAAACAAACAGCACCAACTTTGAAAGGTAAAAGTATTGCTAAATCAAAGCAGAAACTTCCACTTAAATTCAAGCATTCTTTCTCCTCCAAAAAATGACATGTTTAACTAAAATTTCTCAAACATGCATACAGGTGTTTCAGCCTGAACAATGTTGTCAACAATATCTAAGTGCAGGGCTACATGAAGTTTGCAATGAACTGCTTTGTTAGTAGGCAGAACAGGAATGCAGCATTTTCAAAAACATCAAGCAAAAATTTCCGTATTTAAGGCTAAAAGATAGAACTCACAAAGTAAAAAAGCAGGAGGCTTTATAGAGTAAAAAAGCTAGCAGTTATAATATAGCACTGCAAGTACAGCGCTCTAATCGCTGCTACCACAAATCCCAACAAAACATCAATAACTTGGGTGAGACTCATAGAGCAACAGACCTGTATTACTAATTTGACATTCATTAGAATTTTAACATTCAGCCACAACTCCACTCTAAGCTAAATTTAAGTGGCCAAAACTTAGTTATAAAAAAAGCCTTCAAAACATATACTTAAAAAAAAATAGAAATGGTGTGTTAACAAATGTATGCGTAAAACAGATTTATAAATAGCTACAGTATGAAAAATATTTCAGTGCAAAGGCAATTTTAAGATTTCTAAAAAATACATTACAAATAATTTGTTAACTACACACAAGAAATTTGTCACTGCTACTGGTATAAAATGTATACCCATATTAACTTCTTAAAAATATATACACCAGTGTTTTATGTAGGGGACGGTTCTAACTGACCAACATTCAAGTCTGCAATGGCAAGTATATGTACACACACCCACATGTGTATGTATTTCAAAATGCTACTGCTATAAGGACATTCTTTGAAACTTAAAAGTGCTATATGTTAAATGATAAAAAAACCTTTATCTGTGGTGCTCACTGTTAGACTGTAAAATTCTGTTATCTTTGGTATACTGAAGATTTCATAACTCACTTTACAGTCTCTGCTTGACCCAGGGCATTTTAGTAATAAATCACTGTGTGTTTAATACGAAAACTACTCAGAATACTGTGAGGAACATTTCTTAGTAAGTTGATTTTTCTTTTATTAAAAAGTAAAGTAGTAAGTAAACTTATTTTGCCTCTGTTTTTTCTTATTAAAACACAAAAAGGGAAATAATTTTTCTCTGCCACCCTTGTCCACGTGAAAGACAACTAACAATGTCTTGGTCTTCCAATAAATGCTGCAGGTCTGATTCCAAATACATTTTTTTCACACTGAAATGAATTTTTAGGTAATGTCCTCACAGAGGTATTGAATGAGGATGGCTATTAACCAGCTGTAACCACCAAGCTGAAATTGACTGAAATCGGATTACTCCTTCAGATATTTTTGCACCCCAAAATAAAACACTGGACTAAAGAAACAACACAAGGATGCAGCTAATAGTTGAATTACTGCAAGGTAACATAAATGTAGCAGAGAAAACAGAAGTGCAAGTTGGCTGTCATTCTTAAGGGAATTCAAACAGAATCCTTGCAGTCAAACTAGTTTCTATATCCCAACTGTGGTTCAACTGTTAGTCAACAGCTGTGTGCCACCTCGTGGTTTGCTTGCAAAAGCTAACAGTTGTGTGCTTTGTAATACATCTACCAAGCCCATTAGCCAGTATCTAATCATACACGCACACAAAAAAATCAAAATTAAGAGGATGAATCAAGATAGTAAAAGATACTCATCCAGAAAAACAGCTTTTCTTCTTTTAAGAAAAAAACCCAACAAACTGTGTCAAAAAAATCTTAATATAGAATACTTTCTGCTATATATATTTTACAATCACAGGGATAGGAAGTAGTAACACCAGGTAATGTGCATCTTTGACAAATCAAAGATGTTTTAGGCAAAATGCTTACATTCAGTTTATAAGTAGATACCAACACTGATGATATTTACCTATTTAACAGCCAACTTGACTTCATATTGTGTGTGCATACTCTACACAAGGATTGTTTTGCCTTTCTTTCTACAAGGGAAAACTAACCAAAACCATACATAGCCCTGATTTGGCCACTTACAAGGAAGTGAACATTAGAGAGTGTTTCTTGAAAGCAGATTTGCACAGAGGAAACACCAGTTTGTTCTACAGAAAGAGCAAAGAAAGAAAAAAGGACAGAGTAAAATCAGAAACGGCATTTGTTAAATATGCTTTAGGAGACTTTCATTTGAGATAACTGAGATCATTGCTCCTGGCTGAAAATTAAAACTGTTGATCTCAAAATGTAGGTCACTGACTGAAACTATGCACTTCAAGTAACAAAGAAAATCACTAAAGATGACAGACGTAGTAAATACACAGAAGTCTTGACATAGGATGAAGAGAATTTTTAGTGCTACCAGTCTCACAGTACCAGACTGTGCAGATTGTTCATTGCTCCAGTAGTTCAAAACATAAAAAGAGGCTTATTGGCCTGGAAGGGTTCATACTTCTAGCTCTTGATCCTGTTTGTCTCAACACTACCTCAGACAGCAAAAGCCACATATAGTTTAATATGTTTCTGTGACATGTCTGTTTCCTGAAAAAAGAAATAAACAGAACCATAGTTTTTAAAGGCTTGACTTGGTGTTCTGTCATATGGACGTTTCCAAACCTGACCCACTGTAGTGGTAGCCTGCACTGGAACGGCAATGCTTATTTGAACAGCCAAAGACAGATGGAAGTACTGAATAATCAACGCCTCTCCACTGCGTAAACATCACTTTTTTAGAACGAGAATTAGACCTTCTTGCTGGGGAATTGCTGCAGTCACTGCTCCTGTATCCTGGGCTTTTTAGACAGGCAAGAGGTGTGAATTCCGAGATGTGCTCTCGACAGTGCCTTGATGCATTCTGTTAAAGGGAAAAAAAGAAACAAATACACAGTAAATAGACAATCTTGGAACCAAAAGTATATAACTGTTTTCTTTCATAGGACCACTGTCTCCTTGGTATAAAAATACCTTTCCCTAGACCACCATTCTGGCTATTTGTTTCATGTGAAAGTATAATCCCTTGTGTTGCTTTGCAATCAACCAGTTTCAACATGATTAGTTTTATATTAAGACCTATAGAACCAGGCATGATTTTACACTTAACTTCTAAACCTGATAATGGGCTATTTAGAGAAGAGATGAAGACACAGAGGCCTGCTTTCAAATGGAAGTGTTTTAAATCACGGTTACGTTTCATTCTGGAATTTCTCCCAGTACATCTTTTTATCCCTGAACTTCTTATGTGGAATTTTAAGACAGGACAGATTCAAGTATTTTGCCCTGTACTTCCAAAGAGAGGAAATTCTTTACAGTCAGTTTGTGCTAACAGATGAACGTTCCAGAGTTTAATGCACTTGGCTTTGTACTTCAAAGCAGTATTGAATTTTGGTCTTGCTTAGGTTACATGTAGCATCTACACAGGCAATTTACACTGTACATCTCAATACTATCTTGGTCTAATTGCCCATTAAAATTTATCTTTCTCACATAATCACTCCACACTCTGGCAGAATTGGCACTTCCGCTCAGGAAATGCTCAGGACTACAGAACACCATGGCTGCATGACAAGAGCCTGGACCATGTGCACAAACTTAAAGAAAACTAGCACAGCCCTTTCCCCAATGAGTTTATAAAATTCTTTTCACTAAATTCACATATAATTTCCAGGTATAGAGGTATGGAGATTTTGTGATGGTATCTAACATATAAATGCATTATAAGCATGGTTCAAAGCAATGTTATTCATCAATCTCTCCATGAATGCTATATAAACCAGTTAATCCTCTATTCTTAATCATGCCCTTCCTTCTTCCCTGTTAATCTGAACACAGTAGGCAAAAGGACAAAATCACAAGGTAAATATTAATGATGTAGTTTGTAGAACTTTGGCTGCAATGTAACATCACTTTAATGACAATCACAAGCTTGAAACACTACTCCTGCATAACCTAGAGCAATCTGAAAGCTCCCTTAAAAAGATACTCTTGGAAAAGTCACAAAACTATCCTGAACTGCTCACCACAGTGAGGCCTGGGTTCTTTTAAACACATATAGACCAAATAGCAACATTAATACATAAAAATCAGGTAACAGTTTAGCAGATTTGCTTTGGAAATGTAAGAGGGAGTAGTCATGCAGTTTGGTAACTAATTTTCCTATTCTTTCAGCTAGAAAGTTAAGCATTTTAGTTACGATAGATAGTTCTAAAAATAAAATGCTATTTTCTACACATGACTCTGAGATAAGAGCCTTTACCAAGCCTGAAGCTGGTCAAGGAAGTTGGCGTTTTCTACTACTATTTGTGTACCAGTCATTAAAAGCAAATCAGCTACTTTAGCTATCGTCAGCTACTTTAAAGTCCTACAGCACACCGAGCACATGACATTTGTCCTTTTCACATACTGCTAATTTTGCACCTTCACTTATTTCCTCATGGGCTGTTTTTGGGGTCAGGAGAGCATGAAGGGACTGGAACAGTCATGGCATCCAGGTGGGAATCATTAGAGTAAAGAGTGTACCTTCTTACTTGTTCATGTAATCAGTGGCATAGCAAGGAGTTGATGTAAAGCAGAGAGCTTCATTCTGCTGGCCTAATGTTTGGGGAATTTAGTTCACCACTTACGCTGCTGTCTCAGATATCCAGCTAAACTATCACACTTCTCTCTTGATCTGAGGCAGTGACACAGCAATGCCCTGGTCTGTACAGAGCATAGCACTGTGGCAGACACTGTCAGATGCACAGCCTCAGTCTTCTGACCCAAGGCCCTATTCACAAGTAACTCGCTATGATTATCTTCACTTATTACCATCTGCATTTGGTCTATATACGTATTCAAGAACATGAAAGATGATGGATAAACTGCTTGTGGGTAAGAATTACCTCCGACTTTATGTATTCTACACTGTGGTGTAATGTGAGTACACGCTGCAGTAATGCCTGCAGTTCTTATAGAAGAAATGTCACACAACACCTATACATAATACAATGTATTTACAGGACATGAATATGGGTATATCAATTTATTGGTTTGCTTTACACGATTAAGTTTCTGAGACAAAAAGATCTTACCTGTGGCATGGAACATCTCTTGTAAAAACTAGGCTCTCCAAGTAAAACATAATGATTTTGTATCAATACTGATAAAGCACATCAAAAACTCTGGAGGAAACAGTTGATTTGTAAATAGCACTAATAGAAATTAATCCAAATTGGCAACACGTACAGTACTGTTACCTAGCTTTGATCTAATTATGGCTCGGAAGCTGAAAGATTTCCTTCAAGAAGTGGCCCATCGCAGTTCGCCAGTGCATTTTGGGCTGTTTTATGTCTCATACTCTTCTGCAAGGATGAGGAAAAACAGTGAGACTCTTGCTGAATACAAGAAATGTGAATGAATTGTACCATTTGGTAACTGTTATAGCAAAGCCCTGTAAAAGTGATGAATTTTCTGATAGATTTAAAAAGGAAAGGTTATCCAGTGTAAAACAAGGTTTCTATTTCTGGATCCTGAGATTAATCATTTGAGGGTGTTTTTAATTCCATTTCAAACTCTGTTAAAAAATTACTCTCAAAAGCACTAAACTAAGTACTGTGGGCTGTGTGTCCTGCCCCTCTAACAATAACCTGCACTGAATGGGAGAGGTGCCTGTGATACGAGGCCAAATCGATCCTACATTAAGGAGTGGACATCCCGCTTCACTGCTCCCCAGAACAACCGGCACACTGAAGGGAGTGCCCCGCACGGAGGTGATGGGGCCGCTGCTAATGAAGGCTGACTTACAGCTTAGTCATTACACTGTGGGCACAGAGGGCCGGGGAGTTGCCAAGGAAACTTCTTCCACAGGATTCAAATATTTCAACAGCAAGAGCCATTGCTTTGTTTCCACAGAGGAGGAGCCTGACACGTGACAAAGGCAGCAGTTTGCTGGTGACCAGTGTTCTGAGTGCCCAGTGCAGTTGTTCAACAGCAGCTAAGCCCATTGAGGAACAGAAGAATGATGAATCCCCAGAGAAGCTTCCCCAGGCAAAAGGACCACTTTGGGTTTCCCCAGGTGCAGCAAAGGGTAAAGATCTCATAACATGGCTGATGGCCCAAGCTTGTGACAGAGTGAAAGCGAAGTAAAAAATCATCAGTCAAAAACAAAAAGAAAAAGAAAAATATTTCTTAAAAAGGGATGAAAGTACAGAAGTCATTTAGAGCTAAGAAACTAAACACCTGGTATTTCAGCTACCAAATACTTGGCATTCCTGAAACACTGTCAATCAAAGTGAAAATTATAAAAATGGAAACAGGATAATTTAAATTGAATTTATATTTTCCCTAACAGAGCAGCTGAAATTCTGCTACTAATGAAAGAAGAATAAAGAAAAAGAAAATATAATCAATGTAGATTGGTTATATTTAAAAAAAAAATACTCTATTACTTTTTAAAAGTAAAAGCTGAAAGAAACCTCACAGCTGCACAATCACCAGTTAAAGCACAAAATTCAGTTTATGTCATTGAGCCAGAGTTGCAGAGACTATACATATAAGAAACAGGCAGATTTTGACCGAAATTACCAAAAGGCAACAGATTCCTCCAAAGCTTTTGCAGAATTAATGTTTTAGCCCAAGAAAGACAACAGATCATATGTATATATATATATATATATATATCAATATACATGCACACATATATACATATACTTGTATGTACATATATGTATTGTATACACATATATGTCTGTATCGGTATATATATCACTGAAGAGCTCTCTGAAAAAAACCCAGAACTATATGTGGTATGTTTAAAAACATCTGAATGTTAATGATGGTAAACAATCACTCACCACACACTTGGAGTGACTCTCAAATAACTGAAAAATTTAGAAGTATAAGAACTGCTTCAAAAGCTTTATGCATTCTTATTGGCTGAGAGAACTAATGTAGTAACCTGGGAAATGGTCACTAGTCCTGTGCTAATCTTCTCAATTGTTCCAGAAGCCCTTTTTTAATAAAGAAAGCAATAAAACTTTTAGGAATGCAGTGCATTTAAAAATAATTATTTATAAGCTCAGTTCAAACCAATCCTAAGGCACTTAAGAGACAATTTTAGTCAGAATTGTCAATAGTGAAAAAAACTGTATTTTCCCTCTGACTAACATAATTACGGTAAATTTTATTGTCTATATATTTTTGAGGGGAAAAGAAGGAGGAAATACATTTTTTATCTTAACCATTTAAGAAAGAAAGATATAAAATCTGCAATGGAAACCAACAGTCTCTGAATATTAAGCAAAAAACAGTTTTCTTGCAGACTGTATGGGAAACAAGATTTACTAGCATTTCTTCTACTTTTATATTAAATAATGCCATAAACTTTCAGATCTTGAGCTGTTTTCTTTGTAGAAAGAGCACAGAATTTCATAAAAGGGAACATAAGGAAAGCTCAGTTTCAAAATGCATGCTGGAAAAAGAAAAAAAGCTGCATTTTCTAGCAGCAGAGAAGATACATTAATATATTCCAAAGAGTGCTTAAGTGGTTTCCAGTACCACATTTTCTGTATGATGCTAGTAACATCAGCCTAATCAGAATTATCACTTGTTTGTGTGGCCACTATCCTACTTATCCAGGTACAATGGAAACACAACATGCGTTCACCTACAAAGAGACCAATGATTAAAATGGGGATATAAGAATTTAGTTTCCTGAGGCAGAAACATTCTGTAAAATGCAGCAAGAACAGTGACAAAAATTGATAGTGACAGTGATGGACTGTGACAACAATTCATACAATCTCTGAGATACACAGAAGGAAAAAACGATACCAAAAAGTATTCCTCAAAATATAGTTGACATGAATCACAAATGGAGATAATGAGTATGGTAAATAACTCCTGATGATAAACTTTATAACTGTCCTTTGAATGAAATGGCCAAGCATGCAGAAAGGCAGAAAAAAGTCACCTTTTGTTCCATTAGAAACTTAGACTGCTTGAAGTCTGAGAAAGCATAAAGATGGTGGACTGCTCAACAGAAAGGCACTGATGTTTAGTCTGATTTCCCCAGAAGATTGTAGGAAGCAACCGAGCACATCATTTATGTTTAAAGCAAGGTAGCAGTTATTTAGACAAAGCGGATTGGAAGACAGGAAGAAACAAAGAGAGAGAAGAAGAAACACAAGCGATACAACTGGTTAAAAGTCACAGATCTTCTACTAAATAATAAAAAAATGAATATTGCCAGCATTGAGCCCGAAGTCTGCTTTACTATTGATTCATTTTCCAGTACTAATATACAATGTCTGTAAGAAATGCTACAATACCTTTGTTAGGGGTTTTTATTTGCTAGCTTGTTTCTTTACCTTAACCCCTGCTCATTCTCTCTCTTTAGACTTTTAAATTAACTATTCAGAATCTATACTGAGCTCAACTCCTTCCACAAGTAGTACATATGGCAAAGAGACATCTAAGATCTCAAAATGAAAAAACATTAAATACCGATCTGCCTAAGAATGCTTTCCTGCTATTCTTTATTCTTTCCTGAATGAGGCACTATTACACCCGTACATTCTAAGAATACAAAACAATGGCAAGGGGTTTTACATTTGCCACAGGGAAACTTTATTTTCCTTGGTAGCAAAGCTCCTTTATTCCTTTTGTCTTAATGCAAAGTACCTTCTCAATTAAACATCAAAATGCTACCTAATCCCTTCTGTTGTTGGTAACTCATTCTTTTAACCTACTGGTGGCAGCTGATGGGCTGAAAAGGGCAAGGGCAGTAACATTAAGCTTAAAGTTCAACACCTCTACTGTCCTTCACATTCTAACATATATAATATATAAAAGTTTACTGAGGTTAAAAATACAGGAAACATTTTCTGTTCATGTCCCAGGATAGCATCATGGTTCCCACAGAACCTGGCTTCCTCTCCAGCCTCTGAAAAGCTGGCCTGTATTTACACAGTCATTTCTCCTTTTGGGCTGATCAGATGCAAGGAGAGAATAGATTTTAAAATCCTCTTCCCATTGGCACAGCAAGGCACATTTATGTACAAATAATGGATCAGAACAGGCAAAATGTAAGTTGAAATATAAAAGAGGAAAATATTATTAATAGGATATGAGTAAGTTTTAATATATGTGTTTTTGTAACAGGCATCAGTATGTTATCAGATGTAAGTGCCTCTTATCTACCCTTCTGGAGATCCCAATCCCCTCGCCCTTATCTCCAGAAATCAGAAATCATGTTGAGCCATGTAACTGTCTCCCACCATCCTCATCAGCTGATTTCCCTGTGGTTCCTGGTACGGAGGCACAAGTGCTGCCCCAGGATTCAGGTTAAGTAACAGGCAGCATCTTTCACCATATTGCTCAGACACCACAGATGAGGAACCTCTGTTCTAATCTTGTCTCTGACCTTGGCCTAGGTTATTAGACACTTGTAATACAAAAAAAACTAACTTCACAATGAAAAAGATTATTTACCTGGATTCTTTCTGTTGCTGTGGGCCACAACTGCCTGCATAAGACCTTCTTCAGAACATCTGGAAGAAGGCTGACAGTTATGAGCAGAATTATACCCAGCCACGCAGGACCACTGGACAGCATTTGCATGAATACATAATACATCCTCTGATAATTGAGAAAAGGCCTGTGAGGAAAAAAGATAAAATAATTATTACACTTCAATACACAAAAGAAAGGCTGACCCTGTTAAATACAAGAATTATGCCAGTGATGAAGTACTTCAGGTTCAGCTTCCCAGTTTGTGGGAGTTCATCCATCCCAGTTTTCTCAAACGGAGAGCTAACCATGCACCATCTGGAGATAACTACCTTCCTTTTGTTTTCCAGGCTGCAGGAAATATCATACTGTCCTCTCCCCGCCATAGTGTCTCTCCCTTGCAAAGATAAATTAAGTTCATTCTTAACCTGTTTATGCTTTTCCATGTACCCTTATCTTGCCCCAGGTATTTTCCACCTTTCTTCTTAGTGTCCCACCCACCATTCCCCTGGTCTTCGCTAAGGCACACTCCTTTGTATGTATCCTCAGAGTAAGGCTCATTAACCACACATTTTCATACCTCAGGCTCCCCTAAGCATTTCTAATGCTTTCATGTTATGCTCCCCTATCCTATTCACCACAGAGTTATCTAACCACACTATCAATACCTTCTCTTCCCTCTCTCCCTGTATCCCATGCAGTTGCATGATCATTAAAATGCCATCACTGTACTGGGAACCAGAGGCCATAATCACTGAGAGCCAAGATCAAAGGACAGTTTGCAGCAACACTGCAGTGTAAAACCAATAGGGCAGTTTCCTGACAGTTTCCAAAATTTGATAGTATTTGCATCCTGAAAAGGTAACTAAGCTAAAATACATTTTTACATACACATAGTCACATCTCTAATACACAGCAAGGCTGGTTGGAAAACATTATCTGGGAAAATGTCACTTCTGCAAACTGATGCTGAAGAAACTGAGATCTGATCTTACTAGGAAAAAGAAGAGGCAGCTAAATATCCAAGGAGTTAAGGGTAGTTACTCATTTGCAAAAAACATGCTGAAATACAAATCCTTTCTCTAAATTAAAGGGCGTCTTAATCACCATGCAAAAGTTAGCCTCCTCCTCCTCTGGTCTCTCAAAATATTGAGTATACAAAGCAGAATGGCTCCACCAGTAGTTGAAAAGATGGCCTTGTAACTGAGAGCTCTACAAGTGTGAAACAAAATTTCCAGCTCCTAATGGCAATCATACACAGTAAGGAACTGAACTTGTTCCAACTTGATTTCCTTCCCAAAAATTTGTTTCAAGTACACAGAACTTTTAATAGAAAAAACTCCCAACACTTTAAATTGGCTATGCACAAGAGTTATACTAATTCCTAAAAAGCTTCTTACCAACATGAACAAGTAGGCGCTCATATACCTACAGTAAATCTACTTTGCTAAGTAAGGAAGCAAAACAATGAGCTCAATCACACGACACTTGGACATCCACATCACTTGCATATTGAGTTCCACTCCCTGTCTCTAGTTTTGACTGCTACAGCTAGCTTCCAAGACAATCCCAGCAGGTAGGTGGGTAGTCACCAACTGCACAGACATAACCTATTCTGTGGCATTTTTACTCAGAAAGGCAATATCAGCTCCTTGAACCAACCCTTGGGCTGCTTTTGACTGACACGACTGAGATAAACCCAGTGGTAGTCTGAGATCTGATATTATTCTCCTTCTTTTCTTTAAGAAGATTTTAGCAGACATTCATTGAAAGAAGAACTCTCCAATTAGCAATTATGATGTATTTAAAACAGAGTTCTGCGTTGTATAAAGGCTAAATTTAATTCTGTCTGTGACAAGAAGGTGAAATATAACAACTTTATGTTTCTGAAACAACTTTTGCAGTGCAATTAATATTAGGGTTCATACCAAATAATTCCTCCCCAGAGCAGAGAAAAGACAATGTAGAATACCAGTGATCCCCAGATCATGAAGTGATTTATCCACGTCCAATAGTGTGTATCTAGTGCAAGCTGGAAAAAAAAAGATATTATATGGTGTTATTACTATCTAGATGCAACAATAATTCCCAGCAGGAGATAAAATAGAATTATACCCTTTGAAAATAGGGAAGAATTCTACATAGAATTAGTTGAAAACATCTTTCAAGTTTGAGCACGGTTAAGAAGGCACAGATAACAAACTCTCCATTCAAACTAATAAAACAATGCATGGTGATAGAAACTGATATAAGTAAGCAACAATTAAAAAACAAGTTTTAAGAAAGTTTCAGGATAAAATACAGCATCCCTTACCTTAAATGTAACCGTGAATACAAGCACAGTAAACACCACTGTTCCAAAGGTCCAAGTTCCAAACATCTGTAAAAAATGGTCCAAAGCAGTTATAGGCAATATTGTTCATTATGTTGTGAATTGTTCAGAATAAACATCTTAAAGCTTGGTATTGCTTTGTATCATGAACTGACACTTGAGCAAAAACTGAATTCCTACATGATCTATCCAGTGCAAAGTGTTCTGGTTTCTTGCTCTGTGTGTACACACCTCAGATTTCAGACAGACAGAAAAAGACCACAACCAATGCTCTCAACCTGAAGTTCACATATATATTTCTTAATAAAAATAAAGAGTAGCACAATTAACGAATCACTGAGATTTAAAAATGAACTGCAGTCATTTCAGCAATCTTCTTGGACGTCATCTTTTCTCTGATTTCCCTTCTCTGTTGGATGTCCTTGGCATCCAACAATTTCTTGGAGGTTCAACAGCATGTTACACAGATAAGCAACAGCACAAGAAAGAATGTTATAACCATACAAGTACAAAAATGTCTACATATGTTTTAAGATAAAACACTATTAACTTTAGTTTGATTTTCTCCCCACCTGCATAATGACATAAAAACACTTCAGCTTTTCAAGTGGGCAGAAATGACCATTAATGTTGGATGACCAAGTTCAGGATCCAGAGGAATGTTGGGAAAGTAAGCAACAGGACACTGTATTTTAGAAGAGACTGTGTTTGATTCAGGGTATTGCACCTATGAAAGAGAAGTGTCCAAGAGATCCGAATTATTTTGAAGGATAACTGATGAGATTTCATGAATTCCCTTCTGCAGTTACAACTGCAGGAATGAGACAACTTCCATGCAGGCATGGAATTTCAGCAGAAGATCCAGGTGGCCAAGTAGGATGTCACTGCTTGGACAAAAAGGCAAAATGGGAGCATTCAAGAGATGACAATGTGGGCAGGCAGCAAACTGAATAAAAGCAGAGGAACAAACCACAGACAAAACTCAGCTCTAACTAGGATTACTGAGGGGTGTTGGGGGAGACAAAAAGGATATTTACAAATATCCTTGCTTCAAAGGAAAAATGCAAGTCCACTAATGGAGTGGTAAGACAACTTAGTGGAATGTATTAAAGAAAATGCTGAATTACTCAATACTCTGGATATTAGTCTTCACAAGCAAAACCTTCTCCTTGCATTTAACAGCAAAGCTTGGGAAGGAAAGGAGCACGCAACAGTGTGGGACCAACAGGCTGAGGAGTTCTTAAGGAGGAAAAGCAGTGGATGCAATGTGTTTTGAAATTAACAAGGCATTTGACACTTGGACAGTAAGGAAGCAGGAGCTGGCTAACTGGACTGCTACTACTACAGTTGAAAACTGGTTGAACCACTGGACTCAGAAGTCCCTCATGGATGGCTGGCTGCTGGTAATCAGTGAACCACACTAGGAACAGCGACTGGGCTGGAAATTGTGGAATATCCCTGTCAGTAGCTGGAGGGTGACAGAGTAACAGCAGCAAACTACCAGGTGGTATAAAAATAGAGAACAGCTGAAATAATGAATGACAGAATCTCAATCCAGAGGGACCTCTGCTGATTGGAGAAGCAGGCTAACAGCTATCTTATGGAATTAAATAAGGACAAATGCAAAGATTTACACCGATGGAGGCGTAACGACTGGCTGTGCAATGGCCCTGCTGCAAAAGAAGTTGCAGTGGGGTTATGTGGACTCCAGGCTGAATACAAGCCTATATTGTGCTCTCTCTATACATAAGGGAAACTGCACAGCAACTGGGAGAAACATGGCCACTTGAAGAAAGGTTACTATTCTCATCTACTCAGCTAGAGTGAGGTTGAACCTGGAACATTGTGCTCAGTTTTGGGCCCCTCAGTTCTGAAGTGATGTGAGAAAAATAGGAAATGATCAGTGGCAGGCAACTAAGTTGTTTAAAGCTCTTCTGCAAAGAGGGGTGGAAGAGCTTAGTCTGGTGAAGAGCAGGTTGAGAAACAATCTAGCAGCTGCCCACGAATGTCTGAAAAACTACAAAGATGAAGAACTGGAACAAACCTCTCTTCAACAACAAGAAATATTCTGCTTAGGTATTGTGAGAAATTTTTTCACCATGAAGACAGAAAAACATTGGAATAGGTTGCCCAGGAAGGTTATGGAATCTGCATCTTCAGAGATATTGAAAACCTGAAAAAGACTAGACAAAGCCTTCAGCAAACTGATTTTAATTAACCCTGCACAGGGCAGGGAGTTGAACTGGATTGTGTCCAATCTACACTTTTCTGTATGAGCTCACCCAATATTACATGACAGGGTATCCATGTGGGAAGTTGATCACACAAATATGCTACTGTGTGAAAAATCTTGAAAGGAGACCACAGCCAGCCACAGGACATAAATCAGCAGGCGCTTCCCTTTCTTGTTACCTTTTTTCTGTAGTTGATTTCTAACTGTATGTTTTTGCAACACTAACCATGATGTCCTATCCATAGTAGAACACCATACACATTAAGCAGTATCACAAATTAATAACAATTCATAGGAGATAAATCTTTGGCATTTTAATTTTGCTTACCAGAAAATGACCAAGGCAGGCATTTATGAAGTAGATCTCAGCGATTAGAAATACACTTTTCCATTATTCTAGTAATATCACGCTACAGGAAGCAAACAGTTTCGAACTAATTTCTAAACACTGAGAAACATTTTGGGGGGAACTGTGTTTGGATGCAAGCTTAATGGTATGTTAATTTTAGTCTGACAGGCATCATTCTATGTGAAAGATATTGACTTTGTTTACTTGTTACTAGTTTTGCGATAATAGTGATTAGTTCATTTGTGGGGGAAAAAAAATTAAAAATTTTCGTTTCAGCACCCATTTTAACCATCTGGAACCTGACTTATATCATTACACATCACTTATGGCATTAGTGTTACTGTCAGCTTTTATGTTCTTTACTGCTTTCTACCTTTTCCCTGTTCCATAATAACATTTTGTTGCAGTAGCAAACCTTTCAAACCTCAAATTCTTCACTGATTTTTTTCCAGATGGAAGCATAATTTAAAAACTGGGAAATAACTATCAACACCTACTAGCATTCATGTATGTATGAACTCACGTAAGTGTCTCTGACTATTCCTGAACACTTGACATTTTCAAGCCTTTAAATCTAGAACTGCAGCTCAATATCTCTTAAGTTTTATACATAAACACAAGCATGCATCCTCAATAACAACAAATTTTCTAACACAGACACTCAAGACTCAGAATGTCTCCTCAACCAACACGTTATCTTCAAGTGTTAACATAGGTATCTTGTTGTAGACTTCAACATTTAAAATTTGAGAATTAGGCATTAATCTGGCTTTAGAGCCTTAGAATTAGATTGAATGTGTGCAATGGAAGATGACTAAAATATCACAAAGAAACTGAGTCAGAATATTTGCAATACAAACTGTTTACAAAATTGGTACAGGTATGATAACTCTAATTTTCAGGACCATAAGTATATGGTGATGAAGAATTTTGGACATCTAACAGAGAGCATAATGGTACCAAAAAAAGATATACTGCAGTGTACAGTTCTGTCTAGTGGAAATTCATTCTGTCCTTAGAAAAAACACTTTTCAACAAGTGTTCTCTCTCACGCTAGAAGTTCATTTCCCTGACAGATGTCACAAAGGTGGTTTTTAATGATATCCGAACAATGCATTTCTAGCAAATGTGTATCTTGCATAGAGGCAACAAAATTGTGTTGAGTTTATTTTCTCTCTCACTTTGAGGACATTTTCTAAAGCCATTAAAGCACATTATAGCATAAACTGTAAAAAATTTCTATAGCAGAGAGTCAGCAACAAAATGTAGGTTACAGAAAAGCATACAACAGAATAACAAAATGCAAGGGAGCAAAAAAGCTTTTTTAAAGTTCATGGTTCTTTACCACATCTCATATACCTCAATATACTTTATACAAAGTTCCTTTTATTTTAAGTACTTCTAGAATAGCTATAAAGAACATTTCTAACTATAGGCTTAA
Organism: Cnemophilus loriae; assembly: GCA_013397755.1. Lineage (NCBI taxonomy): Eukaryota > Metazoa > Chordata > Aves > Passeriformes > Corvidae > Cnemophilus > Cnemophilus loriae. The sequence goes on along the minus strand of VZTF01003500.1, from coordinate 359,560 downwards.
ATGATACTTTACTGCTCTTTAACAGTTTAATTAAAGAACAGTGAAAGATGAAATGGATATCATGACAAATCCACAATAGTCTTACCATGTGAGTGCTGGTTGTCATTAGCTGAGGATAGGAAGAGAAGCAAGTAGCAAAAAGAAAAAAAGCACACAAATAAAATAGACCAAAATATCAATGGATAAAATAAATAAAATGCAAAAGTTCATAAAATTTGCATTCATGTGACTGCAAAGCAAGTAGAGATAGATTATTTCAAGCTGCTCTATGTCAAAAATAATTAAACTATTAAAAAGCCTGTTATATTTAAGATCTTTTATGATCATTCATAACTACTCTACCAAGAATCTTTTGATATGTTAAACAGATATTCATCAGATGCATGTTAAGTATGAAACTGAAAAGTTAGTGTATAAATTCAGAAGTAATACCTGGAATTTATGTTATATATTTCTCCTAATTAATATCCAATCCTATATCTCTGCTCACTGATACACAATATGTTCCATTGCATAGTTCAGATTTTGCTAAACAGATAACCCATCTATCTCACTGTAACTCATAAAACAGTTATCATCTTGCATGAAATATTGAAGAAAACAATTAAAACTATGTTCATTTCACAACTGGCATTAAAAAAAATTACCATTGACTGATGAAATCCAACACTAACCTGTCCATTGCTGGTCACAACTGTATTGTCTAACAATAAATAGGCACCAAAGAAAAATACCACAGCATCAAACACTCCTAGGAATGTCCAATAAATAAATGCACGCCAGCGCAGCAAAGCATTCTTGGCAACATCTCTGTGTGAAACAAGAAACATGTATTCATTATCAGCAGGTTTGAAAATCCCAGGTAGATGAGATCATTCATATTGTTTCCTGAAAACCACCACATTTCTACATGACAACTGTCTACCACTTCAAATCTAACTCATTCCTCAGAATGTCCTCCTTATTTATTTTTATTTAATTCTTACTAAACCCTTCTAACTGCTCCTTCTAATTCTGCTTATTTCAACATAAACCTCCTGTGCTGTACTCATTTACTTTTCAATCTTTTTACAGAAAGTATCTCTTTTCCAGTACTTGCTGTGCATGTCATGATCCACTGCAGATATTAAATGGAAACACTAGAGGTCTCTGGAGACTTTGCTTTATTTCCCCTAGGATACTCATATACAGACTATTGCAACAAAATAAAACATTAATTTCATGTGGAATGTGAAACAAGGGGTTTTGACTTGAAGCTTCAGTTCAAATAGAATTTCTTGAATGTTTTTCCACAAAAAAATACGGGGATTTGTCAACAACGGAACTCTTCACTAGCATGCCTTTTCTTACTACAAAAAATTTTGAATGTTATAACTTTAGTTCTTGTCCACAGAATGGGTATGTACCAACTTGGCATATAGTATAGAATGCATCAGGGTAAATCAGGACACAGTTAAATGAAAACACTGAGTTACAGAAACATTTACTACCAACCAGTACTTGCACCACATGAACTTTAAAGACTGTCTGATGACCATATAAAGTAATTTCTCCCCACAGATCAACAAAATAGAGTGCAAATCTGTATGTGGCCAACAATAGCCTCATCTGGCCCAGAACAACCACTATTGCCCAGAACAGCTTAGCAATAGGCTCTGTTAGGTATCAAAACCCACAAGTTTCTGACAAATAAGCTCTGCTAGCTTTCATAAACCAAAAAAAGGCTTCTGAATTACCATTTCTAAATTAAAAACATTCAAAACATCAAAGAGAAAATAAAAACTTTACTGTTGAAACTCAACAGTAATCTCTTGTATTCCTCTTCAATTTCATTGGTAAAAACATATCACTACATTGATTAACGTTTGGGCAGCTAATATTCTTTCAAAGAATGTTTTTCCTTTGATTATCTACTGTTACCCCTCCCTGAAAGGTACTGGCTTCACATCTACAAGGATCTAAACTGGGCACTGTTCCTAATTTAGATGGCCAAATGCAGTTAACTGTCAAGAACTGTATTTCAAGTGGCTAAGAACCTAAAAAAGTCAATTCCAATGCCCAGAAGTGAGTCAACAATTTGCAGAGGACCATGCTGGACACCACACAGAATACATCCTCTGATAAAACACTCTAACACTCAGTCATCTTTTCTTTCAGAATAAAACATGTATATAGAAAAAAACAGCATGTTTTCTTTTTTAAAAAATACTTCTGTTCCTCATGTTTCCTCTCCATGGTTGAAGAAAACAAAGAGTATTAAAATAAATCTTCTAATTTGGTTTTGTTAAACACTGATTTCTATTTCGCTCTAACTCTTTTTGTAGCAAATGCATGGTGTGGTTTGTAAATGTGCATGTAAAAATACATGTTTATCTATTGTACTTTGTAGGCCATGCATGTGGTCTTCAACCCTTCTGTTGCAGTGTATCTGATGTTCTACCATAACCTTGTGGTACAGAAATCCTGAGGACTTCCACTGTAACAGACACAAATCCCACAGCTGAACAGTCAAACTTTGGGGCACAGTGTTTAAATTTTACCTGTACAGGGAAGGCTCTCTCTTGAGTGTGTCTGCACTGACATGTTGTTCCATTAGACTGTACAAGAGGATAGGAAGGGAGGTGAAGCTGATATTGTACAGCGTTAGATACGCAGTATCATATAAAGTCTGTAGATGGAAAAGAATTAAATCAACTACTTTTAATTTAAAATTAAATCTTACTTTAAAATTAAATCCTCTGCGTGAGACTTGACTTAAAATGAATGTGTGAACTTCTGCAGGAAAACAAAGTTATATTCCTTCAAAATGCAGGCAAATACCCTGGAGCAGCTGCTAAATGATACAGGACACAACTCTCCACTTATATCTCATTCACTTGGAGGAAAAAGATCAACTAAAAAATCCATTTCATGGACCAGTCCGGTCCACATACTGGCTCCTTCTATTGTTTCAGCTGTAATACCAACTCCAAAGTACCCAAACGGAACAGCAGATTCCTGTAGAGGCAGAAATTCTTCTCTGACACTATTCTCCCTCCTTTTTTATCTCCTTTATGTCTATAAAACATGGAGGTATTCAGAGAAGAAGCGGGAGCACTCCAGAGGTTTTTTGCAGGGTGACTGCAATGAGCTATACAAAGAAACACCCCAATGTGTCTTTGATTCTTCTTCTCACTGAGATGTTTTCTCATGGATGTATCATCAGTGTTCCCTCAAACCTGCCATGTCACCCCACAAAAAGAGCTGTTTATTTCCCAAAACCTATTTGGTGAACATTTATTCTGGAAAAATTGCTATCAAAAACTCCTTTTTGATTCAAAATTATATTTATCACTTAAAAGGATAAAAATTAAGCTAAATTTTCATCAACACATGCTTTCATATCTAAATCCTAATAACGCTTGATAAAAACCTACAAAGTTTTCAGTGGTCATTTGAAATGGAAACCAAAACAGAAAATATAGTTTTGTCATTTTAGCTCCTCCTAGGGCTTTCTTTCAACAAATTCAAAGCAATAGTACTATTTTCTCCCAATTAAATCCAACTCACTCAATTTAATGCTGAAAACATAAACCCTTTTTGTCTAAATTCAGTCATTCACTCCTTTGTTTTTTGCTCCCTCATTCAGAAGAAAGAAGAGGTAGATATTTTCTACACAAATTAGATGAAAACAAGGGAGAACAAAAAATAAACAAAAATTTAGGAAGGCGAATACTGGATCCTCTCCTGAATGATGGCACTTTTCCAGTGAGCAACAGTTCTCTTTTCCTCTATTTTTCAGTTTTTATATTTTCTTTTCAACTAATTGAATGCTGCTATTCATCTGAAATTTGTAATTCATACCTGTTCATGACAGAGAAGACTAGTTTATTCTCTCATTTTCATTCTGGATTCTAAGAACAAACAACTGGTTCAATTACTCATTTTCAGTATTTCCTCTGTTCATGTCCAGTGGGCTTAAAACTAACTGACTGTACATTTCCCACAGACACTTCACTTTGCATTGCCATTTCCAAATTTCTGTGTTCCTTGACTTTAACATTGCTTTTATGATAATTCATAAAACTGACTTCCGTAACTTAACCTCAATTGCCAATGAAAACCATATAAACAAAAACTGATGTTCTTCTTTGTGTAAATTAACACTAAATTCTCAGGAAGATCCCTTTTTTTTTTAACAAAAAAAGCAAAAGAGATAACATGACATTAATGGAAGAAGATCAACTAACCTGTTGTGAAAACCCACAGAAGAACTGATATAAAAACTGAGGAAAAATGAAGCAGACATTCTGAAAAACAAAGTGACTGTTGTCAAGTGAAATGCAAACACTAATTTATATACAATGCTATAGATAAGTATATCATAGTTTTATAAGACTAGCAATAGTGAGCATTGCAGGAACAGTAGAAAAAACTACATGTATTAAACACCAACAGTCACATCTTGCAGTAACACCGTTAGAAAAAACCACTTAAAATATTTTCAAAACAATCTCACAAGGCTACAGTTTTAAAATTCAAGGGCAGTGAAATTTGGGACCCAGGAATACAGTTCAGTTAAAGCAAAGCAAATAAGGAACAATCCACAGGAGGAGACAAACCATGATAAGCAAGCATGGATACCCTGGTTAGCATGGTTTCCAGCAAAGCAACTGTAAGATGTTTCTAGCTGTAACCCCAAATGTCACCCTCTCCCAATTACACATACAGTCAAACACTAGAACCCTGAACTACCCTGTGACAGTTCCTTTCTATAATCTTCCATTGCTTACCGAAAGAACTTGGATCGGATGCCAACATTTAGAAATAACAAAACTGTCTAAACAGGGGGATGCTCACTATGAGCTTTCTCCACCTACACTATCCTAATGAATTTAGCATAATTTGCAGTAATGTCTAAGTTCTCAAATACTATTTCCAAAGTGATTTAAAAGTTCACTGTAGAGACAACCTGGATGGTACTGGAAATAAGCAGACCAGTCTGAGATGGAATTCGTAGGATATGAAAAAATGAGATAAAAATTCTGGTTTTAAATGTAACATCTATTACTGAATGTATGCATATAAAAGCTATTTCACTTCATGTTCAGAATAAAAACAATAATCCCATTTCAGCACTGCATCTGGTCCTCAAGAAAATCTCTATGGAATTGTTGCTGTTTTGTACCATTAGCTGCAAAAACTGTATATAGTCAGATATTACCATTTAAGTTTTTGAGGTTTATGTAATTAAAATAAGCATTCTCCTACCTTATAAAAGAAGTATTGCACAAGTTCAGATATCCTAATATAATAAAAATGCCCATGAACAAGCAACATTTTTTTCAAATGTTTAAATTTAGGTATTGCATAGTCACTGTTTCTTGCTGCTTGACGACCTTCTTTGCCAATGATTCCTTTAAAAAAAACAGAGGTGAAGCTATTTGATAACTAAAGAACTACTAAAAAGATACCATCAATTGCAAAATTATATAATAATGCTATGACATTGATCTAATGGGAGATCACGACTGTATCTCATACAATTCCTAGGATAAATGCACTAAAAGTTGTCTATAACATGTATAACCTGATTCTTTGAGACTGCCTGTTTTTAAGAAATATATGGTTTTTGTCATTTCACTTGAATTAATATACTAAGGAGCAGGCTTACCTATACCAACATGTGCTTCTAGAATCATACTGACATCATTTGCTCCATCACCAATTGCTAATGTGATAGGATGTTCTTTTGATAACTTAATCAACTTTACAATCTGGAAAAAAAATAGTGTTAGAAACTCTCCTCTGTAATGGTTTGCTTATTTTGTGTAAGTGTAACATTAAATAAAAATTACCAAGACAGTTTTATAAGAAATTCTCTAAAGAGACACAAAACCAACACTACTCAATGCAACAATTATGCATAAAGATCACGGTTTCTTCATATTACAAAGTATTTGTTCCAAGCATTTTTTAGATACTTCCAAACTACTTTGAGAGAGATGGGACAGGAAGAAAGAAGAGATGAATAATGGAAGATGTTGTTGAGATTGCTTAATGCTGTGTCAGTGCATTAATAAATTGAGAGGATTCCAGAGACAGAGTGCACCATTTCAAAGAAATCCTGAAATGAAAGACTAAAACCTTCTGCTTTCTGATCTGTGTTGAACTTTTTTCCTACATTTAAGAAAATATATTGGACTCTGTATATATATGAACACTATTGGCGTATAAATCATCAAAAAATTTGACTTCAAATCTCTCTATCACAAATTATCACCTCTATAAATTTGTTACAGAGACAGCTGCAACTAAAAACTTCTACAAACTTCCAGATAGTTATAGTGCTGGCTAAATACATTTGTCAGTGTGAATAAGGGTTGCATATGCTGTACCTGCACACTGAGAAAAAGACATGACAAACTGAAAGAAAAAAGAAATGCATGTTCCAATACTTCTTTCCTTTAAAAGTTCTTCAGCTGTCTTGAGAGGTTTCAGTAATGGAAGGATATGTTTTTACTTGATTCAAATGACAAATGCAACAGTCAAGTATACTTAATCACGATACCACACGCATTTTTTTGTCTGGATTCTTCTTGGCTTTCCACTTATGTTAAAAGCAGAGAAAAAATATCACTCTGCAGTAATAAGTAACACAGGTTCTTGTAGTGCCAAAAGAGTAGACTATACAAAGCTTCTTAGGTTAAAAAGAGAGCATTTAGTTCATTTATTAAATATGTTCATATTAGCATATACCAACCATAAAATTTGAAGAGTATGTACATTAAGCAAATTCAGGTGCACAGCTGGGTGCTGTTTTAGCATACAATTATCTAAATTGCTTGCCAGCAGAAATTCTCCCCTCTCTTTTTTTTTGACTTTTTCCATTTTAGAAGATACAAAAATAAATGGTAGCATCTTAAGTTATCATAGTAAGTCATACAGAGTATTAACCTTCAATATTTACATACGTGCACAGCTAACACTCAATTATGAAATTAAACACAAACCTGTGCTTTTTGCAGAGGTGCCATTCGACAGCATAACACTGCACTGCAGTTCCTGCAAATATTAAGAAAGATCTCTCTGTAGTTACCAGAGCTCCCATCTTGTCTTGGTTTCATTATTAATGACAATGCTGCTCCATCAATAATTAAACCATAATCTTGCGTATCAGTTGAAAGTCTGTTTGGGGATAAAATATATACTAAGTGTCAGTGTAAAATTCTCAGACACATTTAAAATCTGGTAATAAGAATTATGTGAAAATTAATTAATGAAAAAATAATTACTATAGAATACCTCAAAATTAATACACTTCTAAAGGAAATTCACTGTATAAGACTGATATTTGCAACATTTTAAAATTCTGGATTATGTTGAAAATATTCAGTGCTTCACCAGTTTGAATACATAAATCTGATACCTCAGTGACTTCACCAGTGAGTATGAGTGTATAATTAATGACTTTTCAGTTTGGTTTGAAAAGGTTCCAAGAACTGCAGTGAGGTAAACCAAGCTGCAGGAATAAAGTTAATTTTGTGGCACATTCCATAATGCAGAGGGAAAAAAAGTTAAAGGGAAAGGTCTTTGGTACTCTGATGAGGAAATAATTTTTTTTCCACGGGTCTATATTTACAGAAGTAAATTGTGCCTTGAAGGAAATGCCTAAAAGAAACCTGTTGGCCTGGATGGATAAGGCCACTGTCTACGTCTAGAGTACGGATATTTTGCCTTTAGAGTAGTGGCTAAGTCAAATACAGGTTTACTTTTATTTATAATACTAAAATAAAATAATTATGTTTCCTATAATATTACAATATATTCTTATACATAAAAATCTATTAGCAGTATGCCTGTAGTAATTTGAGCATTGCTAGAAGTGTAACCACAGTCACAAGAAATCGTTATTCACTACTTTACCACACACTGAACAATGGGGGAAGATAAGATGGTCTGGACTGCAAGAACCATTTTCTGCAGCATCCAAACGAAGTTATTTCAGAGCACCCTTGCATCTGCCTGCATTACATAGCAGCCTCAGGCTCTGGGTCAACAGTGAATGTTGTATAAATGTACACTGTGGTTTATTTTTACTCTCTTTTCAGTGTTCCAAGGTTATAGGCTACTGTGCATGGGGTTTCAACAAACATGGTTTCACCAAGACCAGTGTTTGTGAGAAAAAACACCATATTTATTAATAGGTATTTTAGGCATCTCCATATTTGCTACTAGAACAGAAGATATTTTTGGCAAATAAGATAAAATTCTGTAAACTACTTTTAATAACAGTTCCCAGATATTTTCAGCACTTTGCTACCATTGGCACAAATAGGTCAATGCCATTGGTGTACAATGATATTAAATGAAAAGGTACCATTATAAAGTTCAAGCAATGTACTGAATGTTTGGTGTATTACAGTGAAATATTTTTAGCCTGAATTTAACCATACAGGCAGAATCTTACTATTACTATCTTAGTATATTCTCCAGCTCTGGGGATAAAAGCGAAAAAAAGAATCTAAAGAGTTTTAACATGTAGAAAATTGGCATTGCACAAAAAGTTAAAGAAACATGTTTGATCACACCTTGTAAGGCCTGTGGTACTTAAACAAAATGTGGTACAGATGACATGGAGAAAAATGATTTATTTAACTGAATATATAAATGTTCTTGGTTAGACCAATGGGGTATAAAGTGTAAGGAGAGCTCAGAAAAATTATCTGGTCCACATATTTAAGCTGTAAGGCTAAGAGTTATAGAAAATCTCTGCTAAAATAGTATCACAAATGCTTGTTAACCTATTGCTAACGGTTTTACGGTTGAAAAATACACGCAGTATCAGTTGTGATTTTTCTTTTAATAGTTAAAGCAGTACCAGAAATGAGATAAAGAACCATGACTGAAAACCTAAATTTATCTAAACAAGCTTATACTTAATTGCCATACAAAAATTCACACGTTAGCAACAGAAACTGAAACATACTGCTGGTTCTTAAGGTAATTGGTCGTAATTTCATTGTTTGCAAAATGCCCAGAAGCCCATTTCCGGCCTGAAAATCCAACTTTTTTCCTTACCCTGAGAAGGTATCCCTGGTTAAGCTGCCATTGTGTCTTATGACAGTTTTGTTTAGGTCAAAAAGCACATCGTGTAAACTCTGCTCCTCAATTTTCTTTGTGGTTAGCTCAAGTATTTGTGTATTTCTTCGGAAGAGTTTGCAAGCGTAGCAAGTAGCTGCAGCAGTCTCCATTTTGTCTCCTGTCAGAACCCAAACTTTAATTCCTGCTTTCTGGAGTGCTTCAATAGTGTCAGCAGCTTTTTCTTGTAGTCTGTAAAGTCAATTGACAACGTACATTGACAGACTGCTCGGAAATGAGAAATTCAGAGGTCTTTATTGAAAGATTTTCATAAACAAATAAAAAATTTCAATAGAAGTTATCAGATCTAAGAATTTTCTGCAAAGTTTGACTCCAAAAATATTTAGGGGGCTAGTATATGTTTTTGAATCTTTTTAAGACCTAAAGATTCTTCCTGCATTTCCTCAATACCCATTTTGTAGTCCTTTCCTCTGAAACTTTTGCCTGTAACTTGATCAATAAATTATTACATGCATGTAAATGGATCAAATACACTGATTTTTGTACACTTAACTATTGTTACTTGCCTACTAGGTTATAAAGTTACCATGTGTAACTTTAGTAAGCTAAGGGTGTGGAATTGATTCAAATAAGGCGTTTCCCAAATAAATCTCTAATGCAGAAAAAGAGTCTTCAATTACTTTGTTATCATCACTGAACGTAAGAAACTAAGAAATGTACTAACTAACCGATCTTCAACAGCTGTAGCACCAAGTAATATAAAATCTCTTTCTATCTTCTCATACACTTCTGCCAATTTCTTTTCCCGGTCCTGAAGGGCCAACTTTGCACTCTGAAGCAGCTTCTGTACATTGCTATATTCTTCTGCTGTGAGCTTTTTATATGCAACACACAATGTTCGCAGTCCCTCCTAAAGAACACAATCAAAAGAAACAAAATGCATTTGACAGAACTCTTCTTAGACTTCTTGCTGGTGTTTATGCTGGAGGATTAGAAAAAGGAACATCATGAAGTGACTAAGTATAGACTGGTACAGTATAATATAGACTAGGATATGGTTCAGCTTAATTCTGTTCTGCTCTAGAAGCAGTTACGTGGACCAACCTCAATCTCCCAGAAGATAAACAGCTCAGTGATCCAACTGGATATATGAGATTACAAGAGAAGGCACAGTCAAGGTAAAGGTTCCCTTCCCTATGTGTATAATTAGGCAGGATGAGTCAGAATAAATAATAGTAATATAAATAGTAGCTCTGCAGAGTCTGATTTTGATGCTGTGTTGCAGGAGATCCACAGACAGGGACCAAACATCACAAAGAGAACTGAAAGTGAAAATCCAACTGTACTATTTCAGTCAAGTGAAAACTAGAATTTAGCTGTGGGTGTTTCAGACTGCATCAAGCTTCTGGACTGTGTGATGAATAAGAAAGGGAGTGTATAGATTGTGTAAGGTGAGGAAAAGCTATTACAACACAGAAGAGTTTTGCCACCTCAGTTATATATTGCTTCTCACAACACCATTCAACTGGCACTTCGGCTTCCTTAACTTTAATCCAGTAGATCTTTGTACAGTTACTTATTACCAAACCAAGAAGGAAAATTATTAAAATACCTCCCTGCCTCTTGTTATTGATAAATGCAGGTGCCAGGTATTTATTTTGAGAGGCTTCTGTGTGTAGGAGCCAGTCCTATTTCCAGTTATCCAGGGTATCGGTCTGGATTTCTTTCTTGACATACACTGAATGGATATGATATGTAAATACTTTTTCAATTTCACTAGCCTATTTTACTTGTAATTATCAGACAGCTGTCCCATATAATAAAGCTTAGTAAAGCACTTTGAGAGTTTTTTGCTTCAAAACAAAAGCAAGTGACACTGCAGGGGATTTTCTTCCACACACCTGTAATAATACTTTGTTTTCAGTTTGTGTACTGGATGCCAGCAAATTATATGCTAGGTAAGGCTGGCAGTTGTCCTGCATTGCTATGAGTTCTGCATATTTTTGGACACAGCAAAATTCAGTATTTTACAACTCCAAATACTACTTTTAGGAAAAACCAAGTTCTGAATTTCTTTTAAAGGTGATCAGCCAGTTCACAGCTGATTTTTAGCAAGCAAAAATATAAGATATGGATGATCACTGCACTGTCTCCCCAGCGCTTGTAAAGCAATCAGAGGCAGCAAATAACAGTTCCTGGGGGCTGAAACTAGCAACAGTTTTCACAGAGACTTACAGTTTTTCACTTTTCTTCTATTCAAAAATTAATTCAAGCCGCAATTGTGAAAATGCCACACTAAGGAGCTAACTGATGACCTCTGGTTAACATACAGTTGTGCATATCGAATGCGTTCATATTGCACCACAACTGACATTTGGAAGATGAGATGGAGGATAGATGCAAATAAAGGAGGTACACAGACTGCTACCCTCAAAGCCTGAGTGAACCTTGGCATAGAATAACCTTGGTGCCTGTAAAGACAAATCTGTTAGCAGATAAAGCAGAAGGTCAGAACACCTAATTTCTTTTTGACACTGATACCATGCAAACAGATCAATAAAATGGAATCTTACCACAGCATTGCGTTCTACTCGGGATCGTACTTGGTCAATTTTACCTTCTTTAACCCTAGGAAATATGGAGGAATCTGCTCCCTTACAAAACAGAAATATATCACCTAAAAGAAACAGCATATGGAATTCAAAATGACCAAATATACTTTCTTCTAAAAACATCCAAATTAATTAGTCTTCAAAATGTTTTCTTCCAACTTTTTTATAACATTTGTACTCATGCTAGTACCTGGTCCCTTATTTTATAAAGAAAGGCATACAGACTGTGATTAATGCTTAACTCTGATAAATCTGAATCAAATTCAAGTGAAACAAAAAAATCTAACAGAATGTGACAGCCCTACCTGTTGAAGATTTAACAATTACACTCATTCGCCGTCTCACAGAATCAAAACTGAAAACCTCCAACAATTCAAACCTGAAACAGAAATGGAACTATTTTTCACACAACTCTACTTTTCCTGATCCCTAAACTGGTTATTATGACTTCAAGCATATAAATTAAACATTACTTCTAACATGGAAGATTCTGTTGAGTACTACAGAATATGGAACTAGTACAGAATGAAACTGCAGGTTGCAAATAATAAATAAGTAAAGCCCTTAGCTCCTAATTACTTGAAACAGAACTCGTGATGTCCCTAAGAATTGTCAGATGTATAGCCAATCTAATTTATTTAAGTAGAAGACTAGAAATTTTGCAGCAGAGCACTGTACTGATTATAAAGTAAGCTATGTATAATACTTAGACATAGCCTTAGAACTTGAAATGCATGCTTACACAGAAGTCTTTATTTTATATTTTTCTAATTTTTACTATTCCTAATCTCCCAAAAGTGCTGACCTAATTCTATGAATCTTGCTCAAAGATTGAATGATAATTTATTCAAGTGAAAAAAAAATGTTTCTTTTTACTGGTTTTATAATTGCCATTATTTCTATGATTTGATTTTATCACATGTTCCTTTCCTTTCTAAGACGAAAAATGAACTCAAGCTCCTGTTGCACTGTTTTGGTTTCATCAGTTTGTATACTTCCATCGTTTACTCTCTTAACCTACTTCCTTTAATTTAAGAGAGCCTCTTTTTTTCCAGCACAAACATAAGCAATCCAATCATTAGTCTCAACTTTTTCAGGATTCATATCTGTCCAGATCTGCTTGTTTAATTAGATCCTTCAGTCCTAAGTCCTTTCAACACCCTAGAACTCAAACCTATGCAAAGCTACATCAGGCCTGTGTCTACAAACTGTGATGTATTTGGGAGAAAATTCTCAGTGATTATAGTGCTTTCTTCTGAGTCACCAAATGATACTGACTCCAGTTCTTATGAGCTGAGCCAAAAAAGTCTGAAGTAATCTTTGGGAAAAATTCTCCATATTATCCTAAAAGGGGGTAAAGTAACAGCAGGGTTCCTATATTTGTGTCCAAGAGTCCCTGTGTAGTTAGCAGAGTACCCAAGCAGGAAGATCCAGATATACAATAGACTTAACCAGCAGACATCTAGAGAAGTGTAAGGTAAATTTTCAAGGGTATATACATCCCACAGAACAGCTGTACTAATTCAATGTTATTGAAAATTTGACTCACAGTGTGGTCCACAAAATTTATTCCACAGATATTTCCCTCCTGTAAATTTCATGGATTATTTGTGAACAACAAATTGGGTACACAATATTTTCTATTAAGAATATATTATTTACCATATATAAAACCATTAGGGACTATTAGATTAGGTCATGAATCCCACACCACATCTTCATTGTCATATCAATATTTTATATTGCATATAATGTCAAAAAAAGTGAAAGTAATTAAAATTACTTATTGTTTCTTTGTTTTATTTATTTTTCTACTAAAACGTAAGGTTCCTGGCTTTCCTGACTTAAAAATTCACTTGCAAGGAAACAATGGTTTATTAAACACATCAACAAAAACTTGTCATCAGTCTATTTTGTTACATTTTTAACCACTCACTTTTCTATGTTGTTTTCCCGATTTAAGATCTCCATAAAATTGTCCTTCAGTCTTAGATAGGTGTAACCAAGTCTGTTAAATGAAACACAGATCAAGGGAATGAACACAACAAATTTATAATTATCCGGTTTAAGCATGTCATAAGGATTTAAAACTGAGCCCACAACAAACCAACACCAAAATCCCAAACTGTTTTTAGTTGATTTTAGACTATGAATAATCATGAATTCCTGTCAAGGATGCAATCAGCTGTAGCTTGATATTACGATTTTTGTTCTGAAAACAATTTTGAGCTTCAGTGATTAGATCTGTAGTTTAGAAAAGTATAATGCCTAAGTACATACATACCTCTGTATTCCTTCAACTAAAGCAACTTCATCAGGTGATGATGATATATATATACAAGATCTTCTTGAGACCTGGTTTTTCTTCAAACCATCTACGCTGTCATCATCCTTTACCTGAACAGTGTGGCAAAGACAAAGAGCTCGGAAAAATAGTTCTTCTCTCTCCTGAAAAATAAAAAGAACGATTGTCATTACGTGTTATCACTTGAAAACTCTTCTTTTGGAAGGTGATCTGTCACTGATTACTAGTGATTATTAATCAGACAAAGGCAGGTTCCTTTACGGGGAGCCAGGTCTTTCCCTGTCATAACCATACGATTGTGTTTCAGCTGCTTTTACTCCTAGGATTGCCATACAAGTCAAGTTGCTGGGACTGCCATACAAGTCAAGCTAATGATGCAAAAAAAAACCCCCAGCATGCATCTTCTACCTCCTCTGAGTGCCTAGATGTGGCTGAAGGTGTTTTTCCTTTACTTTTGCTTAAACTTTGACAATTTGTATTAATTAAATACTAGTCAGGGTATAATTTAGAAGTCCTGAGTACACACAGAACGATGTAGTACCTGGAGCACAGGTCTTAGCAGGGCTTACAGATTTCAATCTCTTGAGCAGCTTGAACACCCCTCAGAACTAAATAAATTACTGAACTGCACATACTTTGGCAGCTCAAGCCAACCACTTCCTATAAAATTTCAGATGGTTTGGTAATGACAGCTCCTGGCACCAGAAAGAGATTTCTATTTTTCCATGGACACCTGGCTGTGTTATATCTTTATCTTTTTGTCTGAAATCTATTCTTCTGTGCTGTTAAATACAAACTGTCTATGCCATTGTGATTCCAAAATAAAAACACAGCATACCTCAGGACCATATTCTGAGGGCCATGAGTGAGAGACATAAGGCTGCTGAATTACACCAACATATTTTAAGAGACCTTATTTTGTCACAGTGAAGGGTATGATATGAAATGAGTATGAATGATATGATACTGTATTGATATAATAAAAAAATACATTGTACTTTGGCTGTGATTATCCTGCCCGTATACACCCTGTTCACCTGTTGACATGCGAAAACTCCCGAACTTTCAACTAACTTTGCTTCACACAGCAAAGAGCCATAATACATACATGCTGTAGGTAGCACACTTCAGATGTGGCTAAATTAAGCCACATTTTAAAGTAATTTAATTTGATCATAAACCATTCTCTGGCCACATTTTCACTCAGTGATGACTAAATAAGTGCTTGCACTAAGCTCCCACTTTCCCCTTTGAGGATTTTCCTGTCTTGCTTTTGCTGTTGTAGCTAAGGTTAAATGGAAACCAGTTATCTGTGTCTGTAGCTATTAACCAGAGGAAGTTCTGTATTTGGGTTTTAATTCAGCTTTACAACTGCATTAAAAAGAGAGACTTCCCATTAAGCCTTTAAATCTTACTCTTAACTAGGAAATGAAAATATCTATGCACTTATCTACTTTGATTAGTAAAATTCAAGAATGTTGAATTTCTAATATTCCCTTCATCAGTACAGTTCAATTTTTATGCTTCATTATAAAAAACCAAGAACACAGAAAGAGTTATCATACCTTTCCACTACCTCCTGGAGATGAATCAATCATATCAATGCCTGTACAATCATGGAGAATTTGTCCATTACAGATAACATGTGGTACATAAACATGCCCTTCAATGCAACATTCTACGAATTCCATGTTGTTCTCAGTTAATGTTCCTGTTTTATCTGTGAAGACATACTCAATCTGCAAATGAGCACAAATTAAAAACAGCAGGAATGTAAACAGAGGTTTTCCAATGTCTCTGAACAAAACTGAGTTTATTACTGGGTTACACCTTCTTTAAAGATCTTTATGCTCTTTCAGAAAAGGAAGACAACAATTTCTTTTGGCAGTTATCTTCATAGAAATATAGGCTCTGAAAGATTTTATCCTACAAGAGTATTAAGCAATGTTATCTTTTGCCTCATGACACATATAAATGATGTGTTTAACCTACTTCCACTCTTCTCTCTAGGTCCTTTTTAGTTTTCAATGTCTTTCTTGCTGCAAGACAGATATTTATAGAAACAAAATGCATACAACAAATTTCATTTCCCAGAGATTATTATTTAATGCACATGCCTGGATTTGGATCAGTTACTGTCAGAACAGTCTTTAGGATAGTATCAGAATTCCCCACTACAATTACGTTAGTTTAAATGAGGATTGTGGACATATAGTTATACACATGGGCACTGTAATTGCCCTGGAAACACTCATTTTGTCTCAATATTGAATTTTTCATTAACTTTTATCTTTTACAATGAGCCCCAGTGCTTAAGTCTAACAACATTAAAAATAAAACCAAAATCTGAACTATAAACCAGAACTAGATTGGCTCAATTTTAGATCCTGGATGTAGGTATTGTATACATACTGCGCATATTATTTGATAAACTAAGAGAATGAAGTAAGGTAAGGAACTAAACACTGAAAATAAGGCTATTATTTAGAATTCATCAGATTGTTTAACGAACATCACCATTTATGCAGTGCATTGAACAAACTAAAAACCAAATAAATTTTTGCTCTCAGTCTTCAAAAACATCATTAATTATGCAAACTTTCCACTGAAATTGACTTTTGTAACATTCACTAATCTGAAAAGGCAAATGCCAAATTTTCCAGTGTTTTTTTATTTGTGGACAAAACACCTGTAATTCAACTTTTTTCAGAGTGGATAGGATTTATACGGATTTTTTTTTGTCTCAACCCCTACACTCAGTTTCATAATACAAGTTACAAAATGCTATCAAAGGTCTTTTAGTCATTCAGTGTGTTGCTTTGTCAGTGTTTCCTCATTTGCAGACAGACCCTTCTGTTTCCCTGTGCACCACTGAGAAAATCCTGGCTCTGTCCTCTTAGTACCCTCCCATTTAGGTATTTGTATACATCGGTAAGATCTCCCCTGAATCTTCTTTCCTCTAGGCTGGACAGTCCCAGCTCTCTCTACCTGTCTTTGCATGAGCCATGCAAAGTCCAGTCCCTTGGCTGTCTTTGTGGCCCTTCACTAGGCTCCCTCCAGTATGCCCATGTCTCTGCACGCGGGAGCCCTGAACTGGACACAGCACTCCAGGTGATGCCAGGAGAGGGGTAGGATCACCTCCCTCGACCTGTTGGCAACACTTTCCCTAATGCAGCCCACGATACCACTGGCCCTCTTTGCCACAAGGACACACTGCTGGCTCATGCTGAACTTGATTTCCATCAGGACTCCTAGGTCCTTTTCTGCAAAGCTGCTTTCCAGCTGGATGGCCCCCAGTCATCCAAATCATTAATGATCAGGATGGGAGCCAGTACTGACCCCCAGTCAATATAGATATAGATGATATAGATATAGATTAGATATAGATATAGATTAGATATAGATACCGGCCTCCCACTCTGCACTGCTGACCACCATCCTCTGAGCCCGGCTGTTCACCCCCTTTTCAATCCACCTCACTGTCTGCTCATCCAGGCCATGATTCAGCAGATCCTCTTTGAGGATCTTATGGGAGACAATGTCAACTGTCTGCCATAATAATGAAACACCTTGTACCACCCTTAATCTGAACAGATATGTATCCTTAAAAGCTTTATTAGCTTTATTTTTACTAGAAAAAGAAAGAAATACAGCATCTTATTTATTTATTTGAAAAACATATGAAAACATTTTTAACTGAGATCTTAAATTTTTTCTCAAACAAAATTTATCTGTATCTGTCTCAAGGTGATGATTTTCTTAGAACAGAATTTCTTTTCAAAAATGAGATCGACGATTATTTTAATGGATGAAACTTGTGTCTGGAGACCCAATGTCAGTCTAGTCAGACAAAAAGGGGTTTTTTTTCCATCTAACTTTTATCTAAGGAAGCTAGATGCTTATATAATTTCCCTCTATAATCAATGGAGAGAAGTGTTTATCCCTTAATACTATGGTAAGACTAACTGAATTCCACCGACTGGGTGAGAAATCAGAATTTTTGATTCTGAAAATAAAAATATCTCAAATTTTATTTTTAAAATTAATCAGCACTAAAGGAAATGCACATGTAGGTGCAAAAAACCCCAAAATAAAACCAAAAAACCTTGAAGTAACAATTTTAAAATAAAAACCTACAGTAGAAACAGTTGAAGAAAAAAAGCTATCATTCCATGAAATTTACCTGTCCCAACTCTTCATTGAGGTCAGAAGTATTCACCAGTGGTCCTTCACCTGTATCCTCATCAAACATTTCCTCATCCCATGTAATGAAATAAGAACCAAGAAATTTCTGCATTTCCACAGTGACATACATGGATACAGGAATAATGTAGTTGAAAAGAACCATGAATGCAAGGAAGTCCGTAAAAGCTACAAGAAACTGCCAAAGAAACAAGATGAAAATATTGATTTTTAACATTCTATTAAAGACTGCAAGATTACTACATGTATTTACAAATTGGTTTTTTCAAATAACTTTCGAACAGTAAGCAATGCCTTTCATGGCTCACAGTTCAGCACAGGATGTAAACCTTCATGATTTATAACATCACAACTGGCATGAAATACAGCTTTTTCTTTTAAATTTGCGTTTTTCTTTACAGATATACAGGTGTAGAATATCGTTACATAGCATTATTGTGAAGTTCTAGAGCAACTAATGAGCATGGTGAAGACTTTTTGGGGAACAAGGCAAACATTAACATGTACATTCAAAAATTACCAGAAAAATAGCATAGTTCCACAGCAACTCCTTCAAGGATTACCAAATTACATAACTTCCAGGCAGCATTTCATAAATAAAGGGTTTCCTTTTCTCTCTCAACACAAGCAGAACATATGCACACAACCTTTATTATTTTTCAGTGGTGGAGACTTGGTGGAGCTACAGTCAACCTGCTGAGGAGGTTGAGACAGTGCTACTGGTGGTAATGAGAACTCTAGAATGCCTGCTTAGCATGTACTCCTCATGCATTTAGTGTAAGGAAGCGGATTTTCCCCATGTCTGATTTGGAGGATTTAGTGAAATAATACTGTGCTTTCTGTAGTGCAAGGTTCAGTTCACTACTTTGGATCATCTGGGTATCCATTCAGGACAATGTCCCTGTTCCCATAAGAACATCTGGCACTGGTCACTGATGCTCTCTGATGCCTTGAATGCTCGTGACAGAGCAATATGAAACTGAGCTTCTGAGGGGCATTTTTATGGAGAATCCTACAGCGGATTCTTTTGAACATGTCTCTTACAGGACTGCCAATAGCTGTGGGATTCCTTCCAGCCCTGTATTTCTCTGCAAGAGGTCAGTTCTTTAGTAATTTATATAAATAACAGGCAACTCCAAAATACTTTCATGAAGCTTTTTATACTAAACCAGACATTTTCTCATCAGTTAAATTCACACACTCAACTTAAGGGCAAAAATTTAACATACAAGCTTTCTATACGTACACTATCACCACTGTTAGCAAAAAAAGCATGACTGGTAAGTAAGCAGGCTGTATATACTTTTCAGTAGACTCTCTATAAATTAAGGCTTTAGAGAAACTTTCTTGGTATTATAATTTATTTCCATACCAGATTTCTTTTCCTTTCAGGCTCTGTTTTCTGATTATACCATGGCTCATCACGAAATGGTTCACTCTGCCAGGCATACTTCAGAACAGTATTTATTAGTGCTTTACTGACGAGAATACAGAGGTATACAACAAGAAATACATTCATTGATCTGAAAAAAAAAAAAAAAGGCAAAATAAGAATCTCATTAGCATATAAACTACAGAGTTTATTAGAAAATGTTATACTCGTACATCAGCCTAACATTTGCTGCAAGTCTAACAATGTTAAGATGTTAAATAACTCTTCCAAAGCGCTTTTCCAATGAAGGAAAACATTATTGAGGACCATTTTCTATTTAAAATGTTAACTGCTATAATTGTTTCCAAAATGTGCATGACACATTACCAAAACTAGTGTATTAGTGAAAACAATAGCATAGATAGAATCATAACAGAATAACCGGGCTTGTATCTGCAGACCTTTTAATGCCATTTCTCTGAATCAATATAAGATCATTCACATAAGTACTTTCATAGAAATATAAAACCAAAAAAGAACATTTTGCTATGTAGCTGTAATGTTTTAACTCTAGGCAGATCTAGAAAAAGAGCAGGAACATTTTGCATTTAAGATTGTATCTTCATTAATGATGGGCATGAACTAAAAGCCATGGGTTATACATCAGTAACAATAGTAAGAGACACATTGTCAATTCTCAGTTAGTGTGTAAGAGAAGGGCTGTCAGCTGGTCAGCACATCTCGCCTCCATCAATGACATCTTGTTTTTCACAAGGTTGGATACCTAACTCAGAGCTGATGATTTCAGATTGCAGACCAGGAATAGAAAATAGTCTCTATTTTGAAAATAGTAAGCAACTAATGTCAGCTCACTCCTTAAGGATAGCATTGCCTTACTTTCCCATCATATATGTCTGTACGGAACTTGTTAATTTTAGCTAAACCATGGAAAACATTCCACAGACAAGCACTGTTACTGCAGCTCATCCAAAGCGAAGTGCATTAAAACAGTTACTTTTACTGAATTCAAGACTTAATTGCAATGAAAAGCATTGAATGCTAAGATAAGAAAAACCAGAACCTTGGAAAACTGTCAGTAGATGTACTCTAAACAGTGAAAGAAGTCTTATGGAACAACAAAACATCATACATTAAAAAGCTAAGCATTGAATCAAAATGGCTTTATTTTTTAAACATCTAACAATAGTAATTCGGTATTGAGAGCCTCATTTATATGGTGTTATATGACTTGTATTATAAGTAAAAAATTATTTAAAAATAAGCAAATTTTAAGTCCCTCTTCCTCTTTTTTTCATTTAAATCAACGAAACACACACATTCCGAGAAAAAAAAAATCTGATTTGCACCATTCAAACATGCAGCTTTCAAACCCCAAAATAAGTATTAGAAATTTTACTTCTCTACAGCAGATCGTTTCTGTGATTTTGATTGGTAATTTAATGCCATCTTAGTTTCCATGCCAGTGTAGATAGCAACACCTGAAATTAGACAACTTGTTTTACTAAAGATTGCACATTGCAGTAACTTCAAAAGAGCACAATTCATTAGATTATTACACTCTATCATTTCTTTAATTCTTTAGTCTGAAGAAAGAAACCACAGATTTGGATGATAACCCAAAATTAGAAATGGCTTTATTATCTTGGTACTTAGAAATTTCGAGCAGCATTTACATCCCATTCCAGTCACAGTTGCCAATTGCTAAATTGTTTCTATGTACCATTAAACCTTATTAAAAAGTTGTAAAACAAGTGACCCAATAGAAATCATAAGCCCAGTAGTAACTGTAGGCTTGTAACCTTGTTTGGTGTTCGCTTATTACTTCAAGGTCCCTTAAAATAGTCAATAGAAATATTTACCAAAGATTTTTTCTGTGTTCTTTAAAGTGGCTCCTCTAAGAAGAAGATTTTCAGATCCTAATGGCCTGTGAAAGGTAAGTATTACAAAATGTGAACATTTTGAGAAAACCATCAGACTTTAGTGGAAGTCACATAAAACAAGAAATTAGTTTTACTAAAAAACTTTTATTTTAACAAACTTACAAGGCATATTTAAAATTTTAAAGTGAAAATCAAAAATAGATAAATAGATGTCTAAAATTAAGCTCACAATCTCACAATTCAAGTCCTAAACCAATTCACCTAGACCCCACATATGTAGGTACCCAAATAAAGACTCAACATTCCAATTGCACAGTCCTTGTTTTTAAAAATATTAATTCAAGTATTTTTAGGCTTATATAAACTACAGTGTCCTGTATGTTAGAATTAGTTAAGGACAATACACTCTTCCATTTTCTTTTAAGTATAAATGGCATACAAGATATTTTTGATACTGGCTGTAAACACTTCAAAAAATGCCAATAAATATAGGTAAAATAATTTATTGAAGAGTAAGGGAATTAGCGTAAGGACCTCAATTAAGTTTAAATAATATTTTGGAACATGATATGTAACACTAATCATCATATGAGTTCAAAACCAAGGACTACTTTACAGACAGACCACATGCAGAATTGTTAGATTCTATTTATACAGCAATAAAAAAAAAACCCCAAGAAGTACATTCAGTGTTTTCAAATGTTATTCAAAGTGCATTTGTGGTATGAAACTTCCAAAAAATCAAGAAACTCCAAACAAACAGGGCCACAATTCTGATGTAAAACCTGAAACTAGTTTCAAGAAACCAGTGGAACAATGTTACATGAATGACTCGGATCAATCAACAGTTTCCATAGCAGATTGTGACAGAAAATAACAGCATACAGACACACTGAGGTTAGGAAGGCACTTAGCCAGCACTAAGTAACTCCCCACGTGCTGGGATCTAGGATATCACCCCAGCAAGCAGCTCTCCCTCCTATTGCTTTGCCCCTTTGTAGCAAGGATCAGAACAAAATCAGCAAGTTGGATGTTGCCTTCCTTGAACACAGAGTACTATGGACACTTTAGACAGAAGTACAAACACACTTAGTAAAATTAAACACAGTTATTTGACATGTTCAAACCCTTCAAAATCTAAGAAAAATGAAATACACAAGTGATACTATCCATATTGTTTAGCACACTACCAAGATCTCATGCTAATGGGGCAGTATTGTACAAGTGCTGTCAAAATCCTATCAACATCATTTACAAACTAAATACATTTCAAATAAAATTGAAGTTGAATAAAGACATTAAAATACTAAAGAAGAGAAATATGATTAGAAGATGAAATATTTATTATTTATGAAATAGCAGTCTGGAATGTTCTAAAAGAAAAATATTCTGTCACTAAGACAAAGCAGCACAATGTTGGTGAACCAAAGGTAACTCTCATTATTGATACTTATTCAACTGTGGTATGTTTAAATGTGTAGAAACTCTGGATTTCCCCACCTTGCAATAGGCTCATTCCTATCATGGTAAACATTTATTCGACCAACAAATCTGAAAGGGAAATATACAAGTAGTTTAACAGTACTGCTAATAGATTATTTGAGAAATATTTTCTAGAAAGTATGTATCACAGAGAACATTTTCCAACTGAACAGGCTCCAATTATCCAGAACATGAACAAGAACATAAGAGATACATATAGATACACACTTAAAACATGTAAACACAAAAATACACAAAATGGTAACTTGACATAAAGTTTGCATACAGAGAGGTGTAAGGGATTATAAAATTAGGGATAAATCTTCTAAGTAGACCCGTGAGCAAGAAATAATAAGTCTTATTCCTTAAACTGCCCGAGATAAGTCAGTGCAATTACTACCTTTTACAACATCTAAAGCCTACAACTGAATTAAAACCAAAGCAAACCAAAGCATAGAGCTAGTAAGTAATTCTCCCTGTGAATATCTGTAAGTATGTTTTATCTGTATGTGTGGCTTGACCCTGGATAGCAGCCAAGCACCCATCAGCCTCTCGCTCGTTCCCTCCCCGGCAGGACAGGGAAAAGAATTGGAAGAGCAAAAGCAAGATCTTAACAGTTTAATAAGTGAAGGGAAAAAAAACACGTAACACAAAGGCAACCACTCACCACCTCCCATGAGCCTGCTGATGTCCAGTCAGTCTCCAAGCAACACCTGCTTTGGAAGACTGCCCCCTGCCCCCTGGTTTTATTGCTGAGCATGACACTATATGGCACAGACCCTCTGGTCAGCTGAGGTCAGCCATCCTGGCTGTGTCCATCCCCAGCCTCTTGCTCGCCCCCAGCCTATTCGATGGAGGGGCAAAATGAGCAACAAAAAGTTTGACACTGTGTAAAAATTTTTCAACAACAGCTAAAACCGTGCTGTGCAATTAACGCTGTTTTAGTCTCAGAGCAACAACACTACACCACACTGGCTGCTATGAAGAGAAATGACTTCGTTCCAGCCAGGCTCAGTACCCTGTATTTGCAATACCACTGTCCAAGTGGATAACCTAATGCAAAGGGGATTAAGCTGGACATTAAGCTGTTCTCAATGGCAGAGGAAACTGGGGAGCTGGTGGGCCTGTCACCCTGAAAGGGAACCTCTGAGGCTCAGAGGAGTGGTAACCTGTCTACTTAGAGAACATACAACACGGCAGGGCCACATCTAAAAACAATGATATACAATGCCTTTGGGAACAAAGATTCACCACTGTGTTTTGTTGAGAGGTGAAGTTTCAAGTAAAAATCAGCAGAGTTAGGAGCTGACTACCAATAAGCATTTTCATTACTTGTGTGTCAACAGCTGTCCCAAAGAATTTCACCACATACAATAGCATGAGGTGCAATTTCCAGTCATTCACTTTGAGAGCCGAGTACTTAAAAAAAGGATAAAGCAAGTGATGGACATGATACTCTAAAGAATCTGTTCTCAAGAAGATTTCTAAACCAGCTTCTTAATCACCAAGATCACGGAAAAGAGATGCCTTCACACCTCAGAAATAAGCAACGTTTTTTCTGCATCTTCCAACAGTATCTGCTGTCCAAAGAGTGCACTTTAGATTGACATCATATTGCTTTCTGTATATTATTTCTGCTATTTTTTACTGTGGCAGAAAAAACAAGTGTTCTCTCAATGGTATAGGACTTTTTGTATTACTATTAAGAAAGAAACCTCCAAAGAGGCTTCTCAAGATTCATCATTAGGTTTAGTGGAATTGTGTGCAGTTCTTCTGTAAAATATTGAGTACACAGTTTTTTATTAAGTACACAGACATAAATCTGTATTTCAAATAGTCTTGACAATTTAATTTTTTTCTGGCTGACGTTCTGTCAGATCTGATTAGATTGACAGTAGCTTTACTTTGTAACGTGACTGATGAAGTCCTCTACCAGTCCACTTCTACCAGTAGAAGTGCTTGCCATTTACTTATTGTTCATTTCTGCTAGAATGCTACTATTATCTTCAATCTGCAATTTCTTTGCAAGAGTCTTTTTAAGCCACTTCAGCATTTTGTGAGTGTTATTTTAGTTAAAACTAGATAATATAACCTATAAATCCATTTAACTGGGTACACATCAATGGCAATACTTTGCAATACGCTGAAAGCAAAGTAGTGAGTGCCACAGGCAACTTCTCCATATTGTGGAACACCCTCTTCTTCTGAAGAACCTCACGAACTGTATGCAACATAGAGAGAGTATGAGGGTATGAGTGCCAATATCAAGAAGTATACTACGCACTAGTAAAGCTTAATTTCTTTCTTATTTTTGTATTTAAAAAAAAAAGAAACTGAAGTTCTAAAATTTTCGCTGCATTCCTCAGTGGACTGCTTCATGCCATCGCCCTTTGGAAATCACTACCCCAGAGCACACCTAGGGAGCTGCTGCACACCTGCACAAAAGGAGTATGGATGGAAGACCTACCTGACTTCAGGCTCACTCTGGGGCTCATTCTAACCAGAGAGATGCAGCCAGTATGTCTTCATTATGATATTTTTATGATTTATTGCTAGGGTACCTTAAATGAAATAGGTAAGAATTACTGTCTTACTTATAAAGGTCAGGCTGAGGTTGTTCACATTCAATGGTAGCATGTAGCGCATCGATTTCTTGTTCATTGTGAAACGCCTTTGTGTCTTGAACAGCATAGTAAGTCTGGAATGAATATAAACATGTAAATAAAATAATAAAAGATAGATATACAAGACATTAATCTGTACATATACTGCAGTTCAGCATGAAATTTACTAACTTTTATGTAAGAGCTCATATTTCAAATAAGATGCATCTCTAAATGCTCCTAGTTGGGCATCTTCTTATGTGGTCTTTTCCACTCATTTTTTTTAATGGTTCTACATATATATTCATTCTTCTGTAATTAAGTTATGTGCAAGTACCTTGTAGTGTATTCATAAATCAGGTCACCATGAAAGTATTTAAGTACAAAAAGTTAGTGTATTATCACTGCAATCTGCATGCCTATACTGGACACCAACAAAATCACAAACAAATGTCTTAAAACTTTTCATAAAATTATATTACTTTTAGAGAAAGGTAGTCAGATGGTAGAAACATAAATTACACAAATTAGTGTACCTGCTCACACATACAAGTATGAAGTCATATTGTGATCTGTGTCAAAAATTAAAAGCAAACTTTGCCTTAAAAAGAAAAAGTAGAACATTTAATTACTTTGTGACTAGATTCACCATCCAAACTAGTTGTTGTAACAAAACACGTTCCATCTCCTCTACTACTCGACAGGAATATTAAATCACATGGGAATTTTTCATCTTCTTTTACCATTACAATATCTCCAACCTAAGGAAAAAAACACAAGACAAAACACACGTATGTAGCAGCCCAAATTTCAGATTTCAAAACCAAAACCTGTATTAACACAAATATTTTGAAAATTCAACAGTTTTTACTTACACCAGGATTTTACCACAAGTGTAAAGAACTACAGAGATATCTCTGGAAAACTGAGTTATACCTTGTGGAATGACGGAGATCTACTGTTTGTAGCTTTCCTCTCAGGATAACCATCTTACAAGTACTGTCTTATTAAGTGTTGCAACATTATTTGAGAGATGGAAGATATTATTCTTGTTTCAAGACTAAATACAACAACACTGTTTCAAAACCACCAGGAGATGCAAGCTGCTCTCACTGGCTCATGAGCATCTGGATCCAAATATTACAATTAGACACAGCTGAAAAAGCCAACAATTTCATCTGCTGATGAAAACAGGATACATTTTTAGCAGAATTTGTGACTAGAAGTCCACCCTATTTTTATCCATGTTTAAAGGTGAGCAAATTAATTTTTATTCATGGAAACACAGGCAATACTTTACAGCACGTTAGAATGTCACAACAGAACAGCCAACCAATTACAAATACAAAATATTCTAGCAAATCATTCAAGAAAAATGGCTTTTTCTGCATTTTTGGAGGTTAAACAAGTGGCAAAGACATACTCCATATTCTAAGAACATCAAGGTTTTAATAAAAATCCCATCAAAAATACGTAATTTTTGCAATTTTTCATGTAGGTCAACATCTGTTCAATACACTTTTATGTCGTAATTTACTATAATAAGACTCAGCTTAATCATTGTTCTTGTTATATGCTTATAAAGCTAAATTCCACTATCCTTAGCAGTTGGCAGGAGTCACTTAATTCCAGTTAAGCAAAACAGTCTGATAAAAATCAGCACTAGTAACATCTAAAAATAAAATTCCAGAATGATGATAATAAATCAGATTTATCTAATTGCAGATATGAAAAAGGCTTCTTTTTCTTAACCAATAGCAATGAAAAATTGCAGATTGTGCACATGGCACAGGAGAATGCAAACTCTAAGCATACCTGCAACAATCAGGTATGAAATTCTCATTTTCCTCAACCCAAAACAAATAAAAATATTGGTACTTTTAATACTTAGTACATCTTAATAAAACTTAAAAGGTGTTTCAACATTTGCCACTATGTCAGCTAAGGATGCAAAGAGGACAGGTTCCTTCTGGTGGTGCCCAATGACAAGACCTGAGGCAGTAGGCACAACCTGGAACATGGGAGGGTCCACCTCATTGTCATTGTGCGTGTGAGTGAGCACTGGAACAGTTGCCCAAGGGAGGCAGGGGAGTCTCCCTCCTCGGAGAGATTTAAAACCTATCTAGATAAGGTCCTGAGCAAACAGCTCTCGGTGGCCCTGCTGGAGCTGGGGGCTGGATCAGAAAACCTCCAGAGATGCCTGCCAACCTCAACCATTCTCTCAATGTATGAAAAAGAACTCCATTTCTTAGCAATTCTTTTTTTCCTTCTTTAATCAAATGTCCCCAGGCTTTAGGTGCAGAGGGATCTACCTTTATACAACCTCGTCTGTTTCCTCATGTAATACAGATCTGAGAATTTCACCCATTTACAAATACACATAAATATCCCTTTCCATGCAAGTATTTTCAAGGTCTGTCTCTCCTATTGTTTAGTCACTCTGTATACACCCTCTGAAAGGCAATAAATAGGGGAGAAATTGAGAAAATATGGGCAACAGATTAACCACTGAAATTCAAAATCCAGTTGCATGGTACTTGACTATTTTTGTTTGGAATATTTAATGGGTTAGGTACACACCTGGAATTCTCAAGCCTGCGATGTCCTAATTTTTTTTATTACCAGGAAGCCCTGGGCAGAAGCTATCACACTCAAATGGAAGGTCACAGCAGAAAGGCTGTGAACACTGTTGATACACTTATGCCCAAAAACAGCAGAGCAGAAAAAGACATCTCAACAAACATATTAGAAAGAAGAAAATTCCAAACAAATATCTAACAAATTTTCTGAGTTCTAAAGAAAATAATGGTAAAAAGTTAATCTGTTCATGAAAAAAAAACCAAAAAAAACCCAAGCAACAAAAGATTAATTTCAGAAAATATACCAAAAAGAGAATGTAGCAGCATTAACAAGGCCAATGAAGAGACTGCGATTTGATGGGTTTTGAGAAAATATTTAGAATGTGTTGTGTCTGTACGTATGCATGTATCTCTATACATAGCACTGACTGTCACAATCAGGCTTAAATAAATTATTAATGTGCATAGTAGTAATTATACACGATCCCTGAGAGTGTTCAAGGCCAGGCTGAATAATGCTCTGAACAATCTGGTCTAGTGCAAGGTGTCCCTGCCCACGGCACAGGGATTGAAACTAGATGATCTTTAAGGTCCCTTCCAAAGCATCCTATGATTCTGTGATAATCATGGTGGACAGAAAATAGAGAAAAGATAATCATGACAGAAATTCCAAGTTAAAGAATGGAAAATGAAAAGAACAATTATGGAAGGAGTTAGTTAATTCTAGTTAAGCAAAACAGCCTGATAAAAATCAGCAATAGTAACATCTAAAAGTAAAATTTTAGAGTTATGATAATAAATGAGATCTAATCTCATTAGACAGTTTAACTCATTAGGAGTTTAGTTTTATAAAAATATTTTATTCAGAGGCATAAAACTAAAAATTAGTATACTGTAGGTCTAATCTCCATTAAACGCAATAAATGCTACATCATCATACTACATTTCTGTATAACTTGTTTTATGTGTGAAGTGTACAAGAAGGGTGAAGTAAAGTCTGACTCATGAAACCTGTTAAGTCATAGTTACTTACTCTTAATTTTCGGCTTTGCTTTCTAACCAGTTTACCGTGCTGAATGAAATGAACAGGGCATTGATTTATTGCATTGTCAGCTTTATGTCGCAGCCAATCTTCATAACCCTAGAAAACAGTGAAATGGAATGATGCAACGATGAACATTTGGCTATAAAGACACAGAATAGCTTTAGCTTGCAAGAAAAATTTTAAGAATTATCCTTGGTCACCGTAAGGGAATAAAAATATTCTCACTAGAACAAATGAAATTGTGATACATGTCAGTACTACAGTCGTGCTGGATATCTATGAAAAAGAGCATTCATGGTTACAATCAGTCAAACAAAACCATGTATTTTAATGAAGACATTTGGATGAATAAGGGTTTCAAAAGTGTAGAACAGTTTCTGGTATTTAAGCGATCACCTCTTGCTCATGCTCTATTGACTTGAGTAAGTGCACAAGACTTATAAAAGCAGTTGACTAAAAGGTAGAAGTGTAGAAAATATATTTTGGAAGAATGGGACTTTGGCCTACAAGATGATAAAGAGATGACATGACAAAAGGTTGTCACATTTGATGACTGTCATACAATTAAGCCAAACCTTTTAACCCTATATACAATATATAGTTGTGAAGAATTTTGTTTCAAGAGACTTTGCAGAGTACCCTATTTTTAGTGCTCAATTACCCTATGAATTTGTGTTTTATACAAACAGACAAACTGAAGGATAGGGAATCTGCAACTTTCCATTGAAAAGGTCCTGCCATATGAAAAAGATTGGGACTGACAAAGTCATAAGTGGTTAAGAGATGGAAATACCACTTGTAGTCCATCGCATTTTTACATCTAACTCTCTTGAGCACATTTGAAAATTCAGTGCAGAACAAAAGTATCACTGCCTTGGATGCTCTCAAAAATAATCTGGGAACTCACAGAGACTTAATACCTTTAGTGTAATATACTTCCAGGAGTTAGTACAGCTCCTCAAGTGGGTCCCAAAATCTACACAAGTTGCTGGGAAAAAAGCAAGGAAATACACAGAACTGCAGTACCAGGCACAGCATGTCATAACCCAGGCTTTGGTAGGTCACTACTAAGAGTAAGACTTTAAAGTGTAACACTTAAAATCTTAGGAGTGGGAAAGCCACACTAAAATACTAGCTCTTGCATGTATCACAACTTTTGTTCAACAAGAAGTGAATTTAACTACAGAATATACTCAATTATGAATAGTTACCACTGTAAAGAAAGAGAAACACAACTCTCCATAGCTTCTTTGAAGACTCATGAAGGAAAACTCTGCATTTAGAATAAAGATTGTGAAGGCAGTAAGTTATCTGTTAAGCTATCTATTAAGGGACAATCGAAATTATCCTGTTTTGGGTCCATCTGGGGTGGAGCCAACTTTCTTCACAGCAGTCCTGTGCTGCTGTGCTTTGTACTTGGGGCTAAACCAGTCTTGGTTACACCCCAGTGTTTTGGCTACTACTGAAGAGTGTCAGCATCAAGGCTTTCTCTTCAACCTTCTCCCACACCAGACCAGCAGGCTGGGGGGGGGCAAGAGACTGGGAGGGGGCATTGCTTGGACAGCAGACCCAAACTGACCCAACTCTCTTTTTAGTTTTACTTTTGCTCACTACATTACTCACCTGTTTGATAGCTGTGACAGTGATGACAAACAAAAGTGGAAGTCCACTTGTAACTGGACTAGTAGGTGTATCAATAATTAACTGCAACAAAAAGAACAAATATTTTCTGGTTATATTTTTGTGAATGTAAGCAGTCAATCTTTCAAGTAATTTCACCAATATGTTACAAGGCATCAAGGAATTTTAACTGAAAAGAACAGTATTTCAATACAACTTTAAGAATGTGTATTATACTGACAAAAATTTGAAAATTTGATGCTATAAGTAGATACAATACTGTAGTTAGATCACATTAACATTCAGATCTTAATGCCTTGTAAAAATATTTGCTTGCAAGACTTTAAGGAAGCATTAGACTGGAAAGCTGCAGCTTCGGAAGCAAAATTATGGAGCACCATTAGAAATTAGCATGGCACTGGCTTTATATATTATACAACAGAGCTGTTCTTATTCATGCAAAGAGTAAATTCTGAAATACTGAGCTGGGGCTTCGGCAAATATAAACAAAGAGACAGAATTCACAGAGGGAGTGCAAATAACAAAATCTAAGTTGTCCTGGGAATCTGCACTGCTTTTCTGTCTACAGAATCTGGTCTGCAAAGTAATACAGCTTTCCACTTAGTAATATTTTTATTATTTAAGACAATAAGTGATTGTGAAAGGTTCAGAATTAAAACACCTAGAAAGCAGCACGCTAGTTATTCATGGAACTCATTTCAAAAACAAGTGTTTATGTACCTCCCTAAACAAGCATCATAGCAGTTCCTATTATTTCAGTTCTTGCAGGCTTTGACCACAGTACAGTTGGAAAATTGCTGCCAAAACATTATTTTGTTATAAAATATAATATTTTTGCAAAGCAAACAAAACTTTATCATCAACAGAATTTATAGTAACAGTTTTACTGATCTGGATGTTTATTACAAAACAAAAATGACAGACATTCTTTTCAATTTTTGCAAGGCATGCCTTGCCATCCAACTAGTGATGCCATCAAATTCTCTTTAGATTAAATTCACATTTACAGCCTGGAAATGAAATAAAATTCCTCTTGTCACATCACCAGGCTTTCTAGGCTCAACCATTTACTTCCATGGTCATCAAAATCAGTTAATTTAAAAAGTTTTTTCAACTTCTCCCTATTTTTGAAAGGGCGCAGAACTTACTGGAAAATGGGGATAGCTTACCTGAACAAGGAAAATGATGAGAAAATAGAAGTTAGCTATTCTTCTGAATTGCTCAAACAAATTTTTTGGTATAAAGTTCCAAAACGTGTACTGAAAACAAATGCACAGATTATGAGCGTTTGTGAGGGAAATATTATTCACATTCAATTTTATAATTCACATTTCAAGATTAAACTAAACAAGAAGCAAGAGTGTTTTTGTTACTTAGTTTAATAATTTACTGCATTTGAATCTTAATTGATAAGTATGTATTGTCAGAATAGTATCGTTTTTCTGAACTGTGATAATCTTCATACTTGGGACTGTAATAATTTTTAACTAGCAACAATGCTTGTCCAGAGTTAGTGTCCAGAGTTAGTTAGTTATGGAACAGTTTATTTAAAGCCATTAATGAATTTTAAAAGCATCTTAGTAATTTCAAAGAGCACTTTTAATTCATTTTTATGCTGTGTTCGTGACTTGAGATAGGTGGCACTCAGAGTTAACTACACAGTAATAGCAAGACAACCAAATAAAAGTTGCCAGCCCCTCTTCTGTTCCCTGGCTGGGACACAAAAATACTCCTCAAGATAAAACTACAGTGGTGAATAAGAGTCTATTATATGCATGTACACTCATATATAAGAGTGTACATGCATATTTCTGTACTGATCTTACAAATTATCACAGGTGTTGTAAAATGACATAAAAAGCAGTATATAAAGCTGCAAACAGAAAATGCAAAAACTTCAAATTTAAAAAGTCATATAAAAGTGATACAGGATCTTAACATCATGTAGTCCCCCTTGCCCAACCCTGCAGCAGGTTCAACTACAGTCTTTTTACACAGCTCACTCTGTAGTTCCAGAAAAACATTGCAAGGATTGCTTACTGCAACATATGTAAAAAATGTCAGCTAAAACTGTGTGAAAAGGTTTGAAAAATGGCTTGAGAAAACTAGCACTGCATCATCTTATTATCCAAATTATCATTTGACACTTAATAAAATGACAACTCCAATAAAACTTTCATTTCAAACGAGATGGGCTAAGAAGCTTATCCTAATTTATTTGCTCTGTTACGAATGTGCCTTGTCTCCTCTTCGCAGACTGCACTTATGCTTGCTGATAACCAAATTATTCCATGAACTAGACATCTTCTGAATTTGGCCCTGAAGGCAAAGACAGGCAGAGCTCTAGAAGTAAAGTACTTCTACGACATCTGAAGACAAAAAGTATTCCTGGGAAATATGCCTTAAATGTACGTGAAACCCGATTATATAAAGCAATCTTTTTACTTGGGAGTTAAAGCCTGAACATGTGTAAGACATAGGAATGAAATCTTCTTCTACTATCGCGTGCCAAAAATCAGTATCTATCCTAAATATGCCCTAAGTTACCACTTAATCCTGCGTAATAGCTAGTTCAGTATTAAATAACCTGTGCGCAAGCCAAAACTCAGGCAGGCAGACATGCAACAGCTAGAAAATCAAGTGTTCTAGTCTTGCAAACAGAACACTTTTCATCAGACAGGAATGCAGCTTGCATTACCCATTATCCAGCTACGTGGAATTTTCAAAGAGAACGAGTTAGACTTGATTATTTTTCCTTGCACAACAATGCTGACCATTCAAAACTGCTATTATGATAGATGACCATTTAGATTCTATTGGATGACAATAATTGCTTATTTTCATCGTTATCAGGTAAGTTGTCTTTGTTTTCTAATTTTATCCATTTATTTTTTAAGAATCTCTGCCCACTGGGAAAGAAAAGCGAAAAACATCTGTTTACATTTTTCTGTTTAGCTCTTTTGATAGAAATAGTATTTTTTCCATGGTAAAGGGTCTTCTGACCATTAAAAGTTTGATGATTTACACAAGCCCCCCAAATCACCGTTCATTAAATAAAAATGTAATCTCTTATGTAATAACTTCCACTTTAAATCTCCTAGAGGGTTATTTGACTAAATGTCTGGTAATAGCATATTATTGTTGGACTAGGTATTCAAAATATCTGATTGAAGAAGCAAGTAAATCAATTAAAACAGCAATCCATAAAAAGGTTATTCACCTCTACCCTTAGTATCCAATCCTCCTCATATTCCAGCCTTAGTTCACTGCTTTCCCTGCCAAGCTGTGGTCTTTCCCACAGCTCCACCTTTGATCAGCAACTCTCTTAGCTGAACAAAAGGGAATAACATGGGAACAGATCACTTTTACAGTTGAGAAGTGCTTCCTAAAATGGATGCTTCTTTAACACAGACTACTTCTTGAAATTTTATTTTCAATCTGACAGTCTTTTAGCACTTAATGACTCTGGGTTTCAGGCATACAAAGTATGTCTTTATTCTGCCCATTCATCTTCAACAGAGAAATAATAATTTTTGCAGTTTAGGCAAGAAAGAACACTAAGATGTCTAGACAGACCTTCCCCTACCCAAGCCATCAGTAGCT
Source organism: Cnemophilus loriae (assembly GCA_013397755.1). Taxonomy (NCBI): domain Eukaryota; kingdom Metazoa; phylum Chordata; class Aves; order Passeriformes; family Corvidae; genus Cnemophilus; species Cnemophilus loriae. Next base: position 325,133 of record VZTF01003500.1, on the reverse strand, counting down.
CAGAGCAGTATCTTCAAATGAGTAAGTAATGTTTAACCAACATAATCACTCCCCAGAAAAGCAAAGGAGCGGCTGCCACTCAGAACAAGATTCATCTCGTGACTGCTGCATTAAAGGCAGTTTCTCTACCCAAGCTAGGCAGGAACAAGACAAAAATTTTTAGAGGAAAGTCATTAAAACTGATGATATTAAATCCATCAGATTACTGTGCCCAGAGTTAATAATATCTCTCTTTTTCAGATAATTTCTAGTCATGCTCTCTATAAACTCTTGAAAAGCAGTTTATGTATATTTAACTACCTTCTTTTTCACTATAATTCACTTGAAGGATATAGGTCTATCCAAACAGTTACACACTGTTTAGATAAGCTTTCTAGTTGGGGACAGCTTCACTGATCTTTTCCAAATGCTACAGAAGACCTAGAGGCCAGAGCACACGGGTGCTTTTTGCACACGGGAGGTAACACATCAAACAACAAGTAGTAGTAGTTATGCATTCAGCCAAGAGAAGGACACATTGTGCCAACAGATGCATCTAAAGCACTGTGCAAGAATCTGTTAAGATCAGTCTGGTGTCAAAACAGCATCATTCCACTAGATTATCTTCCCATTTATAATTGCAGTAGCACCTGCAGTGCTCGTGTATTTCCACAATCATGAGCACATCCATAGTACTCCTGCTCATGCCCCTGGCTCCATCTTGGTATTTTACTGATACCATCTTGCTTTCAGCTCCAACACCTCCTTGTTGCAGCCAGTCACACAAGCTCTAAAATGTAAAATGCAGTGTTCTTGACACTGTATTTTGACCTTTTCATTTGGTATCTACATGCCAGAATTTTGGCTCATGTCTCAACCTTCTCCTTCTACCCTAAGAGGCAGAGATTCTCTTAAGAAAAAGGAGAGTTTCTTAAGTAATCGATTTACATCAAAAGCTGAAGCTGTTAGAAAAAGCACTTCATACTGAGTTTTGTCAACACCTCCGTTTCTTACAGATTATTTGTTTTAAACAGTCACCACCTCTCTTCTAACCCACCCTGACTTCACTCTTTTCACTCAACCTTTTTGACTGTTTCTTGTAAATGCTTAAAACTACTCAACAAAAAAATCTACTATATTGGTTTAGCTCTGGTTTGTAGACATCTTCCTATGATGATTCTCATACCTTCTGCAAAACAAAATCTATCCTGAGAATAATATAATCAGGCTAGTATAGAGAAAAGCTGATCTTGCAGTCCTTTGTGTCCATAGTGACTTCAGTATTTTTAATGTACACGTTTTTATATGGTCTATCAATTACCAAGAAACAATGCATTCTTAAAGCTGCAGTTTAAAAACTAGATTGCAGACATGCGTGCATATCATAGAACAGTCTGGGTGGAAAAGGACATTCAAGATCTTCTCAAGCATCTGGTGCCAATCCCCCTGACATGGGCAAGGACACCTTTCACTTGACCAGGTTGTTCCAAGCCCCATACAAACTGACCTTTAACACTTCCAGAGATGCAGCATCTACAGCTTCTCTGGACAACCTGTTGCAGTGCCTCACCATTCTCAAGGTAAATATCCAATCTAAACCAACCCTCTTTCAGCTTAAAGCCCTTCTCCCTTATCCTATAACTTAACGCCCTTGTAAGAAGTCCCTCTCCAGCTTCTTTGTAGTCTCCTTTTAGGTACTAGACACAACACTTTATATATAACACCACCTTACATAGTATTATGTTATTAAAACAACATAAATATTACATAGCCCTCTTCAATAGAATAGCTGAAAAAGGTCTGATCAAAAGTTTCACAGTTTCTTTAAAGGTAGTTTCATTTATAAAAATATTACTTTTTTGAAACACAATTTGTCTACCTCCATATAGAGTAGAGAACTGGTAGAGAAAACTATAGCAAAGGGTATGACAAAACAGGAAATCAATAATTACCTAAAATCATAAGAAGTGAGTTGAGAGTATGCCTTGTCTAACTCAAGTGACTTGCTTATAAACATATAGCAAGTTTACAGCAGAACTCACCTATGTTCTTTAATGTATTAAACTAGTGTCAAGACTGACTCGAAGCAAAAAAATTCAGACTTCTGTGCTTATATGCTACTCAATGGAAGTGGAATATTTTGAAAAGTATTTTGCCATATTTATGACAATTTGGAATGAATGTAGAAAGACACAGCAATATTTTAACAAAATTATTAACATATGCACCATCTGCATGGTGTTTATCACTCCGCTGAGGGAGGGAGTCCTGTGTCTCCACATCATAAGGTCATTCACAACACAGGGATCAGTGGAAGCTCTGCTACATGTAGGGCTTTTACAAGTGAATAACAACCACCAGTACGTTCAGAGAAAGTTCAAAAATTAAACTGATTTGAGGAAGTTAGATCAAACAGTACACTTGGTGAACAAACATACATATTTTGGCATAGGATTTCTTAAGAACGGTTGCAGATAAAATAGGATTTCTATTACAAACAAGTCTATCTTTAGTAGTCCCTGTTCAGCAACTCTCAGTCTTATCAAATAGAGGCTATTAACTCCAGGAACTCCTCTGACAAAGAAATCCCCCAGCATCTGCAATTATCTAATAATAATCTTAAAAAAGAAAAAAAAACCTTACAGCAAGGATGACTGCCTGAAGACGGAAGTCACAGAGAATACTAACAAAACAGAAGAAAAAACGTGTGAGTGCAAGCAAGCCTCGCTTTCTCGCTTGTAAAGAGAGAAGAACTACACCTGTCTTCCCTGGTGTTAGGTTTGGACCCGTTGTTTTCCTTCCTTCTTCTGCTTCTCTTTTGCTACATGCAGACTCCACACTGATACAAAAAACTTAAAAGGCTCTGTTGGGGGCGGTACCAGCAGAAGATAAAATATTGCTAATAACCCTGGACTGAGCCATGAGAAGGGTAAATAGCTTCTCCGGGGAACATAAGGGAGGCTGCAAAAAGCCTCTGACCTGGAAAGCCTATGCTGAGCAGGATCATCAAGAGCAAAGAAGAGCTTTTCCTTGCTCTCTCTAGGCACAGACAGTTATCTCCAGAAGGAAATTGTATTATTGTGCCTGGAAGAAGTGCACACTCATGCACTCCCATCTCAGCTCAGGTATTGCGATCCCTGAGCTGGCCCCTTTGAGAGTCCAATTGATTCAGAAGCATTTAAACCTTACTGCCAGCCACGTCCATTTACTCTTTACTCTCATCTCTAACAGCTCCTGCCCCACTCAGTGTTTGGCAGGGCTGGGCACACCTGACTCTTCAGCCCTTGCAGCATTGGATCTGAGTTCCTGCTTCCCCCAGCATGGCTGGGAGTCAGGGGAGTACCCAGGCAGACACGTAGAGCTCTGTGTTACAGCTGCTTTCAGAGAAGATCAGTATGTTTACGCTAAAAGGCACACACAACACTCCCTGCATTACTCCCTGTCCCGCACACATTTCTGTCTACCCCACCCTCTCTGCCCCCCTCAGAGTATGCTACACAATTATTTATCAGCTTCACAAACACATGACCAATGCCTCTTCCCACTGCGGGCTTTGGATGATTTTCTGACTTTCAAATGTCATTGCTCAGGGCTGTGTTTGAACTCCTCATCTCGAAACTGCTATGTCATGGCCCTAGAGAGGCCAGACAAAGCCTTCCGGTTATGAAGCATCACCTTGGAAAAGTGTGGGACAGCCTAGGTCTCCACTGGGTTCCAAGTGGCTCATATGGATAGAGGTGGATGAGTATTTCCTTAAGCTTCAGTATTAACATTTCTTCTAAATGTGGCAACAAAATGAGAAATCAGAGCACACCCAGTCTTTGTGTGTTTATAATGGCACTATGAACAAGTGCTGCAGGGAGGAGATACAGCACAAGGGCATGAATTTCTGCTGAAAGAAAGGAATATTTCAACAATGTCTGCTGAAACATGTCAGAATTACTTAACTTCATTTAAGTATTAGTCACTGCGATTAATTGTGAGTCATCTCAATCAGATTAGCACTGAAGGTAGCTAATGTTTCCCTTGCACAGTATAGGATTCTCAACACATAGCATTATTGTCTCAGGCCACTATCACAGAAATCAATGTTTGGATCTGTATTTGATGAAAAGTCCTAAGGAAACAGGCAGACAATAGAAGACTGAATTATTTGTGCAACAAAACCAGGATCACTTCTGACCCATGATTATAGCATACAGCACTACAAAGCAGGAAATAACAGTGGTACTGTTCTCCCACCTGACTTCAACGTATTGCTTTTCTATAAGGAAGAACAGGAAATAAAGCTACAGCACAACTGAGCACTTTGTAATTTCATTTGTAATTTAATTCCAGTGACATCTCTTTAGGGCAAATTCTTCAAGTAATAGGTCTGCATCCACTGTAGAGTCAACCTTGCATTTCATTCAAGAGCTGTATCCCACTACTCTTCAGTATCATCTTCTGGGAGCATAAGCCCTGCTGCCTCCAGTTATGCTGGTGACCCAGACACCAGTGGGTGGGTTCTGTAGCTGTAAAATTTCTCTTTATGAAACTATGATAGTAAAAGTTTGCAGCTGGACAGGACCACCAAGGCAAAATACTGTGTGTTGATTACCCACAGACTGAAAAAGAAGAGTAAAAGCCTTTGTAAGTCTCCTTAGCCAAACTTCCTCTATGGGTGGTATGGGGGGGGA
>VZTF01003500.1:258321-320382 GCA_013397755.1 Cnemophilus loriae | reverse complement strand
AAAAAAAAAAAAAAAAGATCTGTTCTCCTGCCTGAAGTCTGTGGATTTTCAAATTTTGCCAGATGTCTCTTGCACATAGGAAATTCTCTCAGCTCTCATTAAACAGGCCATTCCTATCCAGGAATCTTTGAAATTTTTGGTTCTTTCTTGGGTTGTTTTAGTTGTTTTTGTTTTGTTCTTGTTTGTTGGTTTGGTGGGGTTTTTCTGTGGGGTTGTTTTTTTGGGTTGTTGTTGTTGTTTTCCAAAAGCCATAAGCAGTTGTAACTAAACATGTTCCTATGAACTTCATGTTGTTGCCTCAAAACAGATTTTATTTTCAGTACAATTTTTCCCTCTGTTCAAGAGAAATGTACACAGCCAATCAGTCTTCAGTCCATTGATTCAGGTAGAACAAGAAGTGCAAATCCCTACTTTGTCAACAAATGAGATCCTTGAAGCATAGCAATTCTATAAAGGTATTAGATTAAGTTCAGAAAAAAGGAATTTGGATATTGAAAAATATTAAATTAATAACAAACTGAAAACATCATGCCACTACATAAATCCATAGTTGGCTATGAATTGAATGATCTGTGCATGATTCCACTGGCTTGGGAAAAGGTACAGACTAAACCTGAGCAAAGGCATGGAGCAGCTTCCACACAATTATTGAACAGGCTAAGGCTATTCCTCCCAGAAAGGAATATGATGGAAGATCACCAAAAGAAATAAGATCACAAACAGGGGTTAAAAGTCAGTGTCAGATTCAAGGATTTGGAATATGAACTCAAATTAGCAGGAAGTTTTAAAATAAAGGCTCATAGTTTCTTTTGGCAAACATTTCTGCAGTTGATCTGTTCTTTATTCGGATAATTTACATGGGCTTAAAAGGTATGGAAGGAATTCACAAAGGAAAAATCCATTAAAGACTACTAAATACAAAGTCATATTCCCAGCACAATAATATGAAGCTTGAACCTTAAGGGAAGTTTTGTACAAAAAAGTTACTTTATAATTTATCAGTTTTTTTAAAAAGTAAAATCCTGTTTCAGAAGGAAAAGAGGTTGTTTCTCACCAAGTTTTGGTAGCTGCTATGGCTGCCTAGTTTAACTTAGTTTCTCTTTAATCTATAAGTTCTACCAAAAAGTAAATAGTATCAAACTGTGTATAATTTTTTTCAGAAAAAAGCAAGCAACCTCCCTGCCAATTCAATTACTTTCTTTCTTCTACATTGGAAACACTGGGGTTTTTCTACCAGCTGGTATTTCACCATGCTGTAGCACTGTCATGTGATAAATTCAATCAAGGGCACATAACAGCCACTTCAAAGGCCAACACCCAAGGCAGCTGAAGTAGATAAAAGTTATATCAACAAAAGAATCCATGTTACAAAGGTCACTGTCTCTAGAATGTCAAAAAAAACTGCATGCACAATCCAAAAGACATGAGTTTTTGTCTTTTACTACTTCAACATATACCTTTTGCTATATATATACTGTTAATATCATAATTGAATTAACACATCAAACCAATAGAACACTTTTGTCTAGCTAAGGTCTGTCTCTGTATCATTTTTCACAATCAGGAATCAAGCATTAAGCAGATAGAGCATTAACCACGTTCCAAAGTGACACTGCAATGTACATGAAATATCCCTCTGCACTTGAATCAAAGTATTACCTCGCTAACACCAGGAAGCCTCTGGTGAAGCACAGTAAAGTGTACCTTTGGAAGGACTACTAAAATCTAAGGTTCATGTTACTACAAGCTGATGTCTTTTTCAGGGCTTTGAGACATGACATTTTTTAGTAAAGCAGAATACAGACAGACTAATTGATGACATTTCCTCATGCTTTTCAACTACCCTTTTTAGAAATTCAGTTTGTCTTAAACTGGTAAAGTCTGTACTTGGAAGTTTAGAGTTCCTCAACCTTGAAGAGCAATCATACACTTTCTAACATAAGCACTGAACACCTATAAAAGCCCAGCTGAAAGTTACTGTCTATCTCACTGATGAAAGATGAAGGAAGTATCCTTCATGGTTGAGGTAACATTATACAGCGTGCTTGCAAGCATGTACCTTTGCTCTACTATAACAACTATGGATTTGCCATCTTAATTTTGCACATTTGAGCATTTCGTAGGGAATTCATGTCTGCGCTCCCTACGCTGTAATAGGTGCCCCCTCCAGAGGGTTCATAAGCAAGCAAGAGACAAGGATGGGTGAAAGGATAAGAGGCAGCAGCTTACAGAACCAGAGTGAATGTTAGTCAGGTCACAACGGTGCTTTACTCAGGCTATCTGCGATGGAGCATGCGAATAATAGAGTTTACTTGAAAGGGACAGCATGGAAAGTTCGCACATACAAGCAACAGTAATTAAAACAGCTTTCAGCAGTCTAAGGAACTGTTCAATATTATAAAGCATTTACGTGAATTCTGCTCCCTCCTGAGATATCACCACTGTATTTACTTCCACAATGACAACCTACATTTTATTTTTTTAAATGAGAAAAGTTTAATCAATAAACAAAAACTGAGAAACATCATGTACATATAAAATGTATATATTTCCACTAATACTTTTTGTATATGAAAGGCTATTTACAGACACAGTTCACAGCTAAAGAGTTTAACATTTAAAATATTTGACTGAATATGCTTTATATCCAAATAAAAATATAGTGAAGTCTCTGTCCTGAACTGGTTGAAGTCATACATATTTACTAATTGCTGGCAGGGATTCCCTAGTTCAATGTAGGTTCAAGGCACACTTAAAAAAATCTCACTCTGCAAAGCAAAGCAACTTCCACTAACTTAATCACAAAAAGATGTCAAACCATAGTTGAACAGGATGTTTTTATTTCAAGAAAAGTATCAGCAGTAACTTCAATGGCTTTATTTACATACATCCCAGATGATATAAAAAAAAAAAATGTCACAAGAGTACAAAAATTTGCATTAAGCGTGTTTACTTTTCCATAATTCAAAAGGCAATGCAAATCAATGTGTAGAGCACAGGATTTCCCACTGTACCAGTCTGACTGGTACTTATCTGTACTTCATCTGCCTTATCTTTCAAACATTCTATCTAATTAAAGATGCCTAAATACTACACTGCTTCTTAGTACACTCATTTTGATTGAAATATGGAAAGAAGGTAGTAAATACAAAATCTCACAGGAGAAATGACACACCGTTTGTGAAAAGCATGGCTTTCATTATGTTAATGGCTGGCAAGTGTTCAGGTCCATGAGGGATCCGAATCACTCAGTTCCTTGAGATCACAATGCTACCAAGGTTCTTAAAATGGCTGGGGATTTGAGATACTATCCAAAAAGAAATTCTCAGTAGAGGAAATATTATTTTGAATTGATTATTTCATAATTGGCTGAAGGTGTGAGCTTATGAAGATTAAAATCTAAGCACATTACAAACTTGGGAGTTCTTGAGTTGTTAGCCATACATCACCTGCAAGTTCGAATTTCTATGCCACTGCAGTATAAACCTTTGGCTAAAGCAAGCCAGCTGGAAAGTACCAACACTCCAACTGCTCATAAAAAGCTGCTGGAGCTTATGGAAGTTAAAACTTACCAACTGAGGTAAGGGACAACTGGAAGGTTTCTAAGCACAAATGTGTTGAAGCACAAACGTATCACACTGCCAAGACTTTAGGTATGATTCAATTGCATGTGAATAACAAAGACTACTGACAAAACTCCATAGAGACAGTATGAGCTTTTGAGGGGAATGACACTGTTATGGTGGAGAGAGTATGATGAATCTAAGTGCTTAACAAATTAAATTCTTTCTAGTACTTTGAGGTATTGCTTTCAAGTACAAAGGATGTAGTCTCTCTTCAGGAAGATTTTATTTACTCCAGGATTGCCTCAAATGAAAATTGCTTTTTTCTTTGTGGAAAAGCACATTATTACTCAAAGACTGTACTATACTATGTACTACAGTAAATAGGGGAGAAATTATTCTATTTCTGTTCATTTTAAATGCAACTTAGCAATTAGTTTCTCTAGAAGAAATTTGAGATATCTTCACTTTACCTTTGCTGGTTGTGGAAAGGAAAAATACACAGGAAGACTAGGAAAAAATCTTGAAAGAAATAAATAAACACGAATAACTTCAGCTGATTTATCTAAATGAATGAAAGAAAATATTGGTACCTTTGATGAAACTATTCTATTATCTGGAAATCTCTGTGGAATGTATGCTTCAGCGCCTGGAGGTGGTTCACGATGCCCAACATAAATAGTCCGACTGTCCACCCAATTCTCTTCTCCAGCACACTACAGGGGAAAAAAAGAGTTACTGTGTCAGTTCACTCAGTATTTCTGCAGTAACATGAGTCACACACTGAATTAACTAATCACACGCCCGACCATCAACACATACACAGCCACCAGCGCATGACCCCTCACACTTTTCTGTATCAGCTCAAGATCACCAAAATACCTAAAGCCAAGCCTAATGTCAAAACTGCCTTAATTGCACTGCACTTTCCCACAAAGCAATGAAAGAGCATCCATGAAAATCATTATTTTGACTTTTTTGCTTATAACTGAAAAAAGGACAAATGGTTTAAGACTCTCAGTCAAATTAGGTATTTAGTAAGTATTTAAAAGTTTGTTACTCATTCTACCACTGAAAAATCTGTGCTAATTAAAATATTTTTTTATATGACAAATACTTCACATTTTTGAGACTAGCCTGCCCTAACTTGGTATTTCTTTTGCAGCAAAGTGAAACTCTGTTCTCCTGAAACGCTAGTAGTAATCACTTCCTCACACATGAACAAGCTTAGAGACTCTTAGGTTGCCAGGAAAAGACCTCAGCTTGTCAACTCAGAGGACCTTCCCTTCTATGAAAGCTAGAAAAAAAAAAACTACGTGTGCCAAATGTTCACATTCACATCAAACTTCACCACACTTATAGCTTCCCCAGAATTAGTATTTCTGTGTTCTATTAACTGTAATAAAAGTACAAATCACTGTAGAAAAGTATTTACACAAACCAAAACAACCGTTAAAATTTTGAAATTAATTTTTTTAGAGGACATGGATTATAAAATTACCAGCCTTTAGTCAACAGTCTAATTCACACCTACCTTATGAAAAATATTTTTGAAGTACAGAACACATTCCTAACACTTAGAGAAACCCAGGCATCAGCAACTTTAACATCATCATATGGTCAAATGTGGAGTAATTTAAATATGTCATAACTTAAACCTCTGCTTTATGTTGCAATGATGCATTTACACATACTTCCACTAAGCATATTAGAGGGAAGCTTCTTTTCTGCGTCTTCAACAGCTACATTTATTTAGTACATTAAATATTTCCTGAAAGTGCTCCTGGGCATTGGTGCTTGTCTATCTCTATAGGTGAAGTGTCAGACTGACAATGAGCAAACTAACCCCAAACAAATAGTGTGGCTTTGGTAGTTTACACAGCCAAAGCATCATTCCCCAAAGCAGCTGGATGTACCTGTGCAGCTCTTGACAGAATTTAATCATATAGACATGGTACCTTCCTTTCTAGCTAGTCTTAATGTCAATAGTTATAGGTCCATTTACTTTACTAGTACACACGTGGCTAGTAAGTCTAAAACAAAATTTAGTTCTCAAACATTCACCCTAACATCTTCATCAATTCATGTCTGTGTGATTTTTCCACTGCCTTAAATGCAACACAGCCGAAGATCACTTTCTACATAATTTATTGTTGAAATAGACGTATAAAACCTTGCAATACTCTGCAAATTTGGAGCAGTTAATCTAATAAAACAATTATCTATGTGATGTGCATGACTTTCTTGAGGCTGGAGAGAACATCAAAAATATAAAAAGAAAACCTATTAGACTCAGACTATTAACCACAAAATAGCTGAGTAGAAGTCCTCAAGTAAAATATGAAGTGAAGTAGGAGGATTAAAGAAAAGCAACTTCTGCCATCCCAGAAGTAGATACTAGAAGCAGACACAAAGGACCCCAAATCATTACCTGATTCTTATACATGACAGAAAAATGAAGGCATTATGTTCAGAAGATACCAAAGGACAAAATTGCAATACTAGGCATAAAACTAAAAGCAAAAGTAAACCCCACGGTTTTTTTATGTGTTATTCAACTTCCAGTAACTGGAAAGAGTCAGTAATGCTTATTATATTATATATATACTATATATATACAGATTATATGAAGCTGTTCACAAAGGAAATAAAAATGACAGCCCCTCACAAGACACACCAATGGCCCAGTCAGGGTTTATGCTAAGCTCTGTAACTGCCCCTGGCTCAGTGGGAGTGCACACACAGCATTTCTCCCACGCCACATCTAGCACACACTTGAAACCAGGACGTGGGTCGGTATAAAAATTGCATTGATTTTCCAGTCAGACAACTTCTCCCTTACCACCAAGTGGACTTGTCAAAAAGTTAAGTGTCATTCAGCCCACTTCAGAAGACCAAGTAACATTCTTCAAGCAAGCCAAAATATTTTGGAAGGAAGTAAAGCGCGACCATGTTTCCATATTCCACTTTACTTCTATGGCAATAACAAAACATGGTATCCTTTAGCATTTTAGCAGTACACAATACATTTTTTATCTTGTCAGCGCACTAAATGTACAATGCACACAAATTATCTACCGACACTTGTGCCATGTAATACTCCTAGAAATGCAAGGGAATGTGAGATATTCCTGTATAATGCATTAAACTGCACAGCATTTTTTAGTTTTTCATTAGGAAGGACATTGCAGACATAAATGCAACACAAAGATTACTCCTGATAAGTGAAGTGCATAAGTGCAGAGACGATTACATAAGGGGCTAATGGGAATGCCACACAAACTTTGAACACCAAGAAGAAATCCCTCAGCTTCTCTTTCCCTCTACGGAGGCCCAGCTTGACAATTTATCTCATAATTATTACGAACCAGTCCAAGACAGCTTGACAACGCTCTTAGTTCAAAAAAGTATTTTTTAAAGTTTCACTGTATACACTGAGTCTTTATCATGACTCAGTTAAAACAGGCCTCTGAAATTACCTATGAACCTGGGAAGACAGAGCTCTAAACAGCACTCTTCTGCCATTACTGCCAGTATGTACAGGTCTGATAGCCCTGGAGTATTGTGTCAACACTAAGTAAAACAACCACTCTGTAATTTGTATCCCTAAAGCAAGGCATTACTTTAAGCATTGATATAAAATGAAGACAATCTATTAGCTTAATTTGATCTGGTTTTATCATGAATTGATAAATTTACAACAAATGTATAAAACCATATCTAACTTAAACTATCTGCTAGCACAAAACATTTTTTATTTTTCTCTACGTTAATAGATAATAGAAAATAAATGCACTTTACTAACCTAATTCAACAACTTCAAACCTCGAAACCACTCGCAGTCCAAGCGTAAAAACTAAGCATGGAAGAGTAAGGCTCTCTTTGCCAGTGAGGTTGAACTGCAATGCACAAAGTCACATGCACTGTTCAATATTGCAACAAGGCAACTCACTCGTGTGAAGCAGAAAAAGATACTTCCAGAAAAACAGCACTGTAAGTCAGGACACAGGCCACGTAGAGAAATCAAACTACACCAACGGAATGTCCACTAATGCCAGCCTCCAAAGCCAAACACCCTGATCTGACAGTTCTTTTAGTGTTCTGGTATTATAAACTTACAGAATGACACCTAAGTCACTGAAAAAAGCAGTCTGATGCTGCTGCCAGAACAATGAACTATATTCACTTCTTTTTTTTAAGTTCCATTCCTTAAGCCCATTAAGAATACGTCCAAGAAATCATAAATAAACCTTAGCATTATCTGCTTCTATTTATAGTGTAAAGCTCAGTGTACTGAGACTTAGTTTTATTGGCACATCAATGGAATGTTACATAGCTTTTACTCTTTCAAGCAGTGTCAGCAACCATGAAAGCAAAGACCAGCAAAAGACTAAGGCATCTTTTCCTAACACTAAACAGAGACACCTAACGGGATTTTACCTTAAGAGTTTAAATATTTCTGCAGCTTATTTTTTTCTGATTTAAAAAAATCAAGCTGAAACTAGCTCGAGATTCACCCTTATGCTACTCTCATAATTTTTATCTAGATTTAAACAAATCTATTGCCTGAAAAGACAAGGGGCTTGGTATTCAATGGGTGACAGCAAAAGGATGATAGGAAGATACCAATGGTAGTTGCCGGAAAAGTAACTGACTTCGAAAGATTTCAAGTCTTTCCACATATTTTTAGTAAAGAGATTTAATGTATGATTTTGAAATCAGTTGAAACACTGAATGACATTTCCTGACTCCCCACTAGAACTTGGGCATAATTACCAGCAACAATCTTCAGTTCAATATTATATTTTCTCTCCAAGTGATAGAAATACAAACACTACTCAAATAAGTTAATATGCACTAAGTACAGCTGAAAACTCAATCAATGTGCCCTGGCCAGGCTCTAAGTACATTTCATTGAACAGTATTCTCCTGTACTTTTTTCTAAATGCTTTTTGATTAAAAGGGATAGTGCACTCTAACCACAGACTTGACAGCAACAAATTCTCAGCATCAGCTACAGCTTTGTTCACCCAGGCTGTGACTCCATTCCTCCACACAGAAGTACTTTACACTCATAGAGGCAGGCTTTCCTAACAGCCTGGTGTTTTATTGAATCACTAATATTTGATTGCAATTAAGCAATTAGCACCACTGTTAAAACTGCACACCGAACACACAGCTGCTCAACCACTTTGGAGTTTTAGGATAACAGATACTGACAAGCCATTATCACTCGGAATCTACAGGAAGAACTAATAGTGCACAGTGTGAAAAAACATTCACGCATTACAACAGCACCGCACTAAAGGCTCTCAGTTTCTAATTTTTCATTCAGTGAAGAGAAACAACTTCAGTATCTCCAAGCTGTAATTCACTAAAGTGAAGAGAAAACAAAAAGTTATTTTCCTTTCTAATACTGTAAGGAAACTGTCCTTATCATGCACTATTTACCAAACCATGAGATCACATAATCTCATCTTTGTCTTCATTTGTCAAAGGTACTGAGTACCTGCTCTTTTACGCTTGACACCACTCTGCAGGAATAGGTGCAGCCATCTCCCTTTGCAAACAATGGCACAGTGTGCAGATTCTTACCTCATCTTTTCAAATCCAGTCCTTTTAAGGGTAGATTTGATCTATAGATAAAAATCCATCTAAAGAAATAATAATTTTTAAATAATCTACATTTCCTAAAATTGCTAACCAGTAAAATAGATTAAGCTTTCAAATAGTCCACTTTTGCAAAAAAATCTCTACTTTGTATGTATGTATTTGTGGAGCTAAAGGGTGAAATTCTCATCCATTCAAAGGATCTCAGATTTCAAATGAGAGGCAAACTCACAAATACCTATAGAGAGCACTTAAGCTTTACATTTTGTTCCCAGCATTATACCAGCCCTTCCTATGAACTGGCTAAGCTCAGAATGAAGAATATACCTTTGAAAGCTGTTAAGACTGTTATGTTTCATATGTATATAGAATGGCACAGGTAAAAGAATTCATATAATTATATCTGATAAATACCCTATCAGGTTTTATATTCTGAAAAAGGACTACCTCAATATGAGACACTGTAAACAGAAAGTAAATTACTTAATACACCTACAAGTCATGGACATATGCCATTAAATAACTAATTTAATGGAATATCAAAATGCGGCTCTTCAGAGGCAACCACAATAAAACCCAAAAAACCAACCGAACAAAAAAAACCCCAGAACAACTCTCTCCCAGAAACTTCTATGAATAATTAACACATTTCCTATGGGTCACCCATAATGGGATCTGTTGCCACAGAATATTACTGCATTTCATTTCAGCAAATGAATTTTAAATCCTTGGATGATGATTTTTGTCAGAAATAACATTTGAAATCAGAACTCTCCCCAATCAATTGCCTACAAATCACAGAATACTGGACATAAGTATATGCAGAGGAAGAAGAAAGAAGATAATAACATTCCTTAACTGCGAATAGATTTTATTTATGACATCTCAGGGAAAAGACATGATTAGAAGCAAAGGCAGGTACCTCTTAACTACAGAAAATGATGCCAGGCCCACAGGTTTCCCAACCAAGCCATATCTCTACTACTTGGTGGATCCTGGTTTTCTGATTTTTCTTTCCACCTCCTGCAAGGGTCTTGTGCATGCAGACAGAAGAGGAAATGGACTTAAAGCAATAGGCTACAATAAGTTTTTGTGAAATTTTTGAAGAGGAAATGGAAAAGTGTAATGATGAAATGATGCAAAGTTCTGTAATTCACAGTTGTTAAAACAAACATTGTCACAACAGCAAATGTTACAGTTTCTATAAAATAGCTAACACTTCTATATGGTTCCTTAATATAAATTTTATTTCAGCCTTCCAGTTCATGCCTCCTTGAGCACTGTACTTAGTGTAAAACATTTCTGAAGCTATTCTAATAAAGCTATATATGCCAGCTTCTGTCACACGAGCTGGCACTGGGACACCACAATATAGCACTTTGATGACAGTCTAATTCTCCTTTCTGATTTCCAGTTTGGAACATCATTTTTAGCTAAATTCCACATACTCTGTACTTTGCATGGTTGAATAATTTGACCTCCTGGATGACAAAGCCAGTGATCTATGTTCCTCCTAAAAAGGATTACAATAATTCTTTGTTTCACTTACATAAAAACTCACCTCAGTTATTCAAAGATTGAGGTCTTTTCTAAGCAGTCAATTTAAATTCCAAATACTGCTGACGTACTGGCCCATTAGGTATAGCTATTTCTGATGCCTGTGCTGTCTCTTCCAGTGAATTTTTAGTTTCCCTGTTTATCTCCATGAAAAGTAACAATAAAAATGATAGAGATAAAAGTCTCCTATTCCATCCACATATGCAGTCTTCATCTAGTTTCACAGAATCACTGCAATGATGGTAAGAAAGTAGATCTGTGACATATGTGAATTACTGGACAGTTGAAAAATGCGTTTGCTACACTTTTCCTTCCTCTCAATGTGCCGGTTCTGACACATTTTGCCCCTTATTGCCAGAGGGATAGGAACACCACGTGCCTCCTACTCTTCTGCCCAGGCCCAGTCAAGGACCGCCACTACATGGAAATCCTTTCAAGAGTCTCACTTGCAATTAAAAAGGCAAATGAGAAAAAAACTACACTGCAAAGTGAAGTGGTAAGAGAAACTAGAAGGAAAAGTGCCACAGAAGACACTGGATATTTGACAGCCTTAGTACTTAAATTAATTAAAAATCAAGTTTATTTCTAAGTAGCTCCGGACCAACAGCTGAAATTAAGGTTTGCAGAGGAAATGTACAGCTTCCTTAGGTGTCAAGAAAAGCTGTAAAAGAGGAGCAATTTCATTTCTTTAAGGCAACTTAAGGCCACTAAGATTTACATGCAGTGCCAGTCAGAGCATCTACAAAGATATTTTCAAGAGAGTTGTATGGATACTTCAAAATGCAGGGATTTTTTTTTTACTCTTAGTTGCCAATTACTACTTCTATTTGCAGTAATTCGACAAGAAAAAAATCTAAAGGTATCAAAATTTTCAAGGCAGAAAATGGAATTTAAAAAAATTTTTACAGATTCTAAAGAAACAGGAGGATAGAGGGAAGCAAGTAGCAGATTGCTTTCATTCATTCAGAAATAACTAATAAACCCACAGATATGCCACACTATTTGTTTTCTTTTAAATTAACATTCTTGATTATTAAATTAAGTAACTAAGTTATTAAGAAAAACCAAGCAAGAATACCTGTTGTGAATCTTTCCCAAGGAACAACACAATGCATATGGAGACAGTATGCATCAGCAAGATTTACAAGATCAGATGCAACTAAATATATTCCTAAATGGTATTCTTATAGGAGCTTCAGATTATTCAAAAGGGAATGTATTCTAAAAATATGCTTTATATATTTAGAATAGTAAACTACCATCAGACATGGTCAGAGTGACACCACCTTCCACTAGGATTTTAGCAAACAAAAGGGGAAGAGTCAAATTTACCATCTGGATTCCAGGACAAAGACAATTAAAATATATGGGCTTCTGTATTCTTCTTTATACTTAGTACAAGGGCTGTCAAAATGCCTCATCTACATCTTCGCTGGTCTCTAAATTGTTCAAGTAAACTATGGATGAAAAAAAAAAAAGGATAGTTAACTATTGCACTCTGCAGCCTATTGACACACGGCTGAGCAGCAGACCTCTATTCTTACTTTTACTAGAAAAATATAGTGTAGTTTTGACATCAAGAAAACACCTCCCCCATTGTTAACCCTTGTCATCACACTTAAATCTGTAAAACAAGTTCACTGCCAAGTAGCAACTACTCACTATCCTAATGGTCAGTGCCTGTTAGACTTCAAAAGGATTTTCATCCCTAAGTAGATGCAGAGCTAGTGAAGCTATGATTCTAGCAGACAGACGGTGGGGCAACCTTCTTATATGATGATACCGCAAAACTAACAGCTTGTAAAATGCTGGTCTTGCCAGCCACCAAGTCAGTGACCAAGGAATGTCCAAATGTTATTACATTAACTGTTCCATCCATAATAATAGAAAGCTTATGTTACATATTTGTACTGGAGAATCACCAAAATATTTACTGTAAACTCATATCTCTATATATCTCTACATATCAAATTATTTATACTTACTTGATACTGAACTACAGTTTCTTAATGAACAGTGACTCTAACACCTTTTTGGTTTGTTTTTTTTTTTTGCTACACAAAGACTACTTTAAAAAAAAAGTCTCCTGGTATATATCTGTAGCTATGCTACCACACATACTTGAGGTCAGGCTGCAACCTTATCAGCAGCAAATAACCCAAGATAAAATTGAGAGAGAAAAACTACCACATGGGTGCTACTGAATGCCATACTACTAAAGCAATTGCTACCTGATAGCTTCCCACATCTATAAGGAGAAACCTAAATCCTCAGTCAAATTGGCAGGTGTCATGTTTTGACAATTTTTCAAATTAAGATCTTGCTCATGCAGGCTGGTCCTGAACTTAAGGCCAGACTATATTAGTCTACAGAACTATCCATAGAAGTAAATAGGTATAGTACAAGTGCCAAGCTCTCCCTGCATTACTTGTAAATTTATCAACAGCCTGGAAGGCCTGCAATAAGTCAGAATGACAACACTAATAGCCAAATTTCATTATATTTTGCCATACTCTCTGCAGTGTAACATGCAAATTCTCTCTCTTATACACAATTGGTTTTGAGCGCTATTTGAAGAGTCACAATAAAACTCCAGCACCCCTATACTTCATCTTGAAGAAATCTTGAACTTGTAGTTCAAAAATAACTTGGCTATTCAGAATAACAGACTAATTATGTAGCATTAGAAGCTACCTAGCATTTTCCTTCATCTTCATGCTTTTTGTTGCACATCAGCACCAAATCTGATGTCATGCAAATTCAGCTTGAACACACAGACACTCTGATAGAAGGAAGGATCCTAATTACAGATGGCTATAAGGTTAATGAAACATTTATTTGGAGCTATTTGAAACACTTTCAACATACTTCTAACTCTTACATATACAATAGTATTTAAGTACAGTTCTGAAATATTCAAGGAATGTAAAATTTTAACCTATTACTTCTTCCTATACTGCAAAGCAATACCATGTGTTGAGTATTTCAGGGGAAAAAGCCATATGCGGATTCAGGTAAGAGGTCGCAAACTGTATTTTACAGTTTTACCTACTAACACATAGGTGTTGCTGATGAAATGCCATATTCAATCCTCACTCATAATAGTGAAGATCTTTTAAATTTTCCAAAATAGGCATCAGGATCATAAATCCGACTTTATCTGAAGTCCACACTGATGAAAGACAAGAATTTTAAACTTATAAAATGGCATAAAGGACATTCAATAGCTTTGAGTGTCCACGTCAGGAGTAGGAGTAAACCTACTCATGATGTATAAAGTCTATGACACAGTAACCACAAGATTTTACAATCCCTTTTGTTTTCACTGCACTTGAGGAATGAGAATTACATTAAGATTAAACATTACTTTACTATTCTTTTGATGCACTGAGCTTTTTAATATTTACTTTTGCTCTCAAAGAACAGATTTAAAGACTTGCAGCTGAACAATCTGAACTACAATAAATATTTCACAACTCTACTTTTACGAACATCAAAAGACTTCAAGAACTTCTACAGTAATCAGTCAAATATTTACAAAAAATAAACTTTATCGGCATTTGCTATTAGCTATGTTTTAAAAGTTAGATATTCATATAAAACCATTATTTTACATTAGAGCTATTTCCTTTGTCATATATAGTCACATACAGAATAAGATATGTAACATTTAAAAAAATTAATTACAATACAAAATACTGACTGCTCAGTTAGAAGCTAGTTGCCAGCTGCTAGTCAAAAAAAAAAAATCTAGAAAGTCCAGAGCATCTGTTATACAAGTAATTAAATCACAAACTAGAGAAATCAAAATAGTCAATGTTTAGCATTTAAAACAGTGAAAATTAAGGTTTATAACTAAAATCTTGGAGAACTGACGTCAGAGAAACTCCAGTATCTAACTAATCCCTGAACAAGCTGGACACCAGAACTCAAGGACAGACTTTTGATTTTTATTATCTTAAACAGTTCAGTCGAGACACGGTGACTTTTAAACCAAGATACCATTAATAATTCAGAGGAAACTTCTGATACATCACAGGTGAGGAACATTTGAATACAACACTTTCTCAACATATAGTCCGTCAGTCACCTGTAAGGTACTACAAGCTGATCTACAACAACTGGCCATCCTGAGTAAACATTTCATACTTGTAAAATACTACTAATAAAAGCATTAATAACAGCCAGAGAACTTAAAGTAAGGTCAACACAGTACACCCAACACATCTGAAGTCAAGCTCCAGTACACTAAGCACAGTGTGACAGATCATCTCTTGGTCAGAAGCAAAGATGGTTCAGATTGCTTTATTTTAGCAGAATTGTAGCTACTTCCCACTTTAAAATGTTACTATGAGACTTGTGTCAGTATAATGATGCAACACGGGGGACGGTTTTTCGAGCTTTCAGTGATCCATATACCTCCTTTCATTTATATGTGGAAGACAAAATGTCCACACTGCACTTCAATATATCAAAACTGTTCTGTGACCTTCATGCAGAATAGGAAAGATATTTTTAAAGGAAGATTTTTCTATCAAGTCTAGAACCGTACTGTAGGTTGAGATTAATATATTCTGACTTGCAATGATTTTGATAATAAAGGCAAAGGAGGTTATGCAGGTTTGTCTGGGATGAGACGATAAGTGTAATCTCAACCTCCACACGTCTGTCATTCAGTGATACAGAAAAGACGTTTAACAACCTTTTGATGCTGCTGGTTTCTATGCAGCAGCAAAAGCATACATAAAAACCTAAGAGAAGTCACCGACTTTCAGGCTTTGATTTACTGCTGTGACTTCTTTGATGTGGAGAGGGATGGAGGCAAGTAGTTACAATATATCATCCCTTAAAAACAACTTGTTTGTTAGGATGATATCGTTTCTTTTTGCCATAAAACTCTCTCAGGACTCTAGAATCTAAGAAAAATCATCATTTTTTTCCCCCTAGACAAATATACTCCACAACATCAACTCACATCTTTAAAAATCTCCCTAAAGAAATGTTTCTCAGACTTCAAAGTCTGATCTGTCTTTCCTTCTCTTTTCAATGGTAAGCAAAGGAAAAAAAAAACAAGAAAAAAACCTAACCTCATTTTCTCCTCAATAAAAGCAGTCTCTATACCCCACATTTTTGGAAACCTAAGTAGAAGTAAACTCCCAGTACATGCTGGCATGAAAAACCTCTATGTAGCAAATTTTAAAAGCATACATATACCTAAAGACATCACAGGCCCTACAGATCCTTCGGAAACCAAGTTGAGTATACCCAGCTTTTGGATAGCCTCTATGACAGATTATCTTAGGAAAAAAACAAAAAAAATTAACAATTCACCTT
Source organism: Cnemophilus loriae (assembly GCA_013397755.1). Taxonomy (NCBI): domain Eukaryota; kingdom Metazoa; phylum Chordata; class Aves; order Passeriformes; family Corvidae; genus Cnemophilus; species Cnemophilus loriae. The sequence continues at coordinate 304,318 of VZTF01003500.1, read as the reverse complement.
TATAATAGAAGAATGACACCTGAGAGATATTACTTCAACTGAACAAGTATCAAGAAACTTCTGAACCAGAATCATCAGGATTATCTATTTTAATCTGCTGTGTATGACAGGCTAAAGAACCTGCGAAGTGCAATAGCTAGATAATCATAAAAAGCGCATTTGCTAACAATTTTTTTGTTTCAAATGAATACAGATACTTAAGAAATGGAGTTATTACAACAGCAAAGAAAATATTTTTAATAGATTTTCCTTAGTGTTATTGTTGAAAACAGTCCAATAGACAAATGTTCTTTTAAAGATTCAGCTTTCATGCTTAATAAAACTAATTCACAAAAACAGTGTGCCCCCTCTGTCTGTTCCTGTTGGACTAGAAATTCCTGTAATCAGTCCAAGGAAAAAAAAAAAAAAAAACCAAAAACAAAAAAACACAAACCCCTAACTGCAAATTCTCAGTTGCTGCAAAATTGGGTTAGGAACAGCAATAAAGACTTTTCAACTAGCTTGTCATGCTGTGTTGTTTTTTTATATCTGTGTGGAGGAAATAAGAATTAAGTATAAAGCGAATATCCAATACTGTTATTATGCTGTAATATATATTCCAAATATTGCTTATTTCAAAAGTACACAACAGTTCTGCTTTTTGTAATAATTTGATACTATCTATGAATAAGGAAGTGTGAATCAGATTTGACCGACTTTAAAGTTCAATGAACTGTAAAACTGTCCATATTCTGAGCAGAGGTTTAGACCAAACAACTTCCACATACCAGCTGGTTGCATAAACTGACAGACAAATGCCTAGAATTCAGCGATTTTAGGAGAGACAATTCTATGCTCTCTCTAAACCAGCTAACCTGAGTTTATTGATTACCAGGCCAATTTCAGACACAACTGTGTTTGTAAACAAAAGTCTAACCATTCATGACATTTACTCTATCAGGTAATTCTTTACCTTAAAACCTTTAAAAATGTTGAAAGCCAAAGGCAATCCCTAAATCAAATCAGAAATCGTTGTTCTAGACTAACTTCTCTGTTCCCCCCAAAATGCAGTAAAGTCAGATTCTACAAATCCTACTTCACCCGTAGACAGAAATACAGACTGCTAATGAATGAGGCATGTTTGACTCCTGCAGAAGAGCACGTGATCAGTTTTGTAAAATCCACGTTTCCAAATACGTTTTGATGACATGGGGCACTCTTCAGGACATGTATCCTACAGGCAGGATCAGCTGTCCTCTAGGCAACAAAGATGGGGCAAGATACCAAAAGGATAGTGCCAAAAATAAAACTTCAGGTGATAGCCCAAGGAGTATTACTACAAATGAGATAAGTAATCCTTGGTACTGCCCTGGTTGGTAGTACAATGTCTTACAGGAGTTATTTCTGTCCACTTCCTAATACTTTCCTTTTTTTCCCCTCCTCTAAATGTAAGAAGTTACAATCCATAAGTAAGAGAATTTTACGAGGGGAAAGTAATTTACTTTTGCCATCAAGAAACAATTAATCTTACTTGATTTTAGGAGGCATTCTATTCAACAATTCCTTAGAAATAAAATGCAACTACATTTAATAAAGACAGAGGGAATAACAGGCATAGATCCCAATTTAAACTGTCGTAGGAGGCACAGTACAAACAGAAAAGGAAACTCAACATTTTTTCTTATAAATAAGCACCTGTGACTAAAATCAAGGAAAGCAGAATTTATTTTACTTTTTAGAATGTGACTGCATCTGAGGCCTTGCCACAGCAGCCATATCAGTTACCATATCCAACAACCACACCCCTGGAAGCAAATAGCTACTGTAGGTTTAGTGCAGAGCAAGATTGTGAGTTTACCAGTTAATCTGTTAGTTCTTTTTCTAGTACACATGGCTCCTAAGGGGTCAGTTATACATTGTACATTGAATTCAAATGGAGCAAGTATTCTGATAAGAAGAGATAATTACTTACTTTGTTTCTTAATGTAAGTTGATTATGTGCTTATGCAAGAGGCTATCCGGTGGCAGCTGGAACGTTTTACTTCAGCTGAGCCACTGCCTCTAGTCAGTGGGGGCACTGTGAGGTGGAAATGGCACTGGACCCACCATTAGAAGGAAAGCAATGGTCACACCGGTTTGACAAGTTCTGGCACATGCAAGGAGTAGGGATATTAAGCATCAAATTCATCACAATTGAGTTAAATCTGCTATTGTTAAGAAAGCTTATCACTCTTCAAGAGATATATTACGGACAACATTCAAATAGCCAAGGACATTGTGGTTTGAGTGAGAGTTTTCTGTCGTTTGTTTCGTTGGTTTTGGTTGTTGGGGTTTTTTTCAGTGAAGATATAACATCATTGCAGTTGAATTCAGTTTTCTTCCTCCTAACTTCTAGAAATAAAACCTCCAGATGCTTTTGCGAGGACACTGGCAGGAGGCTATTAAACAGATAATGGTTTCATTTGCAATTTGGGTAAATTTTTACATTTACAGAAAGAGTAAAAGGAAAAGTACAGAAGCTATGCCAAAACAGATTTGCACTTCACATAAATCCTTTCAAATGAGAAGTGTTGAAGTCCTACAAAAAAAGTCCTATCAGAAAACTACACCTCCCAATAATCTTAATATGCTATAAAAATACTTCCTGGAGACAAATTCAGATTTCCTTTGCACACACACCATACACATACACAGCATCCTCTCTTGACTCATAGTACTAGGCTCTGTTTCAAAGGTACAAACTGCCAAAAAACACCATGATTTCATCTGTATGTATTAGTTGAAATCTTGAGTGAAAACAATGCAAGTACTATAAAACCTGAGTACAATACATATGTTAAATCATCTGTATTAGAACCTATATCATCCCTCCCACATACTCTATAAAAAGACTATAAAATGATGCCTCAGCTCTACATAAAATCAAAAGTGTGTCCTTCTAACGAGTAATGCTAACACTGGACTGCTAATGGGGAAGAAAAACAATAAATTGCAAGTTTTCACTTATTCCAGTGGAGCTATTGTGAAAAGAAAGGCTTGCTAACTCACAAACATAAAAGTTACAATGATCTAGTGTCCCTGTAAGAACTGTAGTCATTTTCTTTGTAAGCTGCTTAGATTTCCTTTGTAGTAATTATTCTTACAAGTCACTTTGCTATAAGCTTTCAAATTTAGAATCAAAATTAGCTGATTTAAAAAAAACCCGTGATTTTGGTACTTGAGACATAACTACTGTTTCACTCAAGACCAACAGAAAAAATACAATGTCTCTACAACAGCGCTGCATCCAACTGATGAAGCTGATTGCTGCAGCTCTACTGAAAGCACAGAGGTTACAATCATATCTTCTACTTTGCCTTATTGCAGAAAAAGCCCCTACAGTATCACATTCTGAGAGAACTCTGCTGCATTTGCTCAGGAAACTGAAATATGATGAACTTTAGAAAGGGCTTTCTCTTTGTGTGTGCAAAGGGAAGTGAGCTAGACCATGGAGATGGGAGGGACAAGGTGTCATAAAGCAACTCGTGCTGGAAAACTCCTATCTTCTAACAAATAGCCATGCCCTCCAATTAATGCTTAAGCAAGTAATTTTCCCTCTCCTTGTTACTATATGAAGCTGATCATTTTAAAGGTCTCCATACTTGAATACTGGCAGAATCACAGAGTCATTGAATATGCTGAGTTGGAAAAGACCCATCAGGATCGAGTCCAACTCCTGGCCCTGGTCAGGTCACCCCACAAGTCACACCATGTGCCTGAGAGCATTGTCCAAACACTTCTTGAACTCTGTCAGGCTTGGTGCTGTGACCACTTCCCTGGGGAGCCTGTTCCAGTGCCCAACCACCCTCTGGGTAAAAAACATTTTAATGATATTCAACCTAAACCTCCTCTGACTCAGCTTCATACTGTTTCCTTGAGTCCTGTCACTGGTCACAAGAGTGAAAATCAGATTTAATACCCAGCAACAATTATATTCAAATTCACTCTAAAGAGTAAAGAGAACAAATACTTTGAAGGTTGGTTTTTAACTCTATTTATATCTCATAATACAGTAACACAGAACACATCTAAAAAATACTGAGATCTAGATTTAGAGACGGCATATGAATTTTACTAGTGTCAACACTGTGATGCAACTTGCTTTTGGTTATCCATCATATGGAATGTGCATTGCTTCAACTGCCTATGGTTCCATGGCATGAAATACTCATCTCTATCCTTCTCTCAATTTCATCAGTATAAGGTAATTCTTCTAATTCTTAGACACTGTCTTTGTTTCAATGTTGGAGCGAGTGCAATAAAAAGTCAGATTTCTTACAATGTAGATACCAGAACAAGGAAGAAATGGCATATTGGTTTTGTTCTTAGTGGTGTATAGAAATCTGCCTACTCCTAGTGTTTCCATTTTAATTTTACATACTTACTTGCAGTAAGTGAAACATTATTTAGAAATCTTTTCGTGCTTTGTTTATACATCTGCACAGATATGAAACTGGACACATGGAAAAGGATTTTCCTGAAATGTGATGTTAGCTGGAAACCTTATAGGTAAAACACAAGCAAATTCCATCTCTTAAATATTCTGGTTTCAGCTTTGTTTTCCTTTTAATCTCTCACCTTAGTATCAACATCCTCATTGATGTCTCCACTGTGAAAGTCTAGGCATTTCTAAATATTATAAAGCTTAACACAGCATTAGATTTACCAAATATTCAATAGTTAGGAATACGCTCATGAAAAAAAATGATCTTGTCTTGATGTCTTATGAGGTACAAGCTTGGTGTACCTCAGGTACATCTTAGAGAGGAAAGGACACCAAAGGCCACACCATAACCCTTGCAAGCCCTACAGGAAACTTCATATTTCTTTCTTATTTATTCACCATGGGATTTGCTAAAGCAATTAAACTGAAGACTGTCTGGTAAAAGAGGTGAAGAGCCAGCAAGCAGAGGGGTATATACTGAAGGAGTTAGACTTACTTAACAGGGGCAAAACATAATTTGCATGTCCCAAGAAGGAAACCTAGAGCTCATAAAACCTTTGCTATCTGTAAAGACACTGAACTCCATAATGCTCTCTTGTACTTACAATATAAAATGAAAATAATTCTATATGATAGGAGTTGTTAAAAAAAGAAAAATTAAAAAAGGGAAGGAGCATGGAGGAAGTCCATACAGGCCACAGGACTGTGGAAAACAAGTAACATACTAAGGCACTGGCCAAAGCAGGCCGGGCAACAGGATAAACCCACCTCGGCATGAAGCTCCAGGCACGGGGCACGAAGGGGGCCACCCGCCATGGCTGCACCAGGCCGGCCCCTCAGGGCCCCCCGCAAGGCCCTGCCTGTGAGGGCCCGGGCGGAAGCACCAGAACGAAGCCAGCGCGTGGCTGGAAACGCAGGGCAGGAGCGCCCGGTCACTGCCAGGCCGCGCGCAGCGAGGGTCCCCAGAGGCCGGGCAGCACCTGAGAGCAGGCTCTCCCCTCAAAAGCAGAGGTGCATGTAGATGAAGCTGGTATGGTTTGCTCTCAAACGGCTGCAGAGCCCCTGCTGCAAGGCCGAGAAATGAGCAGACCAACAATTCCAGCTCTAACCTCACAAGGGACCATTCACACACTCTGTCTAAGCATCCAGGTTCCACTGACAGAAGAGTTTTTACAGTGTACGCATGTGGTTGAAGGAATTTGATTCATGTGATAATTTCCTTATGTTACACACATTTTTCCAAACAACTTATTTTGAAAGTCTAGCAAAACCAGCGAGTTCGACCTCTGCCATACCCACACAGTTGCCACCCTTTTAGCAGAGCATGTGCTCCTAAAATCTGGCCTGACAGACAAAACGGAACATCGCTGGAGTCCCCAGGGCCACCACAATGGCCACTGCTGTACAGCGTCAGAACACCGTGACTTGGCAGAGTCTGCTGAAACCCCGGCCTTGACCCCACTTACAGGGGATCTAATCTTTGTTTGGCAGCCCCAAGCACACAAGTAACTTAGTCACCACTGCCTCAAACATGTGACAGATGCCAGTCTACAGGCACATTCATTTCATAAAGTCTCTCTCGGGGGAAAAAAAAAAAAGACATGGAAAAATTGCATCTTCAGTACAAAACTGCTGGCACATGTTAAAACTCCCCCCTGTGACAGTAAAGCCACCTTAGTGGCCCTTTCTGCAGCTAACGGCCACATGGTGCTGCCATCACTACCCAAAAGGGTTGAGCAACACAAATCAAGCTGCTTATTCTATACCTTGTAAGATTAAGATTAGTATCAGCTAAGAAAGCTTCTTCACCACATCTCCTTAAGATCCTGTGAAAGCAAACAAAGAATTTCTAAAAAAAATATAGCACTGAAGAGAGAATGAATTTTAAACTTTATTTACAGGCATGGAGATAGGAAAGTCATCTACCTGAGAAGGTCCATCTAGTGAAGCACAAAAAAAACCCAGTGAGACAACCCATACAAAAAATACTGATTTTCACTGGGGATGCAGTCTTGTAGAATGATTGTCACAACAACCTCTTGCTGCTGAAAGACACAGAATTGTCTTCTCCTTTGCTATTCTGATCTTCTGAAGACAGGTATTTTCCCATATCTAATTCCTTCATCTCTGGAACCATATTTGCTCTAAATTATATATTCTGTTAAAACTGAGTTTATACAGAGTTACACAGGCTAGACAAAACACAATCTAGTCCCTTATTGCTACCTTGTTAACCTCTTGATCTATGAGTGTTTTCAGTTCCAAGCTTTTTTAATACTGTGGATCAGTTCACATCACTGAATCAGTTAAATTATCAATAATGTAAAAGAGAACAGGAAACAATGCAGCCCTCTCTCAGCACCTGAAAAAGACAATGCCAATACTAGATGTTGCACTGGTTCAACCGCTTTCTATTTCCTCTGGTAAAACTGGGGAAAGATCAGCAACTACTGCACTTGGAAAGTCCTTTCCTTTAAGGAGAATCACAGTTAAGTCAACTGACAACTGCACAATTTGGTTTGCGTTTTTAAAACAACACATTTAACCTGCACTCATAGCCTTCTAAAACTTCTTTACATTGTTCTTCAACATCTTTGGGTTTTTGTACTGGTACTCAAACTTCCACAAGCTAATGAACTCCCCAGACCAAGATTTGAAGGTGGTCTGAAATTGTGTGTTACTTTAACATACTATGCATCTAACCGTGGATAGCATCTTTGATCATACTGCAAAAATCTTGCATCTCTCCCATTTTATACAGAGCCAACATATGGCCAGCTTTCTGGTTTGGTCTCTTCAACATTAGCTAAGTTGCAGTGTCTCTGAAATGATCACACACCAGAAGATCTAAGAACACGCTTATTCTTTTGAAATGCCTCCAAAAAGGCTATTCCTCTTTTATTGCTAGCTTGCCATTATTGGTTCGTGCCATTTCCTTTAAAGATGAGTGGCTCTAATGCTATTGATTTAAGAAGTTCCTCTCCAGGGAGCTCACATTAAATTCAGTCAAATGATGTAATGTATTGGATTGTCCCATCATCTTAGTTCAAAAATTCTCTAGGTTATAGAACAAGGCTAGGCTAAGAAAAGAAATCACCTTGGCAATTCCCTGGAATTAATAAATAAATGAGAAGACCCATACTTTTCCTTCAAGTTACAGCAAGTAATAAATCAATGCACATCAAATCTATTACTTTATTTTTATCCCATTCTCCTGTATGTCAATAAGGGAACAGATCACAGCACTAATTAAAACAATTACTTCCAGTGATGCCAATAAGATCAAACCAAAGTTATGCGACTCTGTTTTAAAGAGATTATTACTACTTTTCCAAGACCCAAAATTGAAAAATCAATTAGCAGATGTCTATTTTGCAACATTTTAAAACTCACATCCTCTCCAGACACTTGCCCTGTTCCACGTCTCTAAAAATGTTCAGCTTTTTCTTTAAGCATCCCTAGATGGACATTCAATACCAATGTAACAGGATTACAGGTCAGCACTGTGTCTTGCGGGCCAAATACAATAACAAAGGTGCTTTCATACACAAGCTGTTTCTGTTTTTCTGAAAGGAAAAAGCAGCACAGAAAAAAAAAGCACTATAAGCTATTTTATTAATTTCACCAATTACACTCAATTACACCAATACACAAAGTAATTCTTTATAAGTGTTTTCTACAATCATTTAAACACCAATTCTGAGCTTTAGTAATTACTGTGAGAGTGGCAAACACATAGTACCTTGTCTTAACCCTAGGAAAAAACTCACCAATTTCATCATCGCTTAGATCAGCTGAAGTGAACTTTCCTGTGTTTCTTCCACTCCCAGACAGAGTCAAGAACCAATACCGCACATTCAGTTTCCGGCATTTAAAACAAAAAATAATTTGTTCAGCTCAGCCTATTACAAATGTTTCCTTCAATATAAAACCAAGTAGACAACTAAAGAGGAATGAAAAGTCAAAACAAAACAGGAAAGGAACTACACATGCTGAGCAAGTAAACCTCAGAGCAGGATCTAAAAGTTCCCAAGCTCGAGCTCTAGAGAAGTCAAGTGGATCAATTTCCAAGGTCAGAAGACCTTCAATATCCAACTTTCAAGCATAAACAGAAATCCATCAGAAAAAGGCAAAGGGGAAAAGGTTGCTTGGTCACAGATTTCTACAAAAACACTGCTAACCTTGTAAATTCAGAAGGGTTATGGATTTTGTCAAACTCTGTACTATGCTGCCAGGGAAATCCTGTCTGCTCAATGTGTCTATCTCTACGTAAAGCTTTGAAGGTTCTGAACACATTAACAAACATATTTGAAGTTGAGAAAATGTCAGTAATCTTCTTCATGACACATTGAGAACAAAGACCTACCATACACAGGTGGAAGGGCATGTTAGGTCATGCTTCCATAAGCTTGCATTTGGCTTGTTACCATAAACCTGGAAAAAGAGCAACAGCAAAGAAAAGCCTAAAGCACAAAAAGCCTCAAGCACAGAAGAAACATTTGTCTTCCACTTATCAGCATCACTTCTAACTTCTGCTAGGAATCTACATACTACTAGAAAAAATTAAATCTGATACTGTTCTTCACTTAAAATTACTGTAAAGCCAGTCAGTGACACAATATTCATCCTCATTCCTCACTGGACCAGAAGTCATCAGAATGACTTAGCTATGTAACACCACTTCCATAAATAAAATCTGCACAGACACCTTTCCACTGCACATCACCAAATGCATAAAACAAGCCATGTAACTGATGTGGTTTTTGTATCATATCTAAGTTAATAAGCTAAAGAGACAGAAATCAAGTAATTTTAGGATAAACAGTGACTTGACAACCACTTTATCATCACCAAAACCTTCCTTTTATGTAGAACACATACCAATCAGCAAAAATACTTCACTCTTGAAGTCAGGTATTTAAGGCCTTCAGAAATCTTACACATCTCAATTTGTTTACATAGAATAAACAATTACCACATCAACTTTCCCCCATCATTACTTCTCACTACATAACACATGGTTACTCCTAATGGTAACAATCTTCATTTAAACATGGCACGAACAAGCAAAAAAATAAGCAAGAATCCTGTAAGACTCTCTCAGCCTAACCCTACCCATGCTGATGTAAAGCAATCCGCACCTCAGATTTCTCTTGCTATATACATGAATAAATTCCTCCCTCCCTCAACAATTAAACTACTAACTCTGAAGCAGTAAAGATACAGCCCATAATCAAAAATTTTTTACACTGTAGTAACTGACCTTCATATATTTGTGATGATACTACAGAAAAAGCAATGTCCTTTCTCTGAGAAGCCATACTACCATCCCATGCCCTACCATCCTTCACTCATGACACTGTAGCTTGCCTTATTAATTCAAAAGGCACAAGACTCTGTCCTCTCTATTTCAAGATACATGCGGTGCTATTTTATTGTGTATAGAGTATTTCCTAAATATTGCTCCATTTAGAAAACTAAAAAAGTTTCTACCCCTTCACTCTAAAGTTAAAACAAACAAAATAAAAAAGCTTTGTTATGGGACTATGCTGGCTTTTTTCTTCTTGGGAAAGCAAAGTATTTGGAATTACAAACTTCAGTTTCTGTGTCCTGCTAATAATAAGAGATTAGAAATTAACAATGCACCAACTGTTACAGAAAATAAGACTTATTTGCTGGAACAAACAAGATATCTACTAATATCCACTAATATTAAAGCCTTAAAAAACATCTGCAGAAAGAGAAAAAGCAATCTATTTATCTGCAAATTGCAAATACTGCAGGTTTTACTCTAGGCATCACGAAGGAAAACTTGAATCAGATTCATATCATATTAAATATAGTGCTACACACTGTCAAGTTAAAAAAAAACAGGGTTCAGGTTTCCTATACAGCTTCATTCTTAACTGTATTCAAAATAACATGATCTAAGCAACTATGGTAGGAATGATTCAGGATCATTCTAGAAGAAAATGCTTTTATTAATTAAAACGGTTCCTCTTCCGTGAAGGAAAAGTCAGTCATAGCATAAGCTGTTAAGTCACTCAGACATAATACAACAAGCAGCATCCTCTTATGCAATGCATCTCTTGCTCCATCTTTGATATAGTTTAAATTGCCACAGCCTGAATACATGGAAGGGGAAATAAAGCACACACCCCAACCTACCAGAAAAAGAGTTTCTTTTGTAAGACATCTGAAAAGACCTTTAAAAGCTCCTTGTAGTTCCATCTCAAAGTTTTGTTCTCTCAAAGTTGCCATAAATGAGAACTCTTCTTCCCTAGAATGTATCAACATTTTAATAAGACCCTTCTGTGCTATTCCACTGCTTATATTACCCATTTCAGCTATGAAAAGTTGCTTTCTATTGTTTTCCTCCTGGGAAAGCATTTTTCCACATTCATACTGACAAAAGACTTCCACTGAAAAATCAAGTCTCACACTGTGCTCTTGAAACTAAGCCGGCTCATCCTCTTCTTTACTGACATGCAATTCTAACAAAGGAGCAAAAAAATCTGATCATAAACACACCTTACCTTGAGAACCTTCCCTCTTGAGATCAGTGTGAGTCAACACAAAAGTGGCTTTTAGGCTATTCTTTATTAAAGAGTAACGGAACCATGAGCTAGGTCCAAGATCAACCCAGCAGCAGGACCACACACTGCACTGCAGCTCGATGTGTTATTTCTCTAACAGTGCCCCAAAAATGATTAAGAGTGGGCTGGTGCGCAGGGAGGGTGGTGTTTATATGCCACAAACAGAGATTCTCAAGTCTGTTATCTTTTCCTTTGAACCAGAACAAAAGAAATACATATATACAATATTATGCAGTGCCGGGTTAATGTTGGACTTGATGATCTTTTATGTCATTTTCAACCTAAACCATTTTACGATTCCATGGCCCTGCATTGTGCTACAGGGAACCAAATAAAATTCAGAGCAGAACAACAAATCTGCTTTTTTGTGGAGAAGTGCCAGATAATGAAAGCATGGAAGCTGCGATGTGTCTGGGTGACACTCAGCATGGCAAGCATACAGACTGGCCAGTAAAACAAAGTACACCTCCAGCTGGGGACTAAACATGATTAAGGCCTGGGTGAAGTGAGGATCATCCATACCATTGTACAGAAATAACCACAAGAATGTTTTACAGAATAGTGGTAAATTTTGATGACAACACAAAGCTGGACACCAAAAGAGGACTGGGATACTGTACTAAAACACCTTGAAAACTGTAGTAAAAAAGGCAGTAAAATTTAATCACACAGAGTATAAACTGAAGCACTTCTAAGGACTAAAAGCAAAAGCTGTGGCTATAAACTGGCAGTTCATCAGCTGGGAGAGGGCCAGAGGATGGGCCCTGTAGAGAAAGTACTGTACTGATAATATTTTACAGGGCATGGGTGACATCTAAAAAAAAAAAAAAGTACTATTCTGGCCTTCCTTCTTTAAAAACAGATCAACCTAAATCAAGCCAGGCACACAGCAGGTCTCTATCAATAATCAGAGAGCCTTTGTGATGAGAAGAAACTAACCCTTCTTTGTTTAGCAAAACCTAGGAATCTATGACATTTAAGCGTGAAAAACGTGTGTTTTCCTCTAAAATACAAATTAATAAAAAGGAATCAGTACTAAACAAACATTTGGTTTATGAACAGATATGCACAAATTGTCTGTAAAGTTTGACTGAAAATGAAGGTTCCAAACAAAGTAGTGAAATTTTGGTTGTTTGTAGAGGGGTTTTTTTTTTTTGTAAGAGGGGTAAAAAAACCTCTTTCCAACAGGGGGAAAAAGGTTCCATAACAACTCTTGGACTTGGTAAACTGATGACAAAAATGCTGACTGGCTGCACGGAATATGGAACTTTCTATGAAAGAATAAAAGCCAAAAGGCATCTGGGAGAGGGAAGGTACTGCTCATCATTTGCTCACAAAAACATGCTCTCTCACTACGAATTTTTTTAAGTCACCACCAATTTGCATATTTCTTTCACTGTTAAATGTGTTAACATTCCACTGAAAAATGTTAAGTCCTAAAATATTTTTCATTACAGAAACATACTCACTTGAAATAACATGAGACTTTATTTTATTAAATAAGCCTATAGAGAGTATTTCAGAACAGAGCTTAGAAAAACATCACCTGCCATCTGTTTTACTGGAAAGTTTCTACCAACCATAACATATCAAATTGCTTATCTAGTCTACACTTAAAATGTTCTTCCACCCCAGAAGACTTTCTGCTGACAAATACGACAGGACAGATGACTATACCTATACATCTGCATTTATTGGATATACGTATTGTGCAGTTAACAGAACTGGCAATACGTCAGAATTGAAAACTAATGCACTTGTCAAACAAATGGAAGAAGCTCAGCCTTTGCTTATTTCAATTACCTAAGCCTAGCAGTTTGTAGCTGCAAAGCTGAAGATCAGTACACCTACATTAATTGCTATGGAATAAATAGCTTTGGAAACAAGATAAACAGCAAAATACATTAAGACAATAGTACAATCCTAAAATGTTCAAGCTTTCAAGCTGCAATATAATCACTACAGTCATTAAAATATCACTGCCTACCATTGAGGATACTCCACTGGGATAAAAGCCACCACAGCTAAATTTAACCTTTTTATAGAAATTATTTTTAAGTTCCTGGGTAAGTGGCAGTATTTAACTGAAGAACAAAGCCCAGAGTTAAAAAACAGGTCCAAGTGGCATGGCTTTTCTTTGCTTAAACAAAAACCTGTCCATAAGGTACCAGTGGACTCCTGCCCAAGAAAACAGTGACTGAAACTGGGAGTATCCCCACAGTATTATATGGGGATGACATACGATGTCAGAAGTCTCATAAACATCTTCCTGTAATTACATTAACACTGTAATTACCTTAGTTTTGCAATAAGATTTCTACAAAACATATTTAGGGCTAAAAAGGTGATGAACTAGAAGCAACATGCAATCATCAGTGTCTGTAAGTCAACCTGTTCTTCCCTCCTAATTACCTGTTAAGAGCATTCATAGCCTGCAACACAGGTAAGTGAAGCAACTTCTGTTCTCGCTTCAGTATGATCAAGTCAACATCGTGTCATAGTGTCAGCACAGACAAAGTGATCTTGCTTCTGACTACACAGCTGCTGCCCCAAGATACAGATAAGGCATCAGAGGCTGAGAGCAATTCCATAGAAGTATCTTCTGCCTCAAAAGGTGATGGTGCTTCTTGGATGCACTTTGCGTGTGCTGTACTCCTTGAAGTTTTTAAGTGTAACAGGTTATTCTGGTGAAGGAAAGCACAGCAAAAAAATGGCACAGCTGTCTAAACTTTCTAAGCTATGGCTAATGGAAAGCTATCTACTTCAGCCTTGGAAAGGCCCATAAATAGTATTTTGGGGGGTTGTCATATCAATATTAACACATTCAACTTCCCACAAAACTCTCCACTATAATAATGGCCTAACTGTAAGCAAGAGATATAACCAGTGTGCTAGAAATATTTATAACTGGCTCAAAATAACAGAATAACAGAATCCTTAAGGTTGGAAAGGACCTCCAAGATCAGAGTCCAACACCTTTGATCACCATCTTGTCAACCAGACCGTGGCACAAAGTGCCACATTGAGTCATTTCATGGCTTCTAACAGTATTTGACCCACAGACCAAACACCAGCTATCTAGTCGCTGCAGGCAGCAAGTGCTGAAGTCTCAGTGATCCCTAAACTTTAGTACCATACTTGGTAATTGTTAACAGTATCACAGCCAGGCATCCTTGACAGCTCTCTGGGTATAATGAGCCCCATACTGCCAAAGCTGAACTGTATTAAACACTGAAAGGCAGACAACTCTTGGGTCATAGGAAATGAGGGGACAAAAGGAACAGGAGATTAAGAAATGTGAGTTTACACCAAAGGATTACCTAACATGAGGTTGACTGCACACTGTCTCTGTAAAGCAGCTGTGTCAGAATTTGTCTTGAAGTGTAAACAAGGCTTTAAACTATATTTTAACTGCAAACACAAATGTACGTATGTAAGGCACCCAGACTCCTGGCATAGTACTAACACGTATGACAAAGGCAGCTGGGAAGACAGCAAAACCACACAGAATTTAATGTGAGGACATGGCAATAAATATAAAAATTATCTTAATACATTTCTACAGAAGCTTATTTAGTACTCAACTGAGACAAAGTTTACAAAATCCTGCCTAATTTTATTGGCACTGTAAAGCACTCTTCAGACATGACTGTTCACCAGAGATAGACATCAGAGGAAAGAATTTCACTCTTCTGAAACAAAAAGAAATAGATGTGGCGTTCAAATCCAGCTTCAGCAAAATACATTCTGAGCAAAGAAAATAGGTTAGCATGGGCACAGGAACAAAAATACATCATGAGTAGAATGAGACAAAAGAATTAATGTTGAGGAAGAGAATAATCTCAAGAGGTGAAGTGTGCCCTGAGCATAAGAAGATCAGTATATTCTCATTTTCCATGCAACTCCTGAGCCATTGCAGGTAACAGTAATATCTGCAAGACAGCACCACATAACTGAGTACAAGAAGCAAGAGAGGCTGGAAGGAAGAGGAAAACAGTTACTAAAGGAAAAAAGGAGTCATGAAAATGAAAACAGCAAATACACAGAAGTCCTCTGAAAAACCATGTTTCTTCTGAAATAAATCTGACACCTCAATGTCACTAAAATGAAGTTCCTGGTAAATATGATTCCACATTAAAAAGGGAGCTACACACAACACAAACAAAGAACCTAGTCTTTTCCTGACAGAAACCCATTTAAGAAAGATGTGCTCTACTACCAAATTGCTAAGTCGCATTTGCACTCAAACAATACACAGATAAGGTATTTACTTTATACTCCATAAGCATCTCTAAGATTATCTGTCATTTTACATGGGCATTTTCTGTTTTTTGGAAATAAACATGTAACATTATTTTTGCCATAACTGAAGCGCTTTTTCTTTCCTATGCACTGATACAAATACTGCAATCCACTTGCACAGATGTTTCTGTATCTTAATTTTAAAAACAGGCCCTAGAAGTTCCCCGAATAATCTGAAACCACATTCCTTCCACACATTAGAGAACAGTGATTTCAGCTTTGAGAGGATATTCTCTAACTGGGAAATACTAATCCTTCCATGAACCACACAATTCTCCAAACAATTTCTGCTGCACTGGCATGAGCAAAACATCATGTAAACCTCCTTCCTCCAATAACAGAGCCACCTAAACTTGACAGAATCACAAAGACTTATTCTTAGTTATAAAAAGAACAAAAGAAGTCTGAAGCTTGTCCTTTCAGGAAGATATTTTAAAGTTTAAATCTCAACAGTTCAATGTATGCAATGTCTTAAGGAAAAAAATCCCAAGCATTAAGAAAGCAAAAACTGGCAAAACCTTACTTTTCAGAAAGTATATCAATCTTCTGCTCTTCGTATCATTCCTTCTGTTCAGATAATTGAGTAGTATACATCATTTTAGCCAGTGACCCACATTACACAGCATTAGCTGGTTTAGCAATACTTAAGTAGAAAAAGGGCTTAAGTAGCTTACTATGTAAATGGTAAACCACAAAAAAGATAGACAAAATGAACAGAAGCAATTTAGTGATCATGTTTCAGTATACTGTCAGACTTAGCAAACAAAACAATATGAATTCCAAGTATTTAAACAGATTTGGGCATTTCCAACAAATGAGGAATTATCAGGGGTTGATTAAATGAAGCATTTTGCCTAGAGACAAGACTGGCATGTGCATACAAATTGCAAATGAAGTCAAACATTTTTACCTTTAGAGAAATTATTTTCAACAGTCATAGTCCCTAAAGGAGAACCTGTTCCTTCCCTCTGCAGACCTAATCCTGTCATAGCTTATTTCCACACAAATTCTTGCACAAACTAACAAAATCTTCCTATAAGAATAATTTTTGAAGTTGTAACTGCAGAGTAACAATGAACATTTGAACTTACACCCAGAAACATTCGTAAATCTCTCCTGCAATAAACACAACCAGGGCTAAAATTGCAAAACTTCATTTTTATCAAAAAAATCTGAATCTGGTATGGATTAGACTGTTTTAAACTGGAGTTTAAAAATTCCTCTGTACAGAAAGTCTTGAAGAAATTCTGTATGTTCAAAGGCTTAAGAGCAGTGCTGTGGCAGTACTGTTCTTCAAACTGCTCTGAAAGTCCAGCCATGACTACTAACAGGAAACATTTGATAGGCTTTAGTAAAAGCTGCTTTCTTTAGATAGATAAAAGCAGAATAATCTTCACAAGAGTTCACAAAAATTTTAACTTGAGATAGCTGTATTTAGCTTGCTTAATATTCAGGTGACTTTCACTATTAAGATAGACTGCTGTGCATCAGTCATTAAGAGAAGAGGGTAGTCAATTCTCATCTCCATATACAAAATTTGACTATTGTTTCAGTTCAACAAAAATTTAAGGGAAAAAATAAGTTTACAGCATTAAACAAACACCCCATTCAACAATGTTAGGTCAGGAAATTATACTAAGATTTAAAAAAAGATGCAAAATCAAGAATCCAGGTTTTATTGCTAAATGACTTATTCTATATGGAGAAAAGCCAGTATTGCAGATGATCCTTAGTTCTAATAGATTCGAGCATACCAGAAGTCTCAACTATAATTTTTTTCCACAGGTCTCAACTATAATTTTTTTTCCACAGGTTTTAATTTGAGGAGAAAAACCACAGTCTTTCAAAAGCAGTTCTCTTGTGACACAATTTATAACTCAGTGAATAAAAAATTCTCAATTTGTATCAATTTCCCTTTGTAATTTCGTAGTATGTGTCTCAGCATAAATTTTAACAACAACAAAAAAACCCACCACCACCAACCCATGTGCAAAACCAGCATAATGTTATAGCCAGACTGTCTCTGACAAGGTAAAACTTAGTTTGGAGCTTTTTTTTCCCCCCTCACTTAAAAGTGACCCACATTTTATCGCCTTTTATACACTTCACTAAAAACTGTTCAGAAAATTCTATTAGCAATTTGGGTAAATGAAAGGAAGGGTTAATAACCTCACTCCTTTACATAAAATTTAAAATGAAAATTAGTCCTGGCAGCTTACATTGGATGCTCAGCTTTTTTCTTCTACTACCCATAACACCTGACAGCAATTTACAGTAGGTGGTCATCAACCACCACAACTTACAGGGAGGCAACTATTCTGCTAGTCCATTTGGTGAGTCAGTCAGGGTGACACACAGGAATATTTTCATAACTGAATTTGTAACACCTGTATTCTTCACAAAAGCAGCAGTGCTTTAGCCATTAACCCGACCCAGAAACACTCACCAAGGTCTCTAAAGCAGAGACCAGAGTTGTTACTTTGGCCTGGAGGAAGGTGACTAAATTAAAGCTGCTCTTGTTTTAAAGACTTTTCACTACAGTTTCTCCTGAAGTAGATAATCAGGGCTGTAGGTGATTAATACCTCTATTAAGAATATTGTTTTTCAGGTTTCAAAGTTCACGTGCTCAAGTTAGTCCACATTTTTATTACTATATGTAGTTAATGGAAACCCAAATTTTGTAAGTTTTACACAGGACATGATCATTCACAGACAGCAGAATTACAGACACTCTACATGACAGCCTTGAAAAGTCAGCTATATTTGCAGTGCTTTATTTTTTTATATTTAGCATTAATTCTTAAACTGACCAGGACTCTTCACTAAGATCTTCTGTGACCTTCTCTATAAAATCTCCTTTGCAAAGCATCTTTTAGTATTATACAGTAATCCATGTAATGGAAATTATCTTGCAATAAAGTGGTGGGACTTGCTAGAGAAATGGGGAGGAAAAAAAAGCATAGAGGCACATCCTTTTGGTCCCTTTTCCAGAAGAACCTCATGCTTAAGTTTAACCCACAAACTTTCCTCTCACCGCTCGGTCCTATTTAGCCTTCTCTCAAATAGAAGCCAGGCCATGGTGATTATCCCAGTCACCATTACTAGTTTTACTCATAGACAGGAACCAAAGATGGATACAGCATACAGTACATCAAGGAAGAATAATGATCTTTTCTATTCTACTTTCTATTCCTTTCCTAAACACTTCTGCCTTCAGAGTTTATACCTTGAAAGAATTGCACACAAAACAACAACATTTCTGCCAAAGGTTCACAACTAACTAGGATTCTGTTAAAGCAGACATATAATCAGAATTGTTTTCATCTTCCTCCTGCAGTAGGCATTATATTACAATTAGCAGATACCGAATCCCAGCAGCTATTTATTGTCCAGCATCTGTCTATTTCGAAATTCTTCTTGAACATCTCACAATTAACTTTGGATTGTGCAATTCTGTGTTCCTAGCTGAATGACAGCACACTTTGTTCCTTTGTCTAGAATATGTATGAATTTGCTGAGGGTACATATCCTTGAAGATCCCATTGGAAAGACCTCTGTGGAAATTGATCATTTAGTCTTACCTTTTTCTCATCTTCTGGCCAGTTATTAATACAACAGGAGGTGGTTCCTCTTAATCCACAGCAGCTGATTTCCTTTAAAAGCCTTTGGCAGGAGGTCTTGTCAAATGCTTTTTATAAATTGAAGTGCATTACACCAGCCAAATACTTATTCCTCTCCCTCCCTGCCCCCTCCAAGGATTCTAACTGCTTTATGATGCATGACTTCTAGCTAAAAAAGGCCGTCTTTTTTTTAACTTAATGTGTTCAAAAATTTTTTATGGTACTCTACTTTCTTGAAGCACTCAGTGCTACTTCTTTCCTAGGTCACTGTGGTATCACATCTGCAGCTTCCATTCCTCTGGTGTACACAACCTGTTGTAAGTGATGGATTACATACACACAAAAAAAACAGACACTTCCATGTCTGAGGTATTTGACACCTTGAGTAAATTTTAGCTGTTTTGCATGATGTCTTATTCATTTATACTGATTACCTCTCAACATATTAATTAAAAAGATCTTGTTGACCATGCCTGCAAGAAATTCTTCAGTCTGAGAATTCATGTACAGTCCTCCAACAGTGAACACTTCCGCAAAAAACTCCTGTGGCTTGTCTGCTGTAACAGCACCTTCCGTAAGAATTCCCTGATGTGCTGGCCACTGAACAGACTACAGCCTTCCTCACATTCTTCCCACTGCCAGTGATACGTCACTAATTATCTTGGGGTTTTAATTTTAAACCTGTCATTCTTCAAACAGTTCTGCTCTTTGAAGAATTACTACCAACAGCTTTTTTCATTCTATTTAATCTGTTGGTTTTGTTGTTTGGTTTTTTTAATTTTTTTGACCCATGTTACTTCCAAGTCTCCAATCGGTTGTCTTGACATGCAAGACTCACCTTCTCAGCTCTACCTCTTCACTTCTTCTTACTTGGCTTTTCTGAGTCCGAGGCTTGATTTAGTTTTTGGGAAGGGGAAGAATAAGTCTTATTAAAAAATCTGGGAGTATTTTTGTTCATCTGGAATGCCATATAACAATACAGCACAGGTAATGTTTTCAAGATAACTGCCAAGTAACAACTCGAATCAGACTTCCTGCATTGCCTAAGATTAACATTTCCTCTTTGTGCATCAAGGTACATGATCAAAAACCATCCTTGACAGCTGAAATTAATATTGTCTCCATCACATTCAGTAGTAATATTTATTCCTCCTCCTGTCTTCAGTAAATTAACCGTACTACTCTTACAAAAACTTTCTCCTTTTGTTTTTTTCATGTCTTCAAGCATTTTATGTAATTGTCAGTATTCTGATTACGTGGCTAACAGCACAGCTACACTATCAAACAGTCAACAAAATAGCAATAGTATTAACCCTCTTCTCCTTTTAAGATTTATTTCAATCCATTTAAACTGACATACCTTACTTTATCCCATTTTCCTGAATCACATAGCATCTTTCTACTAAAGCAACTCATCTGTAATGCAATTCCTACATATTCACACCCAGATACTGCAGTCTCATTGCTTCAAGCTTCTCAAAACATTTATAGCATGAGTATATTCATTTTAAAATAGTTGTTTCAGTCTACTACCTTTTGAAAAAGGCACACAGCATTTTGGTAAAGGCATACAAGATTCTATGCTTTATCAGCTTGTCTATTTTTATATACCATTTAAGAGGACTTAATTTGGCAATACATTAAAATTCAGAAAAGAGGCAACAAGAAAAAAGAGAAAAGTATTTTGCTTGGCCTTTCATCACTCAGTGAAATACTATCCAAAAAAAACCCTCTTCGTCTACAGTTTTCAGTTTAAGGAACAATAAAAAATTTATTACAATAAAGCTGGTATACTTTTTAAATTTCATTACAGATTTTGACAACAGGCAGAGTGCATCACCAATCCCAGCAACTAAAAAGGAATCGTTGCATTTTTAATTCACCTGCCCATTCACTGCTCATTCCTACACTTTCCAGTAGTTCTCCACTGGAAAACCTTTTAGCCCCTTTGCCAGTTGCTGGGAGGTGTAACAGCACACCACCATCGTTCAGCAATCCTGCTTCTCAAATACTGCCCTATGACAGCTCCCTCTCAGCCACGTGTTTCATGAACCATTTCAGTGTCACCACCAGCTCACTGTAACCAAGCACTCTGCATTCATCTTCTCTGACACTACTAGACTGTTCTTGAGAATGCCCAAAAAGCTTGTTGCTTACTGGAAGCACGTCTTTTGCTCAATATTGGCTTCTTTCAACTCCCCTTTTCCATCATCATTGCTTAACCCTTCTCACTGGCAAGCTGAGACAACTGTCTGCACACTGGTCCATATGAACTTTTTGGGGTCTTGAAATTACTAACAGCATGGCATTAATACAACCCCACCCTACCACAGTTCAGTAGTGGGTTTGGCAGCGTAACTTTAATGACTGGACTCTATGTTGTTTTCCAGCCTAAATGATTCTATATTCTCATGTCTTATCATATTAGTCCTGAGAAAACCAGACTTGGTCAAAACAAAACAGCAGACAAAGCTACCTACACTGACAGCAGGTGTCAACAAATGCCCAAAGTCCAGCAAGAATATGGCAGCTGGCAATCCTCGCTTATGGTCTCAAACTGATTTCCGCTCAGATGTTCTCTGGGTGGGATATGCTTTCTACATATTTAGATACATGTTTCCATTAAAAATGTTAGCATAAAGCAAATTATTGGCATTACATTTATTAACACATCAAATTAAACTACAGTGCAACCTTTACGTTCTGTTAGGCATCTCTGACATAGCTCACTAGCTGTCAAAGTCTGATGCCTTTTGTTGCATCCTCTTGAAATGTCAAAGTTTCATAACCTGGAGCTATTCTGTCACTTCATTTGACTTTGTATATGAAATAAATGTAGTGGGCATCAGATCACTGAATTTGGCCTGCTTGAAGGGTGAAAAATTTAAGTCACAGCTCAGGAACAAAGTAATATAATGTGGCAGCCTTTTATTAATAGCATGAAAGGAAGTAGAGCATGGAATAGCTTTCTTATTACACCAAAAGTGACATATTACATTACAGCATGCTCATTTTTTGTCAGATTATATAGTCATTGCTTCCAGAAGAACAGAGAATTAGAGTCTTTGTCTAGTTTTTTAAGCATGATAAATTTTTCCAAGAGTTTGGAAGCTTCTTTCTCTGTTTTCAAAATTATCATGACTAGCAAACTACCAGTAATAAATATGTTGTTAAACAGAACTAAACTTTTTAACCACAGTTTTTCATTTTTGTTCTATTTTAACTTTCTCTTGTGATCAGAGAAATACTCGAGTATCTAAAGGTATAGAAAGCAATCAAACAGAACCCTCAACCTCAAAATTAGAGGAGTTTCATTGCTATTCTGACACTGTTCAACCCTGCCAGTTTCTGCTTTGCTCAAAGCAATGTCTTTCCTCCCCTCTTCTATGGAAAAAACACCTTTGTAAGTATAGCTGGTGATATACACACTTCAGCATGCCCCAACATGTAAAACCTGCTCTTGAGCCACTGAAATCATAAATGGCCACAAGAAAAAAAAGGTAAAGTCTGAACGGCACTACCTAAAAGGTGAGTAAAGCCAGAGACTGCTCACCAACTCTGCACAGTACCTGCACAGAAGAAGCAGAGGACTGCTCCCTCATCCAGTGCAGACTCCTTTACTGTAGGCACTACAATCAAAACAACAAATTGGATGACTCTCAGGTGCTCACCTAGCAGGGAGGTCTCTTAAGGAAATCCATAAACCCAAAGATATGCCGCTCCCCCAAATAAAAACAGCTAAAAAGCAGTAGCTTGAATTTGCTTTCATTTGTTAGTTAAAATCAACTACTTGATTTTGGAGAAGGGAAAATTTAGTTATTTTCCATACAAGCATTCTCTGCTTTTTCCATTTTTTTTCCACATGACATTACAGTTGAGCTGTGCATTACCTTATCACCAACCAGAACAGGTATCAGATGCAGGTACCTGAGTAAAGTTGAAGAAGACAGACAAACCATGTGTGAGATTAGAATGGCATAGTAACTTTGATACATTGATGCAAGTGAGATAAGCAATTAGAGTATCACATCACTTATCTTTGCAAACCTTGGGAGTCAAAGCTAGACATCCTAAGCTTGAGCTATGCTATTGCCTGAGCCTTTTCAAGAAAGTGACAGTAGTAAACATGAGTAATTAAGATACTTGCAGCTGACCTGAAATCTCAGCCCAAACACTAAGTAATTTTACAACATTAGGCAAAGATACGCCTTTTCTTAACTTGTATTCTAAGTACAGACTTCTCAGTGCCAACATCTGGATAACGGCTGAATGGAAATCAGGTAGAGAGAAAGTGGTAGCAGGCGAGTAACTCCACAGTGCTCTCACCATCACCAGAGCTCCACCCACCCTGCAGCACACCCAGCCACTTCTGCCAGTCCTCTCCATGGACAGACCACCTGCTGCTGCCCTGCACAACAGATGGTGCTGAAAGATTAAAACCTTCATTTTAGGTTACCAGTTTTATCAGAAAGCCTAGCCTTATTGAGAGCATTCACTAGGCAAATTCTAGCTTTCACTGTCACCACTAGGTTTGAGAGACCCTGGCTAAGTTGCTTATCCTGTCTAGGACACTTTGTTCACATTGCATATGAAATAAACTCCTCCAGCTCAACCGGATCTGGAAACAGAGACAGCAATTCACTAGCATTTGCTTCCTTGGTAAGTCTTCAAGCATGCCCAAGTACTGACCTAGCTAATCTCCCAAGGTCAAAATTACAAGAATTCTTGAATGCATTAAATGATTTATATATTGGACTCAGGTGGGGCACCACACGTGTCTGTTTCTACAAAGCTTTAATTCATCTGATACCAACTGTATACATAATGGCTTATCCTCCTACAAACCAGGCATGAATAGTTAAATAGCTGCCTTCTTACAATTTAGTCTACAAACTTTGACACAGAATACCAAAATAAAGATTAATAATCTTGTTTTGTAACAAAATTACAATTGCTACCTAAATATCTAACAATTTCATTCTTTTAGTCACTATATTATTCAAGGTCTCTTGGGAAAGTAAAGCTATTAGCTGCATGCCATTTTCAGCTCTAAGATGTCCAAATGACCTGATGTAATAACTCAATCTTTGCTTTTGCCACTTACTCTCAAGGTTTAAACCAGTGTAAACTTGTTCTTGAGAAGTATAACCTGCATGCTAGACCGCATTGAGTGTCCCTCCTTCATTTTTGGTGTCTTAGATTTGTCTCAAAAAAAAAAAAAAAAATTCAAGAACAATTCAGATACAAACCCAAAAATTTCAATGAACAAATGTTTACTTGCCACTGGGAGACACTTGTCAAGCTCCACTTTCTCAGTAACAGGCCTGACAACTGGAGCAATGAAAGCAACACTTTTCCCTTGAAGCAGACTCAGCTAGTGTATACCAGTTAAAATGAAGGGTGCTTCACAGACAGTATCACTACTGGAGAACACAGAAAGGACAAGCCATTCTGTAAGACATTAGAAAGGTGTGCCACTAACGGAGAGAGCGAAGTTACTTTCCACAATGCATAGCAGCAGCATCCAGGATGCATTACAATATAAAAGCTTCAAACATGCACACACAAGAAGCACACATTACATCAGAGGCACATCTTGAAATCTCGAGAGTAAAAAGGGATTTTTTTTTTCTTTTTAAATACACAGAAGTAGGGTAACATCTATATGTACCATCACAATACATTGTGAGGGCTTTATCCTCCAAGATTAAAACATGGGGTTTTTTTTCATAAGTGCAATAAAAGGCAGTAACTGCCAAGAAAATTACCAAAGCTCCATTCTAAGCTCAAATAATTTACTTAACCATACTCAAGCAACTTCACCTCTTCCTAAATGACATGGTAGTTCACAATGCTACCAGATTCGGAAAATACAAAGGAATGGAAACCTTGCATCGATTTTAGAAAATATTTTCTTTATGCAGGCAACACTTTCTTCCTTCCTCATTTATATCCATCTCTACTGCAGCAATATCAGTCCAAGAGTCACATTACTCCAGGTCATCAATGTTATAAATATGGCACTGTAGGAAGGAGTCATTACTATCTGAGCAGTTGCTTCTACTGACTGGGCTTTTATCATATATCGCTGTAGTAGTAGAGGAGTCTAATGTTAGCACTGCGGTAAATGGCAATATCGCTAATCAAGAGAACAAAACACACTTTACATCAGGGAGGCATCATTCAAACTAACTGTGCTGCAACAGGAGCCTTTCAGGGACTTCCGCAGAAACAACTAGAAAAACAATCCTTACTTCTCTTAGTTTCTCACACTTTCTGACACCCCAACACTCTCCAGATTCCTAGGTTTCAGAAAGAGTTTTCTTCATGCAGGGAACAGCACCTCTCAGTAAGGGTCCTAACAAACAACCTGGGGAACTGGGTCTAAGCATTCTCTTGGGTTTAATTTTCAAATGTACACGTAAGCTGATTAACATTGCCAAGTATTTTATTCTTCAAACATTTTGAATAGTTGAAGTATGAAATTAAAGTCCAAGTCCACAACATGATATGCTCTGATAAATAACTGTTTTGCATAATTTTTAAAGTTTCACTCCCTCCCTGCTTCCCTTCCATACTCAAGTGTAAGTCTTCACTTACCTACTACTTTTCCATGAGAATTGTTTTTATTATATCAGAACTGGTAAGCGCATGACCCACAGCTACTGCTAAACGCATGACTGATATTAGAACACAGAAAGCATGTAGAGATCTCAAGGACAACACAAGTCTGCATGCACATGCAACTAGCCAAGAACAAAATATTCAATAGTACTAAGACCTACAAGAAAAGCATTTGCTAAATGGACAATATTATTTACAGCTTGAAAGCATAGCTTGCTGATCATTAACCATTTTGGAACAATCTACTTTATTACCCTTTCTCTAGGATGCTTTTTCAATCAGAAAGCTCTCTAAGTTAGTAACTTTAACTCCTTGAAATAAGAAGAGGGGAAACCTAGCAAGATCAGTACTTTATTTCAGTGTTCCTTTCTCACCATCACCTTACACAAAAAAAGAAAACCCATAAAAACCCACACTAACAAAATCCACAAATAAACAATCAAACAAAAAACCAGCAAACACCTAACAACAAAACCCCAAAGGCTCCGCTGAAAGAAGGGCATATTCTGAAGTTATTCTGCATATAAGCCAAGTAAAACTGGTGGAATTAATGTTTGGCTCAATGTCATGAGTGTTTCAACACTTCATTGTCTACAAGCAAACCCATTTTGGCACTTTGAAGCATCACAAGCATACACAAAGCTAAGTTTTAACAAAAACAACATGCTTAAGACCTTAAGTCAGATCAGTTCTGCTGTTAGTTTACCAGGTGATAAATAGGCTTTGAGGCAGCCCTGAACAGAAAGGCTCCTACATAAGAGACAGGTTTTTCCTCCAAACTGGAGGAAATAGTGAGCCTTCCTACAAAAGGAGCAAGCTAATAGAGTATGTTAAAAGCCAGGAAGAAGTCTCAAAATTCAGACAAGAAAGGACAGCAGAGAACTGCAAACATTTGCTTATAAACAACTCTTGAGCGTGAAACCCAGGAAAGAAATAGGTTCCTCAGAAGCCCAGACATAGGAGAAAAACCCAAATGTGGATTCAACCAGACATGAGTCAGAAATTGGCTATTTCTTTTGTTAAAGCCATTTACTTTTTCTGCAGTAGACATGGGAAGCAACATTAAAAAAAATGCATGCAAAACAAAACCAAATACATTTTATTATTTGGGAAACAGAAATTATTTCAGAAGCAGAACTGGTGCATTCAAATAAGGGAAATGGAAAGGGCTACTTAGAAGAGGAATATGGAGACTTTAAACAGTGACAGCTCTCACATTTCATTTTCTCCTCTGAACATCTACATCTTTGGTATCTACAACATGCAATTTGTTTCCACAAGAAGAGTTTTATGTGTGTAGGTTTGTATACACATACGTAAACTCACAGTATACAATTATATCTTTATTGCCCCAAGAGGAAACAGCTTAAAATAAATTGTCAAGTCTATTTTATAAAAATGCTTCAGAACACAAAAAGTCCAGTAACTCTCTCCGGGTCCACTAATATTAACATGCACACATCTCCTATCATATCTTTCATTAAAGATACAGCATGCACAATAACTGTAGAAAGTTAACTCAAAGGGCTCTATTTCAACCTCCCCAAAGACATCAAGACATTTTAAAGCAAACCACAGTAGATTTAAGTCAAACCTAGAGATTTAAAAAACCCCAATCATTGAAGCCTTTTTAATGTTGCAATAACATATTTGATAATATTCACGTCTATTTATTAAGACTCTTATACTCTAAAATAAAAAAAAAAAGCCTCTCAATAGCAAGAATTTACTCTATGTTGCCCAGAATAAAAAAATAACAGGCTCATAAAACAGAGTAATTAACAGCATTTTCAGAGGTAGCATTATTTGAAGAGAAATATAATATTTGTGCCTTGAACTACTATTTTGAAAGCTCAACTTCTAAAGAAGTGGAAAACAGCCAGCCAGATATAAGCACACACTAAGGGCTTCACAACAGGTTTATTTTAACAGAAAACAGAGGAAGGGAGAACTGCAAACCCACTGAGATGCAATATAAAAGCAGGAACTTGGTTTTTTTATGGAGCTTAACTTCCATGGGTACTACTTTGAATCTCTTTCCTCATTTGTAAAGAAGTGAGTTTGGATAATTTATATTAAAAGTTGCAGAACGTATTCATGTGTTTTTAAATATAACAATGTATTTTCACTCCAGATATACTCAAGCTAATAAAAGACAACTTAGTTTCTTGTTTGGAGCATAATAAGCAAAAAAGAAAATTAATACCAGGAAGTAAAAGAAAATCCCAACATCAAAAGTGAACTGCAAAGTTCAGGTATGTTAAAAAGCATGTTTGAGCTTTTCACTTATAAAAAGTATTTTACTCTCACTTACAGCCCTTCTTTGTTTGCCAGACAATCTTGGCTTTTTTTTTTTTTTAATGCTCTAAAAACTACTGGAGCTTCTCACCAGACTAGCAATACATTTAAAGGTCTACAGTGAGCTGGGTAAAGGCCATCTCAGTACATGTCTCCCATCATCAGAACAGACTCAGTTTTGAAATAAATATTTATTATCCCTGAAAATAGCTGTGGTCCCCAGGGAAAACAAACAAACAAAAAACCCAACAACCAAATACCCACAAAAAAACCAAACACCTGTGAAAATGGTAATGCTGAAAGAAAGCCCACTCTTTGCAGAGAGTTAACTCCTCATACACTGGGCCCTTACTATGAAAACACAGTAAGCCCCTACCTTCTTCAGAAATTTTCACATTTCTCCTCTATTTTAACACGCTTCAGGAAAACCAATAGAAATCAAACAATCAAACAGTAACAGCGAGGTAGGGGAGAAGAGACAGATACAGCGTGTCTCAACTGACTAAACATCCACGGACCTGCACTTGAAGCTTTATGTTTCAGGACAGAGGGATAACCACACTGGTTTCTTTTTTTTTTTTTTTCCTTCTGTAAAAACTTTAGTCTTCTTTACCTTCCACACCTCACTACTTCTGTTCACTTCCTCCCTAGTAATTTTTACATTTGAAGAAAGAGGAAAGAATACTTTTTGCATGCTTTGTTAGATGCTCAAAGCATCAAGCACACCTGCTTCACTTTCTTTCCCCTTACACTGAAGTTATAGATATACCAATAATCATTTCTCTTTTAATACTAGTAAAGCAGAAGGGAAACTCATGATCCCGTGAGAGTTGATAGACATGTCTACCATCTTAAAAAATAATTTTTTAGTACAAGTGACAGTTCCATTATTAAGACTTTCAAGCAAACAGTTCGTGCTTTTCAGATAAAGGGTTACAAAGCAACGTCTCCAAAAATTGAGTCAGCTGAAGTACGGAGAGACAGGAGAATTTCCATCATCCAACCTGTACTACAGCTACCATCCTGGATGAGGATATACTCCTCACAGCCATAAGAATAGGATTACTTAGGTTTTTATCATGCTTAAAACCCATCCACAGCATTTATATCTTAACTGAACTGAGACCTTTACTCCTGCCATCTACATATAATAAAGCAAACAAACCTTACCTCCTTATGTGTAGCATTTTATAAATAATTTAAAATGGCAATTTCACTTCCTTTAGATCAGAACTTAGCCCACTGAGAACAAGAAATCTTTACCATTCTTATTAAATATTTACTATATGGCTGTTCTGGCATCCTCACAAAAACCACTGCATACAAATGTTATGCATTAGAAAAATACAAAAGCTACATTTAAAACATTTAAAAGATGCTGGCAAGTGCCCAATAGCCGGGAAATGCAAACAAAGCTGACAGCCTAACTTTCACTGCTGATTCTTTCCAGGACAAAAAGCAGCCACGTGAGACAGCTTAGCCCTCTGCTTTAAGGTCAACATGCATCAAATAGTTTTCCATAAAACGGACATTTGTCACTATCTGAAAAAAAATTTTAAGAAAACATTTTTAGTAAAGCAAAAAGACAGCCAATATTTTTCCAAGCTTTCCACTGGTGTATGTTACAAACCTAGAAAGGTCACAAGTGTTTACCAACTCCATGCATACAACGAAAGTGTATCTACCCACCTCTGCTAGCACCATTTCTATCTGCAGAATAGCAAACCTAACAAGGTGTGTTACATGTACAAAAAAAGCCATAGGATGAAGAATGCAGGAGCCTTAACATAACACACTTTCTTCAACAGCCCATCTCCTGTCACGCAAGGAAAGTTTCAGCTTATACTAAATGTATTTTTTCACCAAGCTTTTTACACATTTGTCTTGGCTGTAGCCATACAGCCATGTCTCAAGGCAACAGGCACGTGGAACAAAGCTTAGACTCAGCAATCCCTCTGCAACCTCCAGATTTATACCCATCGAGGAAACACATCTTGCACTGCAGCAATAACCACAATTCTTGGGGCTTGGCAGGCCTCAGCACACACTGCAATGTAACCATTTTTCCCCGTGAGTCTCTAGTAAGAAGCTAAAGGAACATGCTTCCCTCAGGCTCTTGCTGCATCTATAAAACTGCTACAAGACAGTTTTAAGTACCACAGCTCCTGCAAACCATGTGCCTGTAAGAACAAGCCTCCAGATTTCCAGTTTTATTTGAAGTGACTCAATAGCAACCAGTGCCCTCACAAAAGCTTCCCCGCCTAAGCATCAGATCATCATTTAGATAACCCAAAATCTAAACCGGACCTGGACAGACCAAAATAACGCCGGTTGGGAACGCTTTCAGGTGGTTCTCCCATGTACAAAACTTGTTTCACAGCTAGTAGGTCAGTCAAAGTTACAAAGCCTCAAGACAGCAAGGCACCTATTTCAAAATATACCTTTATTTTCCAACTCCTTCTAGCAACAAGCGGCCAGGCTGCAACACTGAGCATCCTGCAATCCATTTCTCTGAGGGCACAGGGTGAACACACTGACATTTCCCCTTTGTAGAAAATGAAGTAGCCCTGAGCTACCATAAGCTAAACCCTACTGTGCTCAGCACCAGCTTTCAATCCTCTTTTGCTGCCAGGCTGAATTGCCACTTTCAAATGCATCAATCAGATACACACTAAATTAGGAACTGCACTTCTTCCTAGCACAGCCTGCCAAGACAGCTGCAGCACTGTTTTCTGTACTAATGACTTCGAAGGTACTAAAATAAAGTTCTGGCACCGATGTCCACTAAGAGAAGGTACTCTTGTCATTACTGGAGATGGCTATCATCGTGTTTTTCTTTTTAGTGTAAGAGTGTCATGCAAAAATATATTTAGTAAGCTAGTGTGGCATAATCCTTTCAGTCATACACTTCAGCTCAGTTTGAGGGAGATAACAAAAGCAAGCTTTGTTGGCTGTAGTTTTCCAAACACCCAAAGCAGTGGGAGCTTCGAAGGAAGCAAGGGTCAATTTATCCTTCCTGTGTAAGGCCCCCACACAGCAACAGCTGATCTGGTCAGCTGGGGATCAGATGACCCAGGGCAGACTGTGAGAAGGAGAGAGGAGATCTTTCTGTTAGGCCAGGAGAACTCATTGGGAGTTCACTGTGTTGTTTCCCATAACTTCTCCACGGGGATGCATGCAAGGAGATAGACAAGCCAGGGCAAAGAACTGCAGAGGGACCCTCCTGGCACAATCTGGGCTTAAGGAGGATAATAACTGTGGAACAATGAACCAGGAAACCTGAGCAGAAAAAGACCTTTAAGAAAGCCTTTACATAAGAAACAGGGAACATAGTAAGATCACCTGAGGCAGCGCTAAAGGGAAATTGAGGCACTGGAATACGATGCATCTGGACTTAAAGATCAATTCATTATTCTGACATAGTGCATGGAGAAACAGAGCATCCTGAACTACCTGCAGAGGAAGGAAAAGCTGGACAAACAGAGCTTTAGCAAGCCAAGTGAGGCTGTTAGATGCCCTCCAGAGGAAGGGCTGTATACTTTCTGGTATCTATTCTGAGCTCAGGCTAAGAATTAAGCCTTTTCAGGAATGTCTCCAGTATTTTAAAGGCTAACAGAAACATCCATGAATGGTGCAAAATAAGACCAGATGTTTTAACACATTTGCTAATAAAAATAAACATTTTTAGCGAAGACTGTTTCATGTAAATGGACTGTACTGGGCTCAGCCTTTCCAAAGGAGTATCATTAATTCTCCAGAAGTCTACTCCAAAGACATGAAGAAAAATCTTCCTCCTAGAACAGTCTACCAAAACTTTCAGATCCTCTTTTAGAACATGCCTCTTAAGAGCGCATCCCAATTTGAAACACTTAAGCAGGAGCAGGCAGATTCACTTTGCCTTTGTTTTTTTTTTTAAGAGTAAACTCACATCAGAAGCAGGAAAGCTGGCTTAATTTGCCCATTTAGTGGTCAAGTTCTAAATAAAAGTTCGATCAAGCTTCAACTGACCACATAAGTGGAGAACAGAGAAGTATTTATAGCCTGCTCTCCCTCAGCCACCAGCTCAGAAACCACAGAAGGACACATTACAACATGTGACTTTTAGCACATGATACCAAGTACTCGAGTTTCTCTTTCAGCCAAGGACTCCCACTCTTCTATGGAATATTCTTTCACCATTCTTCTCTCTTTGTTATTTTAAAACAGACACAGAAACCCATTGCATTAACTTGCCTGAAATTATTTTAAGAAAATATGTCAACTACACTGAGATCAAGGAGGTTTTACTTTCATATTTTCCTTCCTAACAGTCAAATACTCTTCACCACCTTTTCCTCAATTTAAGGCCTGAGATCCTTTCCAAAACTTGTCAGCTCTTAACCCAGTAAGAAGTCTTTCAAGAACAGCTTAGTGTTACATGCCCGTTACCATGATCCAGTATTCTTTCTATATTAATGGCATTGAATAAGTGACTCTGTAACAATGTCTTGAGTTGACACTATTTTCTATCTTCTTTTTACCATTCCCACACTCCCCAAGCTAAACACGTGTAGTTTCAACACCTAAATGGAGCTCCAGAGTAACTCCTCAGAGCACATGCACCCATCAGTGCTCCAAGTGACAACGATCTTGTCGATCTTGTCGTGAAAGCTGAGACAGGCCAGCTTAAGTCTCAAGGGCACAAGCATTTTCACACTATTTGTTACTAATTAAAGTCTAGTAGCCTTTCTTTTCCAGCCTCTCAGGTCACACTTACACAACAGCAGCTTCCAAATTAAGTTATAGACCTGTAGTCCCAAAGAGTTTGCCATCCACAGCTCCCTCTCCACCTAGCTACTCACTACCATCCTTTTTCAGGCTGGGACTTCCTTAGGTATTATGAACATCTGAATTAAGGTATATGAATCAGACAGCTTAACAAATTACCACTTTGATAAAAATCCATTTTTGAAGGAAAAAGGTTTTAGAATAGGCATATGAGTTAAAGAGAGTAGGGAATGATGATAATAACCATGTATAGGCTGACAGCAATAATTTTTCTTTATCTAGAAGAATAGGAACCAGGAGAAATACTTTAGCCTGATCAGGTGCACAGCTATGAAAGCCTCAGTTCCCCCTACAGTAGTTTGCACTGAGCAGACGAACACAGGGAAGTTGTTGTGAACCTCTATTGTAGCAACCTTAAAGCACGAATGAACAAACATACCACACAGTCTAATTACTGCTGTGGAGTCTCTGGGTTATCACTTAAAGGTGCTTTGCAGCTTTATCCACAGAGCCTGTTTTAAACTTTAGGATGTCTTATTACCACCATAGGCTCAGAGATGAAAATCAAGATGGCTGCAAAAGAGGCAAGAGTATTTTCTCCTTTAAATTAAGCAGAAGTCACTAGTTCTCATTTCAGAATCAGAGCAATGCAGATTAGAAGGGATCTCTCCAGATCATCTCGTCACTTTTTATGGAAAGAGAGGTAAAAAGCATAAAACTTTTTCAGACTAGTCTGATATTAACAAATATTTCTTGTTGCTTGTTTTAGAAATGCTGAGTTTAAGTAATTCTTTCCAGAATTAATTAATTCCAAATATCATTAGTGAAACAGATCATGTACACCTTGTCTTCATGCAAAGAAAACCTTGATTTTTAATCATTTGACACTGCTCTTCACAGTAAACCAGATACCAGTCTCCCACAGCTGCTTGTGCTATAGACTTTCACAATCTTGAAGTATTCCTGCACTGGCATCCTTATTTCTTTAAAACATGTTCTCATAAACAGAGGAGGAAACATTAGGCATTTAAGGGCTGTTCCATTTCCCCCACACATCATTATGTTTTGACTGCACTTATAACTTAAGGAAGGTCAAGCCATATGACACAAGTGCTGTAAGAGCATGCACATCAGAGAGTTAGTCTGGGGAGAAAAAGGTGGAGTTATTTCCTGCTTGGTTTATTTTTAAATAACATTCCCTCCAGTATGTAGTCCCCCACATACTTCTACTCATTCTATAAATCGTCAAGCTTCTTGACATTTACACAAACTGTTAACTCCCACCCCTCTCCCAATTACTTCTTTTCTGATGCCAGCTGCTACTCACAAAACAAGGCAGTGTTCCATGGATATCAGCATCTTGCCAAATCAGCCCCTGACTCATCAGTCAGCACTCTGGGATGCCAGTTAATTCCAGTTAGAAGCACTACCTAGAACTCTGGCTCTTGGCAGCACTCCTTCCCTCACAGCAAAACTTGCTACTGCTTCACCCATTTCAGCTTCAAACCCAGAGGAACAGAGCTGCCTCTCTAGGAATGCACCCACATACAGTCACTGCCCAATGGTTTGTCACTCAGCAAAGTGAAACAGATGTCTCTATGATCAAGTCAACAGCACATCCCAAGAGGGAAAGAAAGCACAAACCAGTCTGTGCAGACAGAGTCCCTTCTGACAGCTCTTGCAAGACTCCAGGAGCTACACTCCACTGTCTCAGCCCGCTTAACATTTCAGCTTTGGTCTTTTCTACATACTGCAGGAAACTGAAGGGAAGCCCAGATCACACCTTTAATAAGCTTAAGGAAGAAGAGACAAGATGCAGCTGCCTGCAGCCAGCAGCCCCACAAACATGCTTTTTCACTCCTGTACTGACCAACTGCCCAGTGCCAGGCAGGAAGCTCCCTGTCACAGCCTCCTAGCCACACGGCTGTAAAGACCACATTCCTCCTTTTCCACTCCACATCTCCGAGACACATAATTATGAATTTGACAGTGCAGTAGCACTTTTTCCCTTTATCATAATACCATCAAAGATCAGCTACAAGCCACATAACCAAGCAGCTGTTCTTCTGCAGCAACAAGTAGTCATTATAAGCAGAATTAAGTGGTCTGACTGTGGGCAGAGGGAGAAAGCAAGGAAAGCCAATGCCACTGTCTTACTAGCAAGTATTTGCAGTTGTCTCAATGACTCAACTATTACCACAACTCAAGCAAACCTTGGTTTTTGTCACCATTTTTAACGTTTAAGAAAGCAAATGCCTGCATAAAAGCATTATTATTTTCATCTTAAAATACCTTAGAGTTTGCAAAAAAATACCAAAGGAATACTGATATTTTATTCTACATGCCCAGCTGAAATCTAGCCTCAAGTCTTTTTTTTTTTAAAACTTATTTTATATATATGCTGCCATAAAAGGTCTTTAAACAAGTTGCAGCAAATACCACTAACACAGTAAAAATGGTCAAGGTAACCTCTTCACTTCATAAGAAGTAAGTCAGAGGCTTCAGAACCTTCCTTTAAGAAAAAAAGATAAGCCTTTTAAATTTGAGATCTCCTGGGCTCAAAGGGGCATGCAAAACCACAATCCAGAATGTCCTTTACAAACATGTCTTTATACCTGCCCGTGTTCACTGTGCACTGCTTCACAAAAGCATGTGAAGCCCTCCTATTGTCATTACAGCCAACAAGTATGGAAACATAACCTCCTTATGTCAGAGAAAAGCTTACAGCATCAAGAAGTCAACATATCCATATTCAGGAATCAGCTTAAAGCAATCACACAGTTCTGGGCTAAGGAAAGAGCTTTTCTCCATTTTTCTCTTCATTTCTTCCCTCTTAGTGCCAATACACAGGCACCTCCTACCAAATTAGGCCATCTGGTCACTTGACAGCTGTAAATAGCAAGCAGTCAGTTAATACTGTTCAGGAGATCAACAATACTACAGCATTTGCAGGTGAAGTTACAATAACCCTGTGGGTTAGTTTTGTACTGCCTTTTTTTCTTTTTTAAATCTTAGAAGGTGAAAGAATTGTGTATTTGTGCTCAATAATTGTCATTAAACAAATTTCTTAGCCTAGCTTTAGCCCACCTGCTCCCATCCTCTCCACAATGATATTAACAACCAACCATATATTCAACTAGCTATGCATCTGTTGTACCAACAATATACAAAGAGCCTAAAGTCAAAAATAAAGAGGATTTGTTTAGAATCCTGAAAACTGCTTGTATAAGGTAGTCAGGAATTGAAAATCTGATTAAAAATTTCTGGTTAAAAAGGATAAAAAATACTAAATATTCTTTAAAAAGAAACAGTGTATTTTTAAATCTATATACTGGATTTTAAACATTAAATTAACTTGATAATGTTTGTAATACTTCAGGCTACCTGAGAAATCTTTGAATTTTTTTTTATTATTTTTTCTTAACCTGGGTGAGCAAAAAGTTTGATTTATCACAGTTAAGCTTTCCAAAGCTCATACTGGTGGTGAGGAAACTAGAATATGAAAGATTAAGGTAACTCTAAACATCATGCTTACTGTTAATGTAATTCCACTGAAAAAAAAACCAAAGAAAAATGAACTACACAATTTAATAGAAAGGCGTTTACAGCTGTTCTGTAACACACACACACAACACACCAATAAATAACGACAGCATGTCAGTGTATGCTATGTAGAAAAAATGTTGAGTATTAAACTAAAGGACTAACATTAATCTATCAATATCTGCTTGGAGTGCAAGGAGTCTTTTCAACCAAAGCAAAAAGTCTAGCCTGAACTTACTTACATTATACTTCTGCAAATATCAGCACAAAAGTTTACTTTTTTAGCTATGACTCAGTCAATAAACTGTTTTAAGCCTACATTTACAGTAACCTCTTTCATACATATTTCACATAATAGAGTATTTCTAAACAGGCACATTTTATAGTAATATTAAATGGCACCCTGGTTTTTAAAAATTTTCATGCAGTTAAATTTTAAATAATGTCTTCCTCCTCTGAAAAAGCACTCTCTGAATAAGCAGATGTCAAATACCCCAACAATGTTTCCTCCACTTTCCCAAAACTCATCCAGTGACAGGCATGCCCTCTGCTACTATAGCCTCAAGCCCAAGCCAAAGGCAAAGACACCAGATACATTTTAACCACAATTCTCCATAAAGTCAGCTTTGGGATCCCAGAACCAAACACTCCACTCATTCACGAACCATGGATAACGCCAGCCTGGGAAATTACAGTATATCTGACTCACAGTCACCTCAAGGATAAAACCAAGTAAATAGACGTCAGCTTTTTCTCGACAACTCTTCTTCAGATATATTACCATCCCAAAAATAGGATTAGATTCGACTCTCTAGTGTTCTGCAGGAAATAAAACTAAACAAACTATGAGTTTCAGTAACCTACCTACAACCGCTAGTAGTGAAATTAAGACTGCAAGAGCAATTTCTCAGAGGCAAGTGTCACTCAACTACCTTCTTTGTAGCTTCACAGCATACTATCCATGCTTCATGGAAGGCAACCAGTTCTATCATTTACAGGACAGATTCGGAAGCCAAACTTCTCCAAAATACACACAGCCATTTTTCCTTCACATTAATCCTTCTACTGTCTTACACTCACATGTTTCAATAACACTAGCATTTTTCAGTTTTATTTTCTAATGACCTTTTGACAAGTATAGCAGTTTCATGTTAGCCATCAAATGCCACTGCTGATTCAGATTCATCTCAACAGATGCTACTTATAATGAATATAAGTAGCATAAAATAGTTATACAAGCACAGATAATGGATAGTGGTTGTACTTCATTACAATAATTTGTGCAAACAACTTATTAATAGGACTTTGAAAAGAAGTGAAGAACTGTGCAAAACACTAAGCACGAACTGCAAGTTACTAATACAATTCAGATAACAAGAAATCCATTTCGGTTCATCTGCATGTCTATTCCACAGTCTAAATTCAAAGCATTAGAGACAAAAAAAACTACTGGGAAAACAGTTCAGTATTCCTTCCCTCTCCTCAGTTCATCCATACAATTATCTCCAGACAAGTACATCATACACAAGTTTTTTCTGCATACAACTCTTTTGATTATTAACATTAATTTTGCAAAACTTTAATGGCACATCAGCAGATGTTCTTTTCAGAGGATTTCACAACATCCCATCTTAATGCTGAAGTAGAGGAAGAGCCTAATTGTCCTTAATCCTCTATTCAAAATAGGTTAGATGAAATCCTCTTTTGACTGAAGCAAAGAGATTAGTGAGTGTCACCAGGAAAAAGAAACACTATTCCCCCCTCACCCTGCCCCGTATCTAGATGAGCTTAATGATTAATGAAGGAAACAGATTCTCCTATTTCAAAAAAGGGAATTAGTCTACAGGGAAGAGCAAAATAAATGGAAAAATGTCTCCATGAAATCTCCAAATTCTTAAGCTTCCACGCTTGTAGTAATGACCACAATGAGGTAAATAAGAAGCATACCAGAACACACTTTCCCAGTATACCTCAGTAACCAGAAAAGAGCTCATATGAAGACTATTTTTAATACCAATACACATCTCCATCCCTGGCAAATCTCGGCACAATTTTTGACATTGCTGAATGAATAGCACAATTTAAGGAAGCACATGTGCACCCATCTGCACATGAATGCATATGAATGTATGCAGATGGAGTAATAAAGAGGGAAATAGGAGGTATCAGGAGAAGCAATGCAGAACACTTAAGTAACAAGAAAAAAGACAACCCCTAAACACAGTCATTACAAGCTTGTGTTCACACCCAGTTTTCTTCCTGTGACACAGTAATTTTGTTACCCAGAAGTATTAAAGTACTCTTACAGCTTCTCTCTATGGAAAAGGTGGACAATACTCTCATTCCTGTCCCAAGAAAAGATGAATGCACAGAAATTAACATCCAGATCTGCAAAGATATCTAGGTGATTTATTAGCCTATGGTCTTCCGTGATCTTCCAAATAAACTCCAGAGCCACTGGCTCATCTCCTCAGTCTCCTAGAACAAACCAAGCTAGGCTGCCAGATTTTTTCCTAAAAAGAGTGCATTTTTTAATATAGTACCTCAAATACTCAATACTTTCAAAATTAAAATCAAAGTTAAATTGAAAAAAAAACCCAAACAAAACACTTTTCATGACGATTCAAGAGTCTGTGCCACAGGCTTCTCAGAGTCATTAGAGAGATGGAAGAAAAACAGCTTGTGTACATATGATATAGAAAAAGAATCCCTGGTTTGCCTTGTCTACCTGCAGCTGTTGCCATGGCAATTATAGCAGAGAAGATAACAGCATTCCAGTGTCATTTTGCTTCACAGCTCAGGATGAACTTTAGCTGAAATGTCCCTCAACAATTATACAAATAATACATTATCCTGTGTAATGGTAAGCCACTAGAATAAGCAGAATTATTCTGGAAAAAATATAATCTGTCTAAAAGACTTATAGGAAGAGAAGCAGGCTATTTCACTCAAACAAACAAAAAAAAAGCCCAACAAAAAAAAAAAACCAACAAAAAAACCCAGTAAAGTTGAATCCAGTTGCATAACAGGTTCTAAAACATCTGCTCAGTCTTCTCTGCAACACAGTTTTCTCTTGTTTCTGCTCCCTGACACACCTGCACATGACATGCAGTGGGCATCCCACAGTAAATCCCGTTGGAGCACCTCAGAAACCACAATGGGTTTCTAGTCACACTTTTAGACCTAGTTAGATGGACTAAGTTTTATTATGGCCATCTAAACACCACAAACAGTAGCCAGCTATGGTATTTGTAGAATGCTTTACTTGTCAGCCCAGTTACTGTTTTCTAAGTGTTGGGGGTTTAAAAAGCAGACTCATTAGAAAATCCCATTCCATCTTGTCACTTTTCTTGTTTCAACCACTACTGTATGACAGAAGAAAAAATATCAATGAGAAATGGTGATCAGAGACATTAAGCTATAAATGTGCTATGTTGTACTTTGTCCTCTTCCATTCCCAAAAATAATTTTCAAAAGGCTTCCTGCTTGCAGAACTGATACTCAGTGGTGCTTGAGAAAATGCATAAAAGCAGAACAACATTAAATTTTTTTAGTCAAACATGTTATCAAGAAACAAAAGCAACTATACAGTTCTCATATCAGAATTTTTGATGCTAAAAAAAGATTAAAACTTCTTGATCTATTTTAAGTCACTGAAACAGTTCTACAATTTAGATGCTCCAAAAGCAATGTTTTCTACTATCACAGAGCATCTGATGAGTGCAGATGAGCAATATTTTGTAGTCAATAGCAACCAGCGTGCAATATGTACACTGACTTCCTGTAAGTGAACTGTTTTACATACGCAATGTCCTATTTTCATTTGTTTATTCTCAAAAGAAAAAGAAAATTATGCTTTTCTTGTGTAAACTAGCTAATTGATGGAGTGGGGGGAGGGGAAAAAACAGAGCCCATGCAATTCTCCATGTTTATTGCCCTGCAGCAGTAAATAATTGACGGGGGAAGGGAGAGTATCTAGGGGCTTTCTGAGCATCAGATAATACTGAAATATCTTAAGAGTACATTACAAACCACAATGAACACAAGACTCCCTACCAGCATGAAGAGTTAAATTTGCAGGAGTGCCAAAGTCTGTCAGCTACATTCAACAGAACTAACTTCTAAGTAAAGCTTTCAAACTTTGCCTTTTTAAAATAACTTGCTGAAAAGTCAGCAGGAAGCACTCCATACAGATATACACCCCAAAAAAATAAGAGAAAAAGGCAAGTAGGTGAATAACAAAGCAATGGTGCTTGAGAAAACAGGAATTCCAAAGTTACTCATGCTGTTTGATGCCCTCTGCCAAACCTTCCACAGCAGGAAGAACTGGTACCTGCAGTCAAGCAGAGCTGAGAGATGGGAAGCATCTCAAGTTTCAAAAAAACATTGTGATACACAGACTTGCACAAGAGATAACAAAAATGGATTACATACCAAGAATAGACACAAACCCTTAAGAGCTGCAAGTTACTAATTGTTGAC
The DNA here is from genome assembly GCA_013397755.1 of Cnemophilus loriae. NCBI lineage: Eukaryota > Metazoa > Chordata > Aves > Passeriformes > Corvidae > Cnemophilus > Cnemophilus loriae. The sequence continues at coordinate 263,624 of VZTF01003500.1, read as the reverse complement.
CCATGAATACATATACATCTCCTACAGAGAGCATCTTCTGTACACTCAACACAGCTAGCAGACAAAGTCTGTCATACAGGTGTGTTTATATACATCTTAAAACAGCTTCAGATTTTGTCAAATTATACCTCTGAAATTAAAAACAAAACACAACACAATGCTTTTGACTCACTTGACTAGGAAGAAAACTCTTTATGTTAACAGGAACCTTGACTAAGAAACATACACAGCACCAGTTTAATACTCATCTGCAAGAGTGCCAAGAAGGCTGAATAAATTCAGAAGCAGAAGAAAGAACCAAACACCCTCAAATGAATTAACTTATTTTAGATTAAGAACAATAGGTCATCTGAAACACTTGACAAATGGATTGTCTTTTAAGACACAACTAACTATAAAGCACCAAGGCTTACAATTTCACCAACTTTCAGGTCGAAGCAGTTAACAACCTCTACTGCATCAAAGTTAGATATATAAATAAATAAACTCAAGTTCAATATTAATTTATGTCTACTAAGACTACATACACAAGTAAAATACTTAGGAAATCTAATCAGAAAACAGTTTTAGAATTATAATGCCAATCAAAAGCAACAAAATCATCTAAGTCAACGACCAAAAGTCACAGGCTGTCATGAAACTTAGTTAAGAATTTGCTAAAAATCCCTACCATAACTTCCTGGTTAGGCTAGTCAAACGTCTTCTCTAACTGCGATTAAAGTTGACCCACTTCTACAAAAGTGAAAAATAGAGCATCCATTTGTAAACTCAATTTATTCCAACCTCCCAAAAAAGAGATTTTTCAGAAATATCTGCACAACTAATAGGCCAGCAGTTCCCCAGAGACCAAAGCAGTAGTAAATCACTGTTCCTTCTGGAAACACGTTTTACCTGCTAATACATGCATTTAGAGATACTTACACAGGTAACAAATACTTCAGATCTAGATTTGTAATCCTAAAGTAACAGGAGAACCTGAAAGAGGAGAAGCAGTAAAGCAGCAAGATCTCGAAATATACTACATAATACAGGCAAAACTCTTCAGTAATACAGACCTCTGACCCCGTAGCGTTTACTGTACAACCCAAAGCCATCAGCCTGTGCAGGAGCTTTTAGTGACCAGGGCCAGCTGTCTTACAAATACAGAACAGACTGTCACCATAGGCTGCAAGATGTTTAGCAACCATTCAGTGTCCAAACAGGCATATGCTGAAGAGCAATATCTCCCCAGATTCAAATCAACAATATTCAGGAATATCCAAATCCATGCTGAACCATAAACAGCTACCATGAATACACAAAAGACATATGCCCATGTTTTATTAAGGAAAGTGTTCATTTTGGTGAAAGATGTCACCAAAACTTGTTTATTATTAACCAACCTTCAACTGTGATGAGGATAGACTTCAGAAGTTCCAAGACCAGCAAAAAATAAGTGATCAGAGAAAACTAAAGCAGCTGCACTAACACAGGCAGAACAGATCACCTAATGATATCCACAGTATTCCAAATAATTTAACTATGAAACAGAAGCCAATCTTGTATGGAGGCAGTTTTAATTGCCATTGTATGCTTGTTTTTTCCCCTAAATAGTGTACTGCTTAAAATTAAGCTAACAAGTTTCTCTTGTTACTAAGCAGGTTCTGCATGACACTTACAGGATACCCCACGCTAATTCTGTATTCTCTGGCTGTGCAGCTGCCCTCCCTGGGGTAGCACACATCCTCTGGGGAATCCAAGAAGACAGAGAAGCACGTTGTCTGATGCAAAAGCAACATCCATAAAAAAAGTTATATTTTTATAGAGTACGTAACAAAAAGTATAGTCCCACCAAGTAATGTTCATACTACCCACATGCAGCCATTATTTCCATTATTTAGGAAATAATAAATTTTGGTGCCAAAAATTTTCTTAATGTAGAAGACTTTTTCAGTTCCTATGATTCCATGTAGAAGCAAAGCTGTATATTAGGGTGTTTCTATTTTGTGACTTAAAGATGCCTCTAATACAGCTCATACATACATTCTAAAGCAGTAAAATATACAGATTAACCTAATTAGACACAAATAAGAAAACTAAAATGCTGTTTATCAGCTTGAAAGATCACAAAGGAAAACTGAACTTCATGTCAGCTGTACTGCAGTGAAACAAACACCTTTTCCTTAAAAAAGTTTTTTTCATCATCAGTCCTGTAAATTGTGTATGGCTGCAGTAATGGTTACAGGAAGCAAGAGGTGAAGTGAAAAGAATCCAAAATTCGCAGGATGATCTAAAGAGGTGGAACAAAAGAATGTCAATTTAAAAATTTATTAAGACAAAGACAATTCCCTCTGTCCTTCTAAGAGACTTCACCATCTCTTGGTGAAGAGATATGAAGCACAGTATGACTAGCATGCTGAACATATATTTTATTCAATCCACATCAGCAAACTCTTCAATGCCTCGAAGATATAAAAAGGACACTCAATGCAGGTAAAACAGCAAATATTTGAAAATGCTAATCAGGAAGCTGACAGCATCCAGTCATTGCTATTCTTCCACCAGGCCTTGGAAATATGCACACTGATTTTGCGCTGCTTCAGGACAGAAACTGTCCAGTAAAGGAAAGAGGAATGGGAGAGATCTTCCCAATCACAACAAACCCCCTAGTATTTAACTTATGCCTTTATGAGCTACAACAAACTGGACCAAGAGAGAAAAGAAATGACATAGAACTGTTAGAAACCATCCTATTAGAAGTCTCCATTAGTACATCACATCACAACTGTTTGTTTTCCCAAGATCGTATCATAAAAGCTCCCAGCTAACCCAGCATCTCCAGATGCATCAGCCAAGGTTTTAAGCACACTCCAGAGACCAGCCTTCTCTAGAAAGGACCTGCAGCTGAACAAGTCCAGGAGACTTGCGGAACAAAAATTCGTACTTCTAAGACCCTGATCATGGAAAAGTTTTTGTATCAACTTTAGTTAAACCCAAGCTTGAGCTAACTTTGGAATAAACACAAGATGTAACTATCCACTCCAGCTCTCCTACAGAAGAGTCACTGCCTTGTCTCCCTTATTAAAAAGCAGTTTGGAAAGTGGAAAGCACATCTACATCTGTGTGCCTGGCTGGTGTGTACAGAGCTTTGGTGAACAGCTCTGGAGTGATACCCCTGACATGTACATCTGCTGCTCCTGCAGAGCACTCAGTTTCAGGCCCAGCATCCAAACTAGTACTTTTCATTTCCACTGCTGTAGATGTACAAAAGTAGTTGAAACGTGGAGATACAAAAAAGAAAAATACAACAAAAAACCACACAACACAGACATAAGGTTGCCAGACCTCAATGGTCTTACTGAAAGGAACACAAATTTACTTACAGCACCTTTTCCTCAAAATTATCTTTCTGTGGAAGAAAGGTTTCAAAGTTAAAACACTGAGCAAATGCAAAATAACAAGAAGCAACAGGTGAAAATATACAAGGCAGCATGGACCAACCTAGGCAATTACCTAGGCATAGCCTATCGGCATACACACAATGCAGAAGGTAGTGTGACCTAGGAAGGAGGAACCCTTCTTCACATGGGATATAATAATGCTTCATTTATCTTTTAGACTGCTGCATTAGTCTCATCAGCAGTGCAGGAGGGTGGTGACAGTCCACAACTCAAAAGCTCAAGCCCGTTACTTTCAACTTACTGTCTTCTCATATATCTTTACTGTGGCTGCTCTCAAGCCCATTTCCTTCTATTTGACGCTTAAGCCTACTTTGGAAGAGGTCAGCAACAATGTTACGCAGAAGAGATTTAACAGTGTGCTTGCTCTGTGCAAAACGAACACGCCATTTGTACAGGCTCCAGATGTGAGCACACACAAAGAAAGAAATATTAAACTAAATCCAACAGCTACATCAGCACTGACAGATCTCTACACCCAGTCATCCTACCTCTTTCCAAACAGCACAACTCACCTGGTCTCTATATCCGTAGAGACCACTGCTTCTCTTATACCTCATTATTATTGTTGCTATACATTAGAGTATTCTCTTCCTTCTCTTAGGACCACTTTCTAAAGATCCATACACACATAGCTGGCTTCAGTACTCACCTCTCCACTCTCTCCTCATCCCACATACATTCTATTGTAAATCACAAGTAAAAATACAGTAATTTTCCATCTCTGCTACTTTTCTTCATTTATACTTCAAAAAGACAGGCTTCAGCCTGTATTAGCTCTTGGCACACACAAAACTAAGTGTATTTACTGTGAAAAAACTTAAGTGCTCAGACCAAGGCAAAAGTACTTCTTGCGCAGGAGGAAAAGCTATTGGTATTTGAAAATCCCAATTATCTCTCCCTATCTTTTAAAAATTACTTCTACACCCAAAAGCAGAAATTTGCCATTGCCTGGTATTGGTGGTCCCCATGCCTTGTACTGTACAACCCCACACTTACAGGCATTCTGCTAATCTACTTAAACCATTATCCTGAGCATTTATTAGGGGTTCCATGGAACTGCAGCCGCACTCAATGACGCACCTCAGCCTACACTTAGACCCACTCTAATGGGCTGCCGAGTTGCTCAGCCGGGCGGTGCGGGTGGGTTTTCACACGCTGACAAACAAGCGACATCAACCCTCTCCCCGGAGTACTCTCAAGTCTGGCGTGTTTTCATTTTACTACGCACACCTACAAAAACTTGGGACCGTTCCGACCATTCGTCAGTATACTTTAATTGGACAACTCCACAAAAAAAGTCGCTTGACTGAAACAATATAACTAGAAGAAAGAGAAAAACAACCCCAAAACAAACATATTAAAAAAAAAAAAAACAACAAAACAACGCTTGAGAGGTAGAGGTTTCATGTGCCCTGCTAACTATGTATCGCAGCACCCTGTAAATTACAGTGCTCGGAACTTAGGTCAAGCCGCTGAGGTTCAGCGAAGGACAGCCCCGTGGGGCGGGCGGGCTGCGGGGAGCGCACGACACCCGGTGCCGCCGCTGCTGCATCCCCGCTTGCACCGGGCATCACATGCGGCGGCCCCGAGGCTCCCGGGCCGCCGAGCCGGCCACGGGACCGCCCAACTCCTGACCGAGCCCTTCCTGCGAGCCCGGGGCCACGGCGGGGACTGCCCCCACGCCGGGGGGCGAGCGGCACCGGCGGTACTCACGTATCGGCTCACGAGGGTCCGCAGGAGGCTGCAATCCATGGCGGGCGGGCGGCTCAGGACCGCGCCGCCGGGTGCTCGCCGGTGCCGCCGGGCTCCCTGGCTCGCCTCCTCACTTCCCACATGCAGAGAGCCGCGCTCGCCCCGCCGGAC
>VZTF01003500.1:219179-258200 GCA_013397755.1 Cnemophilus loriae | reverse complement strand
CGGCCGGTACCGGCTCCGGACGGGAAGGCGGGAAATCTGCCCGTCCCTGGGAGTGGGCTGGGAACACTGGCGTGAGCCAGGGCATTATACTGTGGGGGAGTGATACTGGGAGGGAAGTGAAAACATAGGCAGAAGCCACAGAGTAATATTGGGTGGGTTGGGAGGGAACTGGGAGCACTGGTGGAGAGCCAGGGAGTGGCACTGGGAGTAGTGGGAGGGGAACTGGGAGCACTTAGCGTAGCCACGAAGCGATACTGGAAGAACTGGGACGGCATGAGAGCACGGAGTGGAAGCCAGGAAGTGATGCTGGGAGTGAACTGGGAACGCTAAGGGGAGTCAGGGAATGATGCTGGGAGTACTCATAACTATAGAAGGGATTGGGTTGGAAGGGACCTTGAGGATCATCTGGTTCCAACCCTAGCCATGGGCATGGGGACCATGGGGGGGATGTTACTGGGAGCAGTGGGGCGAACCAGGAAGTGACTCTGGGAGGACTGGGAGGGAACTGGGAGCAATGGGGGGAGACAGTGAATCACACTGGGTGGACATGGGGAGCGACAGGGAGCGGTAGTGGGTAATCCCTGCGCCCCGCCTTCACCTGCCCCGCTCCNCCCCGCCCGCCCCGGCGCGTCCCGCGGCGAGGGGACGCCGCCCCGCCGTGCCTCGTCCCGGGCGGGCTGCCATAAGCGCGGCCGGTGCCGCGCGGTGGCTCCGAGCTGTGCTGGAGGCGAACCCCGCTCCGGCCCGGCCAAGCGGGACCGGCCGCGCTTGTAAAGCTCGGCAGGAACAGATTAAGAAACCTCTTCGCGGTGACAAGCCCGAACATCACAGCCCTGCTAAACCCGCAAACAGTAAAAATTACATGGTGATAGGTAAAGCGATAAGCAGAACTCGGCAAAAAAATGCGCACGAAAGAGAAGTAGAAGCGTATCGTTATTCCCTTTTTTTTTTTTTCTTTTCCCTAAATGCCTGAGACAACACCTTTTAGGTATTTAGGCCTTTGTTTTCTGCAGCTGGTTTTTTTTCATGCCATTCATACCAAAGAACTCGCTCAAGTTCGCAGGAATCTTGTACGTAGTCTCAGATAACTTGTGCATTACTCTGTACAACTTCATATAAAATGAAGGCTCTAAACCAAATACTTTCTCAAAAATTAATTGGAACTTACTAATTTTATAAAATTCAATCATCTTCTAAAAAAGGCGATTTTAACAAAATCAGAATTTTATACTTAGGAAAATCCATTCCCTTCTTTAGCAGCAATCACATAAGCTGTCCCTTATTGTCTAGTTCATGGCTAAAACAATGCAGTTTTTGCTTATTTTGGTTTTTGTTTTGTCACAATTACGTAGTTCTCTGGACACCATCAAATATTCTACCACAAAGAATGCACAAATTTGTAATGCGTAACAAACGTAGAAAAAAATAGAAATTGAACTATTTGAGATCATTACATAAATACTAAGAGAAAGGACATATGACTGTTTCTTTACAGGTCACCTTTAATGTAGGTGCATTTTATATATTCAGCAGTTTTTATTGCTGGTTAGATTGCAAAATGTATGATTTAATGCATACTAAGTGCACTGTGGTCAAGCTAATGTTGTTGTTCAAACTCTAAAGGGACATTGGTCTAAACCCCAATTTTCATCTTGGTTACGACTAATAATTTATATTCATTTTGCAGCACCTCCCATTTCCATACTCCTGTTTACAGACCTAACACTTCTGTGACATAGGTTTCTGTACTTGCATTTCGGTTTCAAGAAATCGGCACTGAAATGGAAAGGTGAAAATAAAAGATCCATGAAACAATAGGAATTTTTCTCAAAATTAGCAATTTTGCATGAGTTAACACTAAACTACTTTATTTTCTGTTTATTTACAGGAACAGCTACATATTAAAATAACATTATGTGTTAGTCATGAACATCATGTCATCAGTCTTCAGGAAACTAATTTATTATCAAGAAAAAACTACAGAAGAACTTCATGAACATAAACTTAGTTTCAAAATAAACAGATTTCAAAGCTGTAACAGGAAATTGTTTCCATTGGTTTTTAGTATACTTCTCTGTCTAGCTATTCCAATTTCAAAGAACTTATGGAATATTCATATTTTGTAATATTTTTACAAGTTATTCTGCTTTCATTCAAACAGTACAATTTAATCAATCCAATATTTTTAATGATATTGCTTCTTACCTGGGTTTGGAGTGAAAGCAAATTTTCAAATTATGCAGAAAGTTGCTTTCTAAAGTTTTCTCTCTCAATACTCTAAGTAAATTCTTTCATCCAAATGCCACAATATACTTTTTCACTTCATTAAGTGTCCCTGTGTGCGATGCCCACGTTACTTGGTGCACCTCACGGAGCATCTCTGAAGGGAAGGAAGTTCACCTGGTGAGCTGGGAGCAGTTAACAACGGTTCAGCTCTGAGCATGACCATCATGCAGATATTTCTGAAATCTTTGCTGTCTCCTCAGCTTAGGTAGCCACGGTGGGGCTGCAGGAAACATTTTCCTCGTATCCAGAGCCTGGAAGCCACTCATAGGTGTAGGCTGGCTGCATTTCCTGAGGTGAAAAGGGGACCAAGCCTCCTGTCCTCACTGACTCTTTCAGTCCAGGGCAGAGGACACACACATGCTCAGATACAGCCATTTCCAGGCTCCTGCTCAAGCAAAGCTGAGCCATTTTTCTGCCCTTCCCTACACTGCCAGGAAAAAGAGAGAAAAGGAGCACAGCTGGATTCTGGGCACATACTGAGGTGAAATCCCAGCCTACATTAGTCCTTTGTGCCCATATTTCCACAAAAAGGGCACCTAAATGTGCAACCCAGAAGAAAGCACTGTAGGATACAAAGTTAACACAGGACCTTGCCAACCTAACCGTGTTTGTGCAGGGAGGACTGCACAGCACATATATTGGCTTTTTGGAGTGACAAGCTTCTCCAGAGCTAGTGTTCAACTGAGGAGGGTGTTGAGGTCATACTTTTAGACTTAGGTACCTCAAATCTGCCTAAGTCAGGCTTAAGGTGCCTGAGTCCTTTATTGGATCTATCCTAAAGCGACCTACTAAAGGTCATGTTGTGACTTAGCAGTCAAGCCAAATGAGGAGCCTTGATCGTATTGATCATGGATCTGTTCTGCCTATTATGCAATGTATCACTTTTAAGCAATTTATTAAACTAATCATCTTTGTCTTTGGATATGCCATCACATTTATTTCACTCCTCATTTCTCATTTTAAAAATTCTTAAAATTACCTGTATGCTGTATTTTCTAAATTTCTTGCATCTTTTCTGACTGCAGATTAGACCTCCTGTTCTACTGCTCTCTGTTTCACCGTCCTATTCTTAGTGATCGATTCCTTGTGATCCACTTCTGGCCTTTCAGGGTACTCCTACCAGCCCAGCTGAATTACCACATTCTCAAGATCTTACTACTTACCACAGAATCTCACACCCCTTCTGATTTACTTACTGTGTCAGTACAGCTCTGCTTGAAACATCATGCTCATTGTTTAAATAGCATTAAAAATCAAGGTGAATATGTTAAAAATCAATATGAATATGTTAGTGTGTTAGTTACTTTTCTTCTGTACAGCTGTATTTTCTGTTACTTTGCAACCCTTATTAAGTTACTCCATTTCATAATTGCAGTGAAAATGTTGAGAGACTGGTCCAAGGGCAGCAGCTCACTATGTGCTGTATTCTCTTCCTGAGGCAGTAATAGATATTTTGCAGTTTAGTCCACCTTGATTTTGGAAGGTGGGAAGGCAGGATTTAAAGCTGGGCTCCAATGAAGTGCCACAGTTCTCACAGGCACGCTGGTGATAGAGTGTAAATGGATAACATGGTAGACTTCAGAGGATTTTTGTTCTAGATTTTAGTTTACCATCTGTTTAGGTTCCTGCTTCCTATTATGGTAGTGACTATATACCTCTAGTAGTTCTGGCCAAAGTTACTAAATACTTCTTGAAAAAACTGTATGTAGGTGATAAGAGTTGGCTTGGGCATGTGTGAGAATAGTGTGAGGAATGGGAAATGGCAGAGATTGAAAAGCTGTTAATTGTATGCAGCTTATCTGCTTGAGAAACTGGTATGTGCTTTGAGTGAAATTGTTTATCCTGCAGTGTTCCTGGCTTTTCCCCTATAAATATATCACTTCTTAATTGTGTCTCTCCATCTGTTATATTTCTGAAAAGTTAATGAAAAGAACAACTTTTTCTCAGTCTTGAGTCACCATATATTTAAACTAGTTAATTTGTACTAATAAGAGAAATTATTCCCTCAGTGGAACAGATGTTTGTGTATTGATCTATTGAAATAGTATTTGCTCAGATCCTTCTGAATATTGTTTGTGAAAAGAGATACCAATAATAATTCTGAAGTCTGCTTTATGTTAAAAACATTTAACTGCCTGGAGTTTGTGACAGATATACCTCATTTGAAGAAGAATATAATTAAAAGTTACTGTGGTACTCAGAGAACTTACCTGCCCAGGACAGATAACAAATTGGAGGTGAAGACAAAGCAAGTAAAATGACCAGCATCAAACCTCTCTGATGATGATTTTGGTAGGAGTAGCCCAAAGGACAGAAGGAGACTCAAAAAAGCACTGGACATTGAAGATCACTTCACTCTTGCTTGACTTTCTTTGGCTAGATCTAGTTTTTTTCCCAGAAAACACGTATGTGAAAAAGAGACACATTTCTGACTCTTTGACCTATCTGCTTCTAACCTCTGGCAGTAATGCATAACTTCTCTTATAGTCAAAAGCTAAATGCACTGTCATTATGACAACATGTAATTCCCACATCCTTGCTAACAAAGGTGACCTTTGTTAAATAGTTTCTTAACAAAATCCTCTAAGAGAACAGAGTATGGCTTCTAAACAGATGCAATCAAACAAATGCACATCAGTTAAAATAATTTGGCTGCCATCTTCTGCCAGCTCAGGCAGTCAACTGCAATTACAACCAAGATTTGTTCATCTGCTTTACCTGATGCAAGAGATCCAGTCCCTGGCTGGTGCAAAGTAATCCTCTTCATCAGGAAAGGCACAGGAGTCAGGAAGGTCTTGCTAGTAGTACAGAACAGTCACATGGACCGTGTGGAAGACTTGCCCCATCACTGTGAAACAGTGTATGAAACTCATTAAGAGGAAGCCCAGCCTCCACCAGAGGAAGCTTCTCCTGGGATGAAATGCTGTTGGCTGCTATGGTTACTAATGTGATTTTCCATTTACTTCCTTGTTCACTCACCTGCTTTCTCATTCAAACACCACGCACAAGTACCTCCAGAGATATTTGTTGTTGGAATAGTGACAAACCTCATTAGTGCACAATCAAAGAGAAAAAAGATACAAATGATCAGCAAATAAACAGAAGAAAGGAAAGTGCTGGAATCTATGGGTATTGTGAATAATATTCTGTCCTTGCTGCTTTGTGAACTTTGTGTTCTCTTCGCTTTGGATTTGCATTAATGTTAGTCTTGCCTTATGTCTCTATTTTACACCTCAGTGCTTCGATCCGGCAGAGAACTCCCCACAGTCAGACTCCTGTGACTGTAGAGCTGAATGCAGCATCAGGATTTAGATGAGCAAAACATTGTGGTTTATTTTTGGTATCTTAAAGGGACAAGAACATTATTTTGCTATTTTATTTTTGGTAGCACTTCACAAGGTCTTGTTCCCACTTCTACATAAATTTTTTCCACCTTTTACGTATTTCTGATCAGACAGTCTAACTGTGTAGTAGTTCTACACTATTAAACTGTCAAATTCCAAATAAAATGCATACTTTTTTCCCCCCAGGTATCAAGAAAAAAGAGATAACTTTTTTTAAAGTGTGTGAAAATTCCTGTCATATTCCATGGTAATAACCAGATGGACTAGTTAGTATAACTAGTATTCATCATAATGCACTTCCAGGTTAGGAAACACTTTTTGACAGTACTTTATAGCCATAAAAACAAGCAGCTGATCCTCCAAAAGGGTAGTAAATAATAAGGATATCACTTTCCGGCTACTTTAATGTCATCTGTAAAATTACTTTTGTTTTGATGTAGCATTCAATCAAAGCTGGAAGAAATCTTTTAGTGTTTTGCTCTTTCCCACCAAATAAGGCACTAAATATAGCAGTATCAGCATTCTGGGCTTCAAAAAAGCTGTGGTTCAGGTTTCTCAAGAATATCTGCTTTTTCTCCTGACTGTGTTCAATTTGTTTTATAACTGTTTATTTAGGAAGCATGAACAACTACAAATCAATACATAAAGTACCAGAAATATTAAACACTACAAAAACCAGCCTTTCACTTAGATAAAAATGATGCAGTGATACAGTCATCAGATTTTCCAGTTTGAAAGTTACAGCTATCTGGAGGACAAATTCCTAAGAAAGGGACATAGCACTGCAGTCTAGGGCATTCTGACTTGTCCCACTGCCCTTGTACCTTTGCATCGTTCGCTCTTCCCTTCCTTCTTTGTTATTCTTGGAAGCTGCGTGCTCACGGGCTAGGAGTGGATTTGGTAGTGGAGTGGTGGTGGCAGGAGAGTGTCTGAAAGAGGGTCCTTTCTTCACCCCTTCACACCTCCTGATGGACCCCCCACAGGCAGTAGGGATGGAAGTAGGATGGCTACAGTCCATTCTTTTTCCTGTAGGTAAATCTCAGGTGACAGTGACACAGACTGCACCTCTTTCACTTCCACTGTCCAAAAAGCATCAGCATTTCCTCTCAGATTAGCAAAAAAATCAGTATTCAAATATATATTTTCAAAGTAATTTTTGGCGATGTGTTCAGTATTAATGGTCTACGCGTGGTTTTTTCATCTGCCTGTAGCAAGTATCAAAACTGCTTTTATGGTGACAGCTTATTCGATTGAGAAGTAGTTCTTTAAGACACGGCTATGTTTTCCCTTACTGCAGCTATGTCTCTTCTCCTTGAGTGCTGCAGAGGCTGGGCATGATGAGCATTTTGTGGACTGGGAATCTTGCTGTGAGGGAACATGGTGAGACTTAGCATTTTGTAGATGGATTCAATGAAGTGTATGAGATCCCCAAAGCTTTCAACCGTGACAACATTCAATTCCATCATGTCACTTGCTGTGAAATGTGTAATGGCCACAGCCATTGCTTTTTTTTCCCTGTAAGAGTTTGCCTGTAATTTTAATAAAGTTGCTGTTACAAGTTTGTTCCAATTGACATTTGTATATTAAGAAAAATTGCTTTAGTTAAGTAGGCAATAATTCCAGGAAGAATGTTTCCTCCCAGCAGAGATGTATTATCACAAACCTTTACATCTTTACAAAAGGGCTTATAAAGATATAAATTAGTTGCATAAAAGAGCAAAAATAAAAATTATATTGGCATTTTCATTGTCTTATCTTCCCTTTCCAGAGCACAGCCTATTATCTTGTAAAATACCTCTATATTATATATAATTACAGAAGTTTCAATTTCGTATTCTCCTTTAACATTCCACACATTTAAATCCTCTAGAGGGGAGCAGGAAGGGGAGCCAGACTTTTATAGAGGCTGATATTCTCTGTGGACAGATGTATAAATTGGCAAAGCTAGTTCTGGTCTGCATAAATTTTATAAGCATGACAAAATTTGTGTAGCTTGCTGAGAGTGTGGTGGTAGATTTGTGTGACTATGAAAGTAGCTTGCCCACAGACACTGTGTGTGAGCTCTTGCTCTACTGGAAGTTTGATTTTTTCTGTCTTACTTTATTTCATGTAATGGGCATAAGGATTGTGTGCTAAATATGAAAGAAGTAATAAACAGTAGTGATGGCATCCATGCCTTGTCATGATACCTCCCAAAGTATCAGTTCTGAAAGGAAGCCCACCTGACTTACCTGAGTAGGAAGGAAAGGGAATCAACATCTACACAGGATGAAAAGGCTGGTGAGGGAAAGATTTTATCAAGAGGCTGTAGTTTGCAAAGCAGCAGTCTTTCCAGAGGTGTTAAGTCTGTGCAGACTAAGGTGGCTTGTTCTGAGGAAGCTCGTGTTTCCATGCAGCTGGTTCTAAGTTCTGGTTAGGCAAACCAAAGCTCTTCCTGACTCTGAGTTCTAACCTGAGAAGCCTGTTTGCTGGAGTAGGCTGTCCTGGCAAAGGACATCAGTTAACACTCTGTCAACAGGTGAAAGTCTCTGCTGGACCCAGGCAGAAGCTGCTAACAGGGGCTTTGACCTTCTAGTGTCCAGAAATGTGGGACAGAAAAAAATATCCTTATCTGGGAATTAATCCAGGGGAATTTATGTTTAATGGTGGGGAACTTAGAGCAGAGATGGATAATACTACCAGAAACCATTTAAGAGGGATGTGTTGGTAGTAAGCTAAGTACTGTGATTAAGTGCCACCAGCACTATTTGGTAGTCTATAAATAGACATGTCTACTAAGGCAGTCCTGCAGCAGCCATTCAGTTGTGGCTGATTTTAAGACAGTTAAGGCTGCTGTTGCTTTGCCCCATTTTGATGCTACAGCTTCTGCAAAGCTGGCTGGTGCTGGAAAGGAGGGGCCAAGCTGCGACGAGTGCATGGTTGGTATCTTCTACAACTAGTGCTTTAACATCCCCAGGTGAAAGGAGAGAATAAAAACTGTCTTACTTTTTGAGTATGCCTCTTTCCTTTGCTTCCTAAAATAATTGTTTACTGGCAGTTTACTGCCTAAAATTAGGCCACCATTACAAATGATCTTCAGTGTTACTGCAGAAAGATGAATGTAGCTGAATTTTCCTATACATGGAGATGGAGGTGTGATTCAAAGCCACGTAAAGTAGGAGTTCTGTCCTGAGTGGCACAGGCCTACCCTGATGCATCTGAACCGGGGAGTGCATGTGCCTGTGTGACATTTCTAGAACTAATAATCCTGGCAGATTGAGTCCTATAATGGGTATTGATTTATAGGTGGATGTGGGAGGGTTTGTTCATGTTTTCGTAGTGCTGTTGAAATTGAGTTCTACAATTAGCAACTACTTTGCCTCCTCTGTAGTGGGAAGCACATGAGCAAAGAGGAATTTCAAATTTTTGCCTTAGTTTTCCATATTGCTTAGAGAAGGGAGTAAGGGAAATGTCAGTTTTTCCACTCTTCCCGGCTATGCCCTTCTTCCCCCTTTGGAAAGAGAAGGTGGCTCAGGTTAATTATCAAAGGCAAGATATTAAGGGAAGAACCCAGTAGAGGGATAAGTGATTTATGAAGGCTTCCATCCGTTGAGGTCATGAGTCAGGAATTCTTTCCTTGAAATACTTAGCCCTTAGGCTGCCTTCCCATCTTTGCTACTGTGTAGTCCCATTGACGTCAGTGGACTGGCACGTGGGTAACAGATGAATTTGCTCCTAATGATCATCACTCTGAATCAATCTGAATGGCTTCTTGTATTTCTGCAGAGCTGCTTGAGCTTGAGGGGTGGTGACAGTGAAGACGGAAACAAAGTCTTATGAAAACATTTGACCAAGTCTTGGGCAACGGCTAGCCAGAGAGAAGAGAGATGAGGGGAAGGGAGTAGACAGAACAAAGGTGGGATGGCTATTTGGTAGCTCTTATCAATTAATTCCTGACACAATTATTTATAAATGTGTACACGCCCACATGCATACAAACTCCTTTTTTCTGTTTAACAGCATGATTACAGTGAGGCCCTTTAATACTAGTCACTGTGTACACACACACACACACACACACACACACAGAGTAATACAAAATCATGGCACCTTTCTAATAATGCATAGCCCAGTGGCTGATGCATTACGTATCTGTATGTATAGCACATATACAGAATGATGCAATGCATATACATATGAATTACACTATTTGTAGAGATGAACTTGCTGCTAAAAAAGACTTGGAATACAAAAGCTGAAACTGTATTACTACAGAGTATTACATAGCCCTTAAGTGTTACAGTTATGGGATATAAAAGCTAATTTTAGTCAAGAAGCAGCATATGTTGTCTGAGTTCCATGAGTAGACTGCTGCCAGTATGCTTTATGCTAGTGAGCCTGAAGAGAATTTGGATGGCCCCATTACAGCTCTGTAGTTTTTAGAAAAGCTCTTAATGGCACTGAAACCCTGGATAATAAAAGCATTTGTTAAGTCATAGACTTTCTATTCAGTCTCATACCCAGTGAGCAAAAGAAGGCTGTGGGAATACTATGTTACACTCAGAAAAATTTTAAAAGCAAACAAACAAAATTTTATCTCACGATTGTGCATCTGCTGGTATCAGGATATATTTAGCTGTGTTTATACAGAAAGTAAACAGGTAATTGGACTTCAGTGAGAATCAGTGAAGTACTCTGATGGGATTTTTTTTAAGAAACACTTTATTTGACAGTGAAAGCATGGTTGGGCATTTTTACTGCATGAAATTGGAAACTGCTTGAAATATGAGTATTGACTTGGTTTATTCTTGTGTTCATCACATAAACAAAGTGCTATAAAATAACTTTACTGAATAATGCAAGAAAAGAACATTTAGTAATAAAACTATTGTCATCTTCAAAGGCCTAAAGAACTACTGAGGTGCTGCATATGCAGCATATAATGTTTTAGAAATGGACTAGAAAGCCTTGTCTAGAAGCCTGGATGTTTATTTTACATTAATTGGTGGAAAAATAGGAAAGAACAGATAGTGAGACCCCACCCCCCACTTCCATTACACTTTCAAAGATGCTCTTATTCCAAATACACAAATAGTATTACTTGAAATAGATACTGCTTGTTGCAGCTTTTACTTAAGTATTATTTTTGCTGAGAAGAACATAACTGTGCTTCCTTTTTGCCCAGCAATTTTCTGCCTTTCGTGACATAATAATGCATAATGTCCTGCACCGTACAGGGTTTCCAGGTGTTTCAGTCACTGCTGACAAAACCTAACATGTCTCTTTTTTTATGTAGCCTGTTATGTTTGTCAGGAAAAGGTGAAGACAATGAACTTTCCTCCAAGACTAAGGTTAAAAAAGTGTTTTCTGATGAAATATCCTTTCCTTTTTCAATAAGCTTAAATGTAACTCTTCCTATGCTGATAGGCTGGCAAGGCTTTTATTAAAAGCTGGAAAATTTGGCATGTTTTCTGCTCAGACCTGAGTGGATTGTTCATACTTCTGCAGGCACATATGAGGCAATCAATTTATCATGCTTGAGTTTTTTGTGCCCCTGACATTTATATCTTAAAAATCAAACCAGCACGGCACATTGCAAACAGGAGGTGTATCCCTGCAGACTTCAGCTGCTTAGCATTGGTCTAGTGGTAAGGGGTAAATAGCTGTAAAGCAGCATAATAGTGCTCTTTTCACTTATATGTCGTATTTGGAACCCTGAACATGTGTTCTTTGTGATAGGTAGGTATCAACAATATCATAATTTGATGTCTGTCACACTCGGATTACTTTTGTTATGATCTGCTCCAGGGCAGGATTCAGCACCAACCTGACAAGGGTGAGGCAGGGGACTCTGGTTGTAGCAGCTGCAGAATATGCCAAATACCATGCTAATTATTTTTTAGCTTCTGTTCAACAGGTGAACAAATTTTTAGACTGTCCTAAACTACAGTGGTAAACTGAAATGAGAGGGGGAGGGGAAGTAGGGGCAATCAGATATGTCAAAATGGCTTGATTTCTCTAAATCTGTCCAGTAAAAGTCATCTTTTGTATCAGCAAAATAATCTGGAATGTTAAGCAAACAAGAAAGGAGACCCCAGAAATGCGTCAAAACACCATTTTGGTCCTATTTGTGGAAAAGGATTATAAACAAAATTCGGTCTCCACAGTAGAAAGAGGAATGGAGTGACTTTCTAGGATGCTCTTAGTTTGAGATCACAGCCCTTAGAAGCATTACAGAGCCAGGAATGCAAGCTCAATGAAACTTTTGGCCAGATTTACAGAATCACTTACCAAATGTAAATCTCTGATGGAAGGAAACAATAAGAAGGGAAGAACAGTTTTCTGGCATCTAGGAGGCACTTCAGCCCCTGGAAAAATCATTCTTTGTGTTAATATGATTTAGAGGATGCCATCAAGATTGATTATGCTAGAAAATCTGATGCTAAAGTTGTGAAGATTCTCACGTGAAAGGAAGAGGCCAAAATGAATCTATATACTGGGGACAAAAAAAAGGAAAGAGTCAGCTCTATGATAATATTCTAGGAATACTGATGGAATTTTATTAATCCTGCATGGTGTTGCCAGTGCAGAAAGATCATGGCTGGAAAGCTGCCCAGTGGAAAAGGACCTGGGGGTGGTGGTGACAGCAGCTGAACATGAGCCAGCAGTGCCCAGGTGGCCAAGAAGACAAACGGCATCCTGGCCTGTCTCAGCAATAGTGTGGCCAGCAGGGCCACGGCAGTGACTGTCTCCCTGTACTCAGCACTGGTGAGGCCACACCTCAAATCCTGTGTTCAGTTCTGGGCCCCTCACCATGAGAAAGACATTGAGGGGCTGGAGCAAGTCCAGGGAAGGGCAACGGAGCTGGGGAAGGATCTGGAGCACAAGTCTGATGAGGAACATCTGAGGGAGCTGGGGTTGTTTAGCCTGGAGAACAGGAGGCTCAGGGGGGACCTTATCACTCTCTACAACCACCTGAAAGGAGGCTGTAGCCAGGTGGGGGTCGCTGTCTCCTCCAAAGCAACCAGCGACAGGACAAGAAGAAATGCCCTCAAGTTGCACCAGGGGAGGTTTAGATTGCATATTAGAAAAAAACTCCTTCACTGAAAGGGTTGTCAAGCATTGGAACAGGCTGCCCAGGGTGTTCAAAAGACTTATAGATGTGGCACTTGGGACACAGTTTAGTGGTGGAGTTGGCAGTGCTGGGTTAATGGTTGGACTCAATGATCTTGAAGGTATTTTCCAACCTAAATGACTATTAAATTGTTATTAAGGGACCATTTTCTTCAAGGTAACTCACTTTGTAGCATTTCATATTGAGTCCACAAGTCCAGATGTACCAAACCCACAAATTCTGGTTGTGCTCCATGTATATAATTTCAGCTATATTTGACTAAAATTAGATCATTGAATTCAGTTCAGAATATTCTGTTCACCCAAACTACAATTTCATGAAACCAATTTAAAAATATTTGCTTGTAGTACCAGCAAAATGAGGGTATCTTCACTGCTCTGCATACTACTGAGGTTTTCCCTTTTTTCGTTTGGCTGTAATTTAAAGTTTTGTGACTTTTCGGTATCATTCCTCTCTCAGTTGGGTATGATTTTATATGTTTACCAGTTTTCCATTGATGTCATACAGGACAGAAACTCTTCAAGAAAGCCAGGGTAACAATCCCTGCCTGGAATTTCATGAGATTTGTAAGTCTCTTTGCAGTTTGGCTTAAACAAGTAACAATTTAACAAGTATTCTTTACCATAACTAAACATGCCTGGTTTAAATAAATAAAACCAGGACAGCTAGACAGCTACTCATGCAATTACTAACCTCATTGTGGGTTAATGCTCTTCCAGTGCCTTGTTGGTCTGCATTAATAGGGAGGTACTTGGTTTATGTGCTAAGAAAGCTGATTATGTTGCCCAGACAGAGCAGGAGGAGGGTCTGAAAGAGGTAGAAAATATGTAGAGCAGAAGGATCCCCACACGGGAAAATATCTATGAGCTGCACAAAATCTTCATTAGTTTAAAATCTGTTTCTCTTACATACTTCTTTGCCCACCATGCTCTGTTACTTGTAAATGCTGAAGGTGACGTGCACTGCTGTGTTATCATCCAAAGAAAAGGGAACTGGAGGAATGAGATGTGTATAGAGAGGCTGAGCATGGGAACAGCAGCCTGAAGCCTAGACAGAGAGAGGGAAAATGGACTGTAGCCAGTGAAGGCTACAGGTGCTCAGGAGAGGTCAGAGTTGTAATGAACCTAGTACTTGTGAGAGCCAGAGTCTCTCCTTTTCTTCATCTGTTCCCTTACTTCCCTTACAGACAATTCAGAAAGGACTAATTCTGTAAATGATTGCCTAAACAAGCTGGACCAGGAACTGCAAAGTTCCAACATAACACAGAAGGAAACCAGACACACCTCTGCACACTAATTCAAGTAAGGCTCCACTTGAAGGAATTTTTAAAGCCAATCAGACCAGACACTCCACAAAGCAGAGGGGGTCTAATACATTTATATCCTAGCCGTTGCCCTTCTGTGGCTGAGTTTAATCTGTCAGTTCATATCTAGTTAAACTATGAAAGAAAATCAAGCACTGTTGCTTCAAAGGCAGAGTGAGCTTCATACTGCCTGATATGTCAAGCCAGAATAGCTGACATGCAAATTAGGATCCAAAGCATTCTTTTATGCTCAGCCAGGTGCTGGCAAGATCAAAGGGACTCTTAAAACCTTTGAATTTATTGAAGGGAAATTGGGAAATTTGTCTAGAGCTTACAGAAGGGCAGAGAGGACCGTAAGTAGAGACATCAGCAAAACTGCAAAGGACACAGTGATAAAAAAATATGGACATATTTTTCCTCACCCAAATGATATCTCTTAGTCAACATTGCATTGGTGAAATTCTGAAGAATCTTTGATTGACATCTTTGATATGGTGATGTGGTCTCTTACAATTAATCTTCAAAATTATTCAGAGTATAAAGGACTGGGATAAAAGGGTCTTTGAATACTATAGGCCATACGCTTTTTCCTTTGGTTGATACTAGATGTCCTAGTGAATCTGAATACTAAGTCTGAAAGTTCTCTGAAAGACTGTTTTTTAAAACTGATAGCCCATCAAGAGAAAGACCCAGGGAAGTAAGATAAATATTTCTGTGTAATAGAATATCCGAATTTTTAACCACCTTCTCAAGTGATCTAGAGCTCAGGATAGGTGTATTTTGCTTACTTCCTCCTCTAAACTAACAAGATTTTCAGTCTTTTAATAAACATTGTCTTGAGCAAACAACTTGTATCATACTCTTGTATTTTGGATTTACAAGTAGAACAGTTTCAGGAGTGAAACGGCACTAAATTTCTAACAGGGTGAGACCTTAAAGCATTAAATCCTAAAATCTTAGATGCTAAACCTTGGTGTCTTCCAGTGGGCATTAGGCAAGAAAGTAATAGACAAAAAAGTGCTTTCTCTTCAGTATCTTGTTACAAGAGTATGGGCTAAAGGATGTAATTAAAGGTTTAATCAGCATTAATGCAGGATATCATACTAAAAATACTATCAAGAATGCACTGAAATTGGCTAGACTGCTTAGCTTTTTCTCTCCTAGCAGTGTCAACAAGAGCATCAGAACTTGACTTGAGAAGAGGCGACTGACAGGGGACTTTGTCAATCTCTGTCAGCATCTGAAGGGAGGGTGCCAAGAGGATGGAGCCAGGCTCTTCTACCAAGCAATGGGACAAGAGGCAACGGACAAAAACTGATGCACAGGAAGTTCCATCTGAACATGAGGAAGAACTTCTTTACTGTGCAGTGACCATGCACTGGAACAGGTTGCCCAGAGAGGTTGTGGAGTCTCCCTCACTGGAGATATTTGAGAACTGTCTGGATCTGTTTCTGTGCCTTGTGCTCTCGGATGATCCTTCTTGAGCAGGGAGGTTGGACCAGATGACCAATGTGGTTCCTTCTAACCTGACCCATTCTGTGGCTCTGTGATTCTGTAATATTAGGCTCTATTGTAGCTGCCTAAGAATAGGCTTTTA
The DNA here is from genome assembly GCA_013397755.1 of Cnemophilus loriae. Taxonomy (NCBI): domain Eukaryota; kingdom Metazoa; phylum Chordata; class Aves; order Passeriformes; family Corvidae; genus Cnemophilus; species Cnemophilus loriae. Next base: position 242,556 of record VZTF01003500.1, on the reverse strand, counting down.
CTGGAAAAATTGATAAATGGTAACCAATAGTTTTCATCCAAATCTGTATTATATAAATTTTTACATAATGTGCAAGGACTAAGAAAATATACTAGAAATTTCAATGCCTTCCTGAAATATTTGTCCCTTCTATCTGTAAAGAGGAAGTTTAATAGTACACTTTTTTCCTACCATTGCCTGTAATATATTTTGTCTTTCTCGTCACAAAACAGCACTGTGAGGCAGAAGAAGTACTTTTCTCCTTACTTGCCAAAGGAAACTGAGAGCACACATCTGTGGCGCATTTTGTGTGTTATGTCTTGATTTTAGTTCAGATTTTCCAAATGCAAGTGTACACCATGGCATGAAATCTAGGAGTGCAATTTGACTTACGTTTCAGTGTCTGCACTGTAAGAATTTTCGCCCAAACTAAGTGGACTCCTGCTGTAATCAATGAAGACCTAACCACCACAGGCAGGGAGCTCGGGGAGGCTTTCAGATGATCAAATATGTTTCCCTGTAGACACCTGTCTATATGCAGACATTGCCACTGTAGACACCTACTGGGAGAATCCCAAGTGCTACGTAACCCCAATGCAGCTGGATATGCTGATACCTCTGCAGCCTGGCTGAGTCCATGACAATATTCAGCAACAGCCCTTCTCGGTGTGCCCTGTGGCTGATGGAGATCGGATATGTCAGCCAAGGAGTGTGTGACTGGTGTGGAAGTTGCAGCGGCCCTACATCACATGTGGCACAGACAGCTGGGGTCTGTCAGTAGCTGGAGCCCAGGTAGCCTCATCCTTTGATCAAGGTGGTCACAGACCAGCTACTGAGGGAGGCAGATAAGGAACAAAACTCTGTCAGGAAATATTCTGGCTGTTATCCCACCCTCTGTCCTATAGGGTAATATAGATATAAACAGTGTGATTCAGACCAGATCCCATGGGAGTCAAGCATTGAACTCCTTTGGGATTTTCTCTCCACATAAATTATTACAGGTTATAGAGGAAGTCTTTGAGGCAGAATATAAACGAACTGTGGGATGTCAAATCTTAGGCTAATGTTTTACACCTAAATAATCCATCTTGAAGTGTCTCACGATTATTTTTAATTTTTCTGAAGTACATTAATTTAAAACACTTCTATGAGATATAGAAATAAATTTGAACTATCTGTTAACCCTTTACATCTATTTTCATTGAACAAGAAATCTGAATTCTGCCATTTTATTAAGGAGCACTGGCATGTCGCAAAAGAAGAGACAGAAGGGTGTTACATGCACTTTGTGCCTCTGAATAAAGTTGCTAAATTTACTCAGTCTAGGAAAAACAGGCGACGTTGTATGCTGGTTGTAGCACAGGTAGACAGAAAGAGGGTATGCCTCTGACTTAGGCTGGGAGGAGTATGGAAAGATGACTGTGGTGGAATATGTGAATTCAGTGCAGTCAAGGATGACATAGGTGTTTCGTGAAGTTTAGTTTGTATATGTTATATCGTGTAAGGCAGATGTAAAAAAAGCTTTAGAATGTGCAGCAATGTGTAGATAGACTGTTATTTTATATTATCTGTGTTTCCCAGTGTTGCACAGCACCTTGGATACCTTCCCCTCTCTATTGCTAAGGGTCTCCTGTTGGCCCTTCTGGACCCTGCCTTTCCTCCCAGCTGGGTGCTCCTGCCCTAGGCTGTCCCACAGCCTCAGTCCTCTTCCCTTGCTAGCCGCACATGGTTGTTCTCATGCTGTTATACCCACAGCCTCACCCCAGCAAACGCAGTGCTGTGGTGGTGGTGGTTCTCCTGGAGAGTGACCAGCAGTGGCCGAGACTGACCCTTCCCACTCCTGTCTGCCCCCCTCAGCTGTAGCGTCTGGCTGACCCGAGGAGACCCATGAGGGATGCACAGAACAGTCAGCGCAGAGCACTTCCTGCACGCCCTAATCAGCGCAGACAACGTCGTCCACAGAAACAACACGTGTGACAGGGCCTGGGGCAGGTCCCGCGGTCAGCCAGGGCATCCCCGCAGGGAAAGCGGGATTGCGGCGGTACCAGCTGCCCAGGGGAGGGTGCCCATGGGAGGATATCTCATCCCTTCTCTTCTCAGCTGGCTTTTTTCCCCCTCTTTTTTCTCCACTCCCCTCTTCCCAAAACGTAACGTTCAACATGAGAGGTACTGTAAGCCACCAGCTGTGAGTAATTGCCCCTGACAACAGCACTGTGTGCAGGTGACCCTGTCTCAGCATCCTCTGTGCAACAATCGTAGTCTTGGTCAGAGCTTTTCAGGCCAGCATTCCTTGATGACAATACATTCAATGATGTTGATGTTGGTATTCATGTTATTGAGGCCATAATTATTCAGAGTGAAAAACACTGCTTTTAAACCTCTCATAATATCCTTTTTTTTTTTCCTTCTGCACCTTTACATAAATGCATCCCTGCTCTCACAATCAACTCGAACACATTTTGGTACAGGAGAAAATAATGTCTTGACTTGACACTAGGAACATGGAGTTCCCTGTCTTCAGTTATGGAAGAGATGTATATACATAATATGTAAAATCTGTTATTCCCTGGGTTGCTTGCCTGGCTGATATTAGAAGACCAAGTCTATCATATTTGCATTCCTGGCATTACTTCAGAAGAAGCTGAATCCCAAATGGGTATAAACCTCCAGGGTAAGTAGAGGTTAAATCCATTTTCAAAGTAATTCACGCTGTTGGCACTGATTTTTCTATTTACTTCAGAAGTCAATAGATATTTAGATCACTGGAGACTGTATTTAAAATCAGTTTCATGTGGTAGAAGCTCTATAATATGCATAACAGGGAATTGCCAAAGAGTCTTAGACCAAGGCATCTTGATTTTATCTTCTATATTAACTGTGATTTTTTTTAAATACAGAACATTTTTATTGTTGCTATAGGAATGTGTAATCTGGGCCGTTATAAGGGCTTAAACCAACCATGTTTCAGATGGATAAGGTTATTTTCCTAATATTTGAAAAGTATTAAATTTGAAAATATAAAATATGTTATATGTAATAGAGTAAGAAATAATCACATATATTGTTATGTAATGTCAACCAGTTTTGTATCTAATATCCAATATAATTATTCATTAAAATCAGGTCAGTCTTGTATTATCAAATATATGCTGACTTTTGAGACAATGGTGTGGTTTTTAAGGACAAATAAACATAGCTATTTGGAATATTGTTTTTGGTAAGACAAAAAGATTTAATTCCTCATCCACGAGAAAATTTTTGTTTTCTTGAATATACTTTTTAAAACTTGTCATACTCATTGAAAAGACAACACAATGGAAAAGGAAAAAAAGATCCATTTCTTTACTTTAATAAAATTATTTAAGTTTTTTATTCTGTCCACTACAGCTTATATGCCGCTTACTAGCATGAATAATATTCTCTAGACATCTGTGTCAGTTAAAAAAAATCTAGGAATTATGAAAGCTATGCCAAAATGGTGAAACAAATGGGCCCTGCTAATTCATTTTATATAATGATGCAATGACAGCTGACAATTTGACTGTGCATTTTAACTGAGAACTCATTTTTACTTCTAATTGATGTGAATATCCATTTAAGCCTCTAAAGGAGACTACTGTATAGAACAGGCTTTCAAATATTTGCTCTGGTTTAACTGTCTTTTAAGGAGTTTTTTTCTCATCTTGCATTTTAAATTATCCTAAATGTCAGTGTATTGCCCATTACTTTAGCTGATATTTGCCACTTCAGCCCTTTTCGTAATATAAATTTTGTTTGCCTATGTATCATACAGATATGTGTTGTGTATCATTGAGCTGCATACAATCATACAGGTTTATGATCTAGATATTTGTATGTCACATACATGAAGTTGGTTTAAACCATTTCAAGTTATTCCCTGATTTAAGGCATTCTACTTATGCTGTGAGTTAGTGCACCTTCATGACATCCCAGAGCAACTTTTATTTCCTTGCACTGAGAAACTCCTCCAGTCTTGATCATCTTAAACACTAACACAATCCAAGAAAATTTCTGTAAATCCTTGTAACTCTTAGAGGTAAGACCATGCTACTCCGGAATACTATGAGCTGTAATCAAGTCATAGAATCATAGAATCTTTTAGGTTGGAAAAGACACTTTAAAAAGTGTCGATTTCAACCATTAACTCAGCAGTGCCAACTTCATGACTAAACTGTGTACCTAAGTGCCATATCTACATGTGGTTTAAGTGCAAGTGATTGCAATCTTGATTTAAATTTGAACACAAATCATGCTAGAGTTAAAATAGCATACCTGTTCTATACACCTCATGTCACAGAAGCATCTCAACTGACTTTTGCAATGCCTTTGTGTGAAGGTGAATAAGAAACCATAAATATAATGTAGAAGAGGAATTAAATTAAATGTTCAAGACATAGCTCTGCTTGAAACCAATTAACACCTGCTACTAATGACAGCCACCACTAATCTTGCTATTAATTTTATATTCGCATGATATGGTTCTGTTTTCCCCTTTTACACATTTTGTCTGTTTAGTACATGAATAAATCTGATTAACGTAATTTGAGCACTAAATAGCACTTTTCAGGATCAGAAGCCCTACGCAAGAAGTGTTGACTTTCTATGGCAACAGGGCCAGAAGGGGTTTTCCCCTCTTTGTTAGAACTTTTGGGTGCAAGAGTTACCATAGTAACACTTTTGGTCACCTTCATTTCAGTTCAATAAATCCAGTGATGTGCATTCAGTTTGCTGATATGGAAATGTAAGACTGTACATTTATGTACAAGATTGTTGCATAAAACAATCCTGTATATTGAATATGTGGATTTTGTTCTTTGAAATATGGATGCTTTGCTACTCATATGTTGACAATTACATCCCAGGTAAAGAACTGAATCTCAAGATACTATGAAGGGCTAACTGGACAAGATTTGCTCAAGTGATTAAATGTAGTTTTACAAAGTTCAAATTTATTCCTTGAATTGATCTGTATTTGGCTAAACTTTTTATCATTAGAATATGGTTTTAGAGGAAAAATAGAATGTGTTTTACCTTGTTCCTGGTACAGAGTGGACAATGGTCTGTAAAATTGCCATGTGCTGTATTTTGCCCCTGAGATTAGCTCAGTTGGTTGGAGCACAGTGCTAATGATGCCAAGGATGTGGGTTCAATCCCTGTATGGGCCATTCACTTAAGAGTTGGACTCGATGATCCTTCTGGGTCTCTTTCAACTCAGATTATTCTGTGATTCTGTGATTTTTTTCCTTTGATATTTTTTCAACACTGAGAATTTTTTAAAGGCATGCAGTTATGCAGATATCTATAGTGGACAGCTGGTACTTTTAACTGTGTTTCTAGGTAGGAGTAGAAGAGCAACAAGAAGACATACAACTCTTATAAAATCTCACTGGAGTTCCACAGACTCCTGTGGAAGCTGAGAGCTAGAACCTGCACTACTGCTATTCCTTCAGAAAAAAGTATAAAGTATTTAACCTGGGGAAACTCCTGCAGGTACTGACTCCCATGAGAGAATTTTTCCTTTAGTGGAAAAGAACAACCTGGTCCTTTGAGGGATTTCCACCTTGTCTTACAAGTCATTTGTGCTGAGTTGACAACTTCTTTCACCACATTTACAGTGATGTTAAATAAGGTCATTCAGAAAGTGGAATTGTACTGGTGCTAAGCTAAGTTAACCTTGATGAATTACAATACTAAAATTTCGCAAATTTAAGAATTATTGTTAGTTTACATTTTAAGACAAAAGACTAAAATCACTGGTAGATTATCATATAGAAGAACTGTGTAAGATGCATTATATTTTCCTCTAGATTCTAATAACAAAATACAGTTATCCTCACTGATATGCTTGTTGTGGGTATTTTTAGACTGAGGTAAGTATTTCTGAGTAATTTAATCACCCTAGAGTAGTGTGAGTGTGTGTGTTCATGTGGCCAAGACAGGAAGGAATACATAGTTCAGAAGAGGATTTAATATGTCGTCTTCCAAAACACGTAGGATAGATACATGTTCTTTCAAAATCCTATCATAATAGTCATGGGAAGATGTTCCAAATTAATTTAATGCAATATCTTTGTATTAGGTTCAGATTTGTAGAAGCTGGAGCAGGACTTTTTCATTTTGTATGAGCAATTCTCATTCTAAATGAATGGAATGTGGATCAGTGTTTCCATATTAAGAGATGGCTCTGCCACAGCTCATCTTTTCCATCAATAATAGCTACCTGTCACCCCTGGCGGTTAAGAAATCCTAACTAGTACTGACTGTTTTCGGATGTATTTCAAAATGAGACTTAAGCAAAGGTTCTTCTGTTGGCAGTTTGAATCATTATTTGACTTTACTCAGTTTGCAGATACAAACAGGCATGTTATAAATACACAAGCATTTTTACAGCATGCTTTATTAATTCTTTAAGTTAGAGATTGTCTGTTCATATCTGTCAGAGGTAGATTCATTGGGATGGGCTAAAGGACTTTTAAATCTTTTCTTCTCACAGCTTACCCCATTAGTACTGTCAGCCTTCATCATGATGGTGGAAAAAAAATACCTGTATAACATTTCGTGACAGTTAAAGCCTATCCATAGCAATGCCTTGATTTACTCAAATATTTTAAGTTTTCAATTAAAGCCTAATGGTACTTCATCCAGTCTTGTCTTAGCTCTGACAAGACAAAAGCATGACTGTATTTTACCAGCTAAGCAGTTCGTAGGAATTCCAGAAATATACTTATATGTGGTTGACATTGTGTGTTGTTGTTTTCACAATGCTGAATGCCTTGGTCCAAGGTTATTTTCTAAAGAATTCCCAGCAAATGCAAGCATATCATTAAGAATCAGTTTTGAAAGCATTTTCGCTGTCCTTGGAGCAACTGTGCTGTTTTTCTACCAGTCCCTCATCAGGGCTGTCAGTGAGCAGCAAGGGCCAAGCTGCAGAAGACAAACATCTGTAAGGACAGGAATGCAAGTGGAGGCTTCTGGACACTTGTCTATCTTAAGAAGTATTCCTTTCAGGAGGACTAGGTCACAGCAGAATTTTGATCAAATAAAATGTCCTATATCCATCCTTTACATAAGGGATAAAATCTATGCTGAAGTACATGGAGTTGATTCAGGATTAAATGTAGACTGTGAAACAACATGAGGTAGAGTCCCAGTGCCATAAAATGTTAAAATCAACTTGTGTGGTATGTAGCTAGAGTCTTTGTGGCGGCAGTTGTACATTCCCAGGAAAATGGCCAAGGACTTCGTATAAAGATGGCTCTTGACTATGTGAATCAGATGAGAAGCTCTTCCTAGCAGTAAATAAACTTGCTCATCTTGTGTATGAGTCATCAAAATTGGTCTGTCCATGACCTCTGATTAAAGGTCTTTTAATTCTTTGTCCATATTCTTGCCTACTTTTCATATTAGTGAAACATAACAAGGATCTACAAATAGTTAAAATAATACAATAATATAAATCCAGAAAAATGTATTCCCATTTTTACAGGGAGAATCTGAAGAAATAATTCCTTCCTGAACTTTTACCTGCAATGGTATTTTTACTGGTCAGCTTTTTTGCTTTTTCTCATGCATGCACACAACTGCTGTTCAGAACATGAAAATTTCAGACCTTAAAATAACATTTCACCTACGTTATTCAGCACAACAGTCTGAAAATTCACATGAGAAGAAGTACATTTCTAGTGATGTGGAATGCTGAGACATTTATGCTATGGGTTAGCATGCATGTCAAAAGAAAGACAAAAGGCTTCTGTTGTGCATTTTGATTTCTGAGAAATTAAATTATTAATCAATCCACACTTTTATATACTGATGTCTGTAAAAGATTAACATACCTGAATTGTAGAGATTAAGGAGAGAGACCATAAATCTTGTGACAGAGAAGCTGATGAATGTCTAAAAGGACATATTCTCCAAGTACCTTGCAGATTTCAAGACTAACACAAGGACACAGTATTTTACAAAAGGCAATTAAAATGTTCCTCTCTTTTCTGTCTGCTTCTCCAATTGGAAGCCAGAGATGTTTTTCAGCCAGAAAGTCTTTGCCTGCAGCTGAACATAAGGTTATGAATCTCTTTTGTCATGAAACGCCTATGCAAAAAACATGTATTTGCTAAAATTTCTGAAAATAAATGGTAATGGATTATTGTAACTGTTTATTTAAATTTGTTTCATCACGGTCACATCATGAACAACAGAACATTGCAGCGGAAACATACACACAGCTGATTGTCCAAATATATATAGCAGGCTTGTTGAATGTAAAGGAAGTTTGCTGTCAAGAGTCCTCAACTCTATCGACAGTTCAGGATGTGACCACTGCTTAGCCTGTGGGAAGGGGGAGTGTTGCTGCTGAAGCTCCCTGGGATAACTCCTGTGCTGTCCAGAGACAGAACAGCCACACACCTCTGAGAACTCTGCTGGTGTGCACGTAGCTGTTTCTCAGTGCATGCAACGCATGCTCTGCACAGTTCTGGTAGCACAGAGCTAAACCTGGCATCATTGCTACCGAGGCTTCTTTGGACAGAATTCCTGCCAAGAATTTTAGGGAAGGGTTTGCTTGCAATCAGCTGATATAAGAATATAATAAATGATTACTTGCAGCAAACAAGTAAGCCATTGTCAAACTGTAATGGGTAAAGAAGATGGTATTTGGGAAGAGAAACTATGTATTAAATTGTGATAGTTCTTTATTGTCAAATGTTTAAAAAATTAAAGTACAAATGCTTTGGTTGGTGGTATTGCCTTTGACTGTGTTTTTGTGGTTTTTTCAGTTAGCATTAAGCTATTAAAATGTTGTTCAAAATTATTATAGATTTAATTTTGGGCATCACTGTGGTGAAAGTGTGATTCTGTCTATTCTAACAGGCAGTTTTTTGGTAAAGACTCAGGGTATTAAAATAATTGCTTCTGAATACATAATTTTAAAAAAAGTGCTTGGCAAACCAGGCATCACAGAGAGTTAGATATCAAGTACATACTGTTGCCTCTCCATGGTATGATCTGGGCTGTATTGGAAGCATGTGCTGGTACTGTGGAGCTCTGAGTTCAGCTACCACTGAATGTGGGCAGATTATAGTAAGATAGCTAAATAGTTTCTCCCCCTATCTATCTGTTCCACTTCTTTCCTGAGGGCTTGTATTTCCATGATAAGGGGAAGTAAAGAGCCTAAAAGTGCCTTTAAAATTTCATGGGCTGCAGGTGGAGAAGGTGTCTGAGGTGTCTATATTCCTTTGTGAAATGTGTGTCACTAGACAAAAGGGAGGCAGCAACTGAAAATCGGATGAGGTCTGGAGTTGTGCACAACCTTTGTTCTCCCTCTGATACAGGCCAGATAGATCCTATTTAATATATTATTAAACTCGTACTGAACTTCTGGAAAGTGATATTGGGAAAGAACATATTTTATGGGAAAAGTGCTGTGGAATACCAGTGAGGAGAACGTGACTGTGAACGACAGTGGGAATGTTTTTATTTCATCTAAGTCTGAAATAGGAGAACACGATACACTGCTGAAAGCAACTCTAGCAATGCAATATCCAGTATCAGGAGAACAAAATCCTTTTGTTTCCTGACCTCGGCCTCATCAAACAAACCAAAAGAAAAGTGTTATTGAGCTGGAGGAATCTGTTTACTGAAACAAGTACTGAAGCTCTACACTGGTATCTTAGAGCACAAAAGACGTTGGAACAGAACAGTCCTATTCTGGAAAGGAGAAGCAGCAATCATGCACAGATGACAACAAAGTCAACAGAAAATGAACTTGAACTACAAAGTAAACTCTCAATAATTTTGTTTCCTTTGTTTAGCTGACAGCTGTACCTAAAATTGATCTCAGTTATACTGGTGTAAGATGTTTTAAGGACTCTTTAAGTGACATCTACATTTAATTCCATTTGAAATGCTCAAGTTAAATTTGCTTGTGCCTTCAAAATGCATGATCCGGTTGAGTGAATAATGGTAAAAAGATCTATCCAAAATGAATGTTAGTTTTCTGTATTGTAGAGTAAATGAAGCTAACTGTTGTTTAGTGCATTCCTATAATGAGCTCTGGAAGCTCCCCATCTGCTTGCTGTAATATCAAAGATATTGTTTAGTATTTGTGTTTTGTTTTCCCTACCAAACAGGCTTCAGTATATGGATATTCTTTTACTCTATATCTTGATATGCATTCTCTTGTGTATGTAACTAATCATCTAAGCTATGTACTTCACTTCTTGACTGGATGATATGCTTTCAAAATAGGAAAAATATAATGTATCATAAATAATGCATTTTTATGTTAGATTACTTGTATTAATTTCTTTATTTCTATTAAGCCTTATGATTTTTCTGCAATTTATGTCCACTTTTGAACACTTATGGATTAGTGTCAGTAACAGCAGACAATTGAATTCTCTATTTTTAAATTTAAAATCACTTCTATTATTAGTAAAAATATAAATACATTAATTTAATTATGATCTTACAAATTACATTCCAGTATATTATCAAGATTTTTCCACAAGTTTGTTCATGTTTCTAAGAAGTATGTACAAAAAGACATGAGATAGAAAGAAATTTTTGAATAATAGCCGAAAAGTTACAAAACACCCTTTTGGTTTTTATCTTTAGGGAAAAAAAATTGCTATAAATGACAAGATGAAACTTATCATCTGAAAGCAATGATGCACTTTGAGTTTCCATAGACCCATTTCATCCTGTGAGTGAACTACACACACCAAAAAATCACCAACTTCAACAAAACATACGCAATAAATCATACGACCCTTCCTCACACCTGCAGAGAAGAGCTGGGTAAGCAGTTGAATCTTGCAGAGTGTCCCAAAGGTCATCGTCTCAACCTCAGGCTCTCGTGCACCACAGCAGTGAAAGCAGGTGTCCTGCATACCTCCTCTTCTTCTCCCAAGGGTGACATTTTGCCTTTTTCATCTGACTTAGCTCCTTTGGCATGCTTGACAGTGTTACGTCCTCTCATGCACTTGTGGAAATTGTTCATCTAGGAGAAACAAAATAAAATCGATTATCTGTAGCTCCTCTGCAGCTCCCTGAAGGACTAGGACATGGTACATTGATGGACTCAGGGGATCAACCCAGTCCAAGCAGCAAGTCATTTTATCAGGCATCTAAGAAGAAAGAGGTAGGTGTACAGTTCTGTGTTTTCTATAGTTAGATCTGACTTCTGCAATCCCTTTTTCAGCGTCTGAAGCTGAACGTCCTCTTGCTACTTAAATTCTGGATGTTATTGTCTCTCCTGACCAGCACTGATATCATGAGCTGAAATCTCATATACCTGCTGAAACAGCCCTGACGATTTGTTGGATTCTGAACAAACTTTAATTCTACAAAATTTATTTTTGTGTTTGTTCTCTTTTCACAACCTGTTCTCCTCCCCCACTGCTACAGAGTCCTGTTATTCTGGAGTATACATGGCAAAATAATGGAATGGCAGATGGGGCTGCTCCATATTTAATGCCTTCAGGGAGAAGAACACAAGGGCATGCAGAGCACATATATGGGTCCAACAGCAGTCTGTCAAGGCAAACTCTCAGAAACGTGGGAAGCTAGTGCCCCAAGAGTGAGAGTCACGGAGACAGAACAGCTCAAAACCACACTCCTCTGGTGCAAGAAAGCTTACTATTCTCATATGAATTTATGAAGCATTCAACTGATATTTCATAAGTCAGAGATTTTGCTCAGAAGGCTGGGGAAGTTTTGGATGAGAAGATGTGAAGAGGGATACCATCGCTCCTGTTTCTCTGAGAGATGATAATGTGGAGGGGCATTAACAGTATAAACACTAGATCCTAGCTGTTTTGAATCTTAGAAGCTGTACCTCGTGATCTCTGTGCTCATTTACAGAGACACTGAGAGTAGCACACTTTGTATAATGGCCTGCTTTATTATGTTCATATATCCCTTATCCCCAGGTGATGTTGTGTTGTTTAATGATCACCAGAAAATCTGTCTTTTGCTTTAAAAGCAGTGGTTTGGCTGGTGGGACTGGGTAATGCAGAACCCTGAGCAAGCTGTACAGGTGGAAGATCTTTCCCCCTTCCAATATACTCCTCTCCAACCTTCAAAGCAGTCTCACTGAACTTTCCCTGGACCTCAGTCTGCTCTGTCTGGCTAGCTTTGCTGGCTGAGAGAAAAGAATGGGACTTAGCTTCTGGGCCAGTCATGAGCGGATGACGTACTCCTCCCTTAGATGAACAATAGTAGAAAGGAAAGAAGGGCGTCTGTCTGCTGCACCACACTTTTTTTTAACAGCTGAGATGATTAAGTGTGAACCTGCAGAACTGAACTGCTGCTGTGGCGTTTGCCTAAGCAGAAGCGGAAAAGCTTTGGGAAGAGCCCATGCCCTGGGGTGTGCATAGGGAAGTTAGTTTGGTTTCTGGGCAGGTCTGAACTGTCTCTAGAGTGTGCACAAATAACAGCAGCCTCAGACAGCGGGCAGAAACCAGGAATATGTGTTGAACAGTTAATGCATCCTGGGACAGCAAGGCAGAAGGGAACAGCCCTCTTCTCCCACCTGAGAGCTGCAGTCTGCATTCAAATAAGAATACCACAGAGGCCCCTTATTAACTAGGGGGTACGATCTCTTCTCTTCGTTTGTGCTGATACGCAGTTATCACTGCAGTTAGCCGATAAGGTAGCCGATGACGGCGGCCGCAGGGCTGAGCCACCGAGCCCGTGGCCAGGCTGTCGCAGCGGAGCCCGGCGGGGCACCCACGGGGCGCCGGAGCGAGCGCGGCTTTGGAACAGCGACTGCATTTTCTGTGCCTTCTGCAGTGACACCTGCCGTCGGCTCCGGGCGTGGCGATGGATTGCAAACGCTCCTTTTCACAGAGCGCTCCGATCTTTTGCGTTTGAAGATCCAAAAGAACGGCCACCGGACTGATAACTTCGGTTGGATATTCCAAATAAACCTGCTTTCATGCTTGTATGCCATTCTCCTTATAACAAAACTAATAGCAACACTACCAACTTTACTGTTTCATGCTGCCTAGCAGCAGCAGCAGGTTTATAACACAGCTTACCGATAAGGTGCTGTGTCAAGCAGAGAAAAGGACTCTGTGAAATCAAACTTGAGCTCTGACTTGTTTTAGTGTTGTTCTGCTCTTCACAGCAGCAGAATATTAGATTCAGACTCTGGTGCTTGTTTTACTAAATGTCATGTCTCAGCATTTGTGTTTTGCTTGTCTCATTTCTGCTGTGGTACTCTCGTGTTCTCAGGTTGCAGTTGTTCAGCTGCACCTTCTGAAGCTAACACAGAAATATAACCTGGAGAACTCACCAGGAGAGATCTCTCCCAACAGTCTATAACTTGTTCTTATGTGGCCAAATGACCTCATTTTTTTTTTATTAAAATACATTGTAGAAGACCAACTTGGTTTTATCAGAAATCTAGAGTTTGCTGATTATTTGCTCTTTCCATCATTTTCAGCTGAGAGTTGTAGTTTTAAAAATGTTAACTTTCTCTAGACAACTTTTTCCAAACAATAAGTAATTTTTCCTTAAAATGAAATAGGGGATTAAAAAGAAAAAAAAATTATGATTGCCAGATGCACACAATATATTAGCTGAGCTGGTACTTATTAACATAGATAGTTCCCTTATTACATTAATTTTACATGAAGATATGTGGAGTCTGTCATCTAGAATTAGAACAACATTGATATACAACACCCAGAGTCACTTCTGACAAGCATAAGCCTCCAAGTTTCCCAACCTCATACTGCAACCAGCCTTGGGCACCCAGTAGCCTCCTCCTTATGCCCCTCTTTCCATGTAGAGGTAGACAACATGTGGGGCCCACCTGTGAGCAATGCTGCACCTCCAAGTAAACAGCACTCCCTGGTCTGCCAGCAGTCGGTTCTAGAGTTGTGCTGCAGCCAATGCTGATGGATAGCACAGGGAAGGCTGTAACACTGGGCTACGTCAGGAGGAAACATGTATTTTCTCCTATTTACCTTTAAAAGAGTCAACACCAGTGCAACACAGGTAGTAAGTAAGTGCTAGATAAATGCAGTGGTGGTGGTGTATTGTCTTTGTTAAAGAATGGCTAGAGCTCCCTGTAACATAGGACCTTACATAGTAAGAGCAAATGGAAATCGAGACCCCTGAGCTGAGGTTGAATGTATGGCAGTACTCCTCCTCACACATGCAGTAGTCTATAATTACACAGTCACAGGCTTTCTATTTTTTCCCAAGAGATTCAGATATTGTGAAGTCCTCCCACAATAAACATGACTACTTTTCTCTTGGGCAAATATAACCAGGCATCTGGAATCCTAAGGTGCCCATAACTGAATTTAGATGTCTCACATTATATTATACAATTGAGGAAAACTTATGATTTTCATCTAACACTGATTTTTCAAGTATGAGCTTGTATAAGGTTCGTTGCTGAAATTCTTTCTCTATTCAGTGAAGCAGACTGTGTTGGAATGACTCAGTGTGATGTTTTCCATCTTAATGGTTTGACAAACAGCTCTGTCTGGTTTGTGTTGTGTTTCTGTTTGGCAGAGGAAGTGACTGGGAAATGAAATGAACCTGCACGGTTTCCTGGACTGGACTCTGCTTTGTTTGCTTATTTGATCACATATTTAGTTGTCTCATGGTGTCCCTATAAAGCAGGACAATAATCCTCACCATGCAGTTCTGTAAAAAATCAGAAACAACAGAAGGAAAATTTCATTTCTTCAGATTGCCAGCAGCTCATTGTGGAAAAAAGATACTACTAAACAAGATTATTAGAAGACTTTTACACAAAGATTATGCCACTGTTATTATACTCTCTCCCTCATAAAGCAATAGTGATAACTGTAATCATAATCCAGTGAATTCCAATCTTCATGAGAAAAACTATTCTTTCTAAATTATCTGGAATATAGTGTTCACTATTTTTTCTTATACTGACGATAAGACTTTTAACTCCATATTGGCCCTAAAAAGATAATGACTTCTTTCTTCAGGAGGTTTGAGAAACCTGAACAATCTGTTCTTAACAAATATATGCTGCTGTTGTGCCTTCTAGAGAAATGCTGAGCATATAACTCTGTCTTTAAATAGAAAGCAGTCAAAGGACAATTGCAGCATTTAAAAACACTGAGAGTATTCTAAATAGGAAGGAACAATGGTTCTGTGGTTAAATTATAAGAAAAAGAGAATATCTGGGTTATATTCCTGAACTGGGCAGATTTTTTCTTTATAGCCTTGGGCAAAATGCTTCATCTCTGCCTGTCTACATTTCCATATTTTATTCTGTATAAAATGGGGATTATAACCCGTTTCTGCCTCAGAGAATACTAAAAATATATGTATGGGGACAGGCATCCTGAGATGGAACGTGTTATCTGACATTATAAATGGAAACACAGGATATGGCTACACAGGCTCTCAGTTTAGAGCTGATCTAATCACACAGAGGAAACCCAAGAAATGGAGTCAACAAACCCCATTCTCAAAGGCTCCAGTTACTACCTGATTGTATCGCTCGTGCGTATTTATATCTATCTCTGTGAGCCTGATTGTCCTAGAATATGCTTTTAACTGCTACAGACCTTCAGGAGGGAGGAAGTGTTGAGATTAGTTTCTAATCCACCAGATAATATATTTAAGAAATCTTTGAACAGTATAACACACAAGAAATTACCTACAGAAAAACTACCCTGCCTCAGGACAATGAAACACTCCTGCATGTAGGAACCAAATGTGGTTCCCCTGCTAAAGCCCACACCTAGGAATTGGCAAATCTTTGCAGCTCCAGTGCTGCTCCTTTTGTCCCTCTACTGCTAGCAGTTCAACACTTGTAGTAACAAGCTGCACTTGGAAATTCTACAGCGTCCTCTAATCCAAGCATCTGGGAGCATGTAATGTAGGCTTGGATTCACAGACATTTACAAGCCTAAAACCCACCAATGCTTTAACAGCCACATATTCCTACATGCCTTTATAAATTCAAGCCTTAAAGGTCACTCGGTTAGACCTATTTATTGCACCTCTTAACCTAATCAAATATGGTAGTTTTTTAACCATACATAGAAAAATGATTCAATAGTTTAACACAGGAAACAGAGAAAAATGCCATATTCACTAATGTCGATACATGGAATAATAACCATCAGGCTATAACATGGCAGGCAGGAACACTAGGAATTCTTATTTTCTAATGAAGGCTATGGATTGAAGTTTGTTTGCTTTTCCTTACAAATATATAGTAATATACACAGACTCCTCCTAATAGTGTGAATGAAGTCAGTGATCTGCAAGAACTGTAATAGAAAAAGCTCAGGATGGTATGAAGCAGACTTTAAGAGATGGATAATCAGCTTCATAAATACAAAGAGTTCACTAAAGGGAATAGCAATTTTTCTTCCAGTATTTGTAGGAAGATGAAGCTCAAGATGTATCCTGCAGGGGATATTGTTACCTTGACTGTCATTTTTGCCTGGAAGTATGGTACACATTGTTACAAAGTGACTAATTGCTATACTCAAACCTGTAGGAAAGAAAATTAAAATGTTTCCATCTATTTTTAAAACTGTTTACCCTATACATTTAACACAGCTAGGGACACAGCTAGTACATCATTTTCTTGACTGGTTTATTGGAAAGGAAAAAACGAGCATCAGGATAAACTCGCCAAACACTGAGAGGAAAGCAGAAAAATCAATAAACACTCTAAACAGCATTACAGAGTGAAATCTTCAGCCTGACCCTTTAAAGAGTACACGGTCAGAAAACTGCCTAAATACAGCTAGCTCAAGTACAATCACAAGACGACACGTGCTTATCAGTTCATTAATATTTTCAACATTTAAAAGAAAAGCAGATGGGGAATTGGTTCCTCCTTTGCTACCTGGTTGCTTTCTCTTCTTCCCTGCGATGTAAGGAAAAACCCAAACCTTGACCTTGAGGCTTTCAGCTCAAATAGACATGAGAGTTGCTACTGGNCTGGTTGCTTTCTCTTCTTCCCTGTGAGCTTTCAGCTCACATAGACATGAGAGTTGCTACTGAAATGAGAAATATGTGCCTGGAGAAATGAGTAAACAAAGTAAGCATTATTTTATTATTCTTAAAATAAAATAATACCATAAAACCCCCAACCCTGACTTTATAGCTTTATAGTGAAATGAGATAAAACAATGCCACCAAAAAAAAAAAAATTCAGAAAACTCCAATTATTTTGTAATTCCTGCTTGCACAGTATCACAATGCTTTGTAGAGCTTTATTATTGACTTATGCTGTATTTAATGAGTTATGTTTGCCTAGTGATATTATCACATTTATAGAAATAATTTCCTTACAAATACATTAGCACATCTTTTTTGATTTGTTTGCTACATGCCATTTTTTAATTCCGTGTCTTATTTTTATAGTTTCCCCATGCACACCTTTGTCTAGGGCTGATAAAGATCAAAAGTCTTTGCTCTAAAATACTGAAGTCAGATATGGTCAAAACTCCTATCGAAAAACTGATGATCTGTTCAAAATGAAACATATACATTTAGAAATATTAACTCAGTTTTATTACAGGGCTTCATTCCAGGTTCCTTTCCAAAATTATTGTTCTGCTTTTTAAAATTAAATAGTTGTCACAAAGTTGCTTTAACTTTCAAAAATACTTTGACAGTATTTTAGGGAGTTTTGACAAACTAGAAGTGTTCTTGCAAAATACTTTCATGGAATCACTTGCTGGCAGAAGATGATTTGATGTGATTTTTTTACTGAAACGCCATATATGTAACATGACCGTGATATGACGGACAGCACAGGAACTAAGAAAACATCAGCTAGTTTTACTGAGCTTGTTGGAATCTGTTTGCTGGCTGCAGCTACACTGTTCTCTAGAAAGATGTGTAATGGTGTCCACCCCTGTGTGATCAATAACATTTAATGTGGAGTGGGCTTCAATGTGCATCTGTCTGTGTATCATCCTGTTGGAAAGGAATTCTGTTTATGACTAAAGACTACTGGAAAAAAATGAAACTTCTCAGATAGCCAAGGCACCAGCAGAAGAAAGAAGACTCCCAAGATGCCGAACATCAGTACTACTTCCAGTTTATAGGATAGCTAGTATTATTAATCTATATAGTTAATGTTATTAATCTAGATCCTGCCCCTCTACTCAGCCCTAGTGAGGCACATCTGCAGTGCTGTGTCCAGTTCTGGGCTCCTCAGAACTAGAGAGACATGGAGCTCGTGGAGCAGGTCCAGTGGAGGGCTACAGAGACAGTTAAAGGACTGGAGTATCTCTCTTATGAGGAAAGGCTGCGGGAGCTGGGCCTGTTCAGCCTCGAGAAGAGACAACTGAGAGGGGACTGTGTCAATGTCTATCACTATCTGAAGCAGGGTGCCAAGAGGATGGAGCCAGGCCCTGCTCAGTGATGCTGAGCAATGGGACAAGAGGCAACAGGCAGAAACTGAGGCACAGGAACTTCCCCCTGAACATGAGGAAGAACTTCCTTACTGTGTGGGTGACCATGCACTAGAACAGGTTGTCCAGAGAAGCTGAGATACTGAAGAATTATCTGCACACAATCCTGTGCCAAGTGCTCTCGGATGATCCTTCTTGAGCGGAGAGATTGGACCAGATGATCCACTATGGACCCTTCCACCCTGACCCATTCTGTGATTCTGTGATCTAAAACTGTTATTTTATTGTAAATATTGAATAAAAATCCCAAATAAAAAAAATTAAAATGTCCTTTGTTTTGCTTTTCTATAGCTTAAATCATAGTTTCTGGCATTTCTTTAAGTATTGGGAAACACGGGTTTCTTTTTTGATATACTAATACCAATTCAGTAGACTTTCTGTAAGTATAAGGCATTATGGGATGTACTTTAGGCTCCTCAGTCAACAGCTGAAGGGAAGAGTTTGAAAATGGAGAGGTGGTAGTAATATTATGAAAGTCACAACAAATAGGCTCCAGAACTAACATGAGCAGGAGGGTTAAACTGGATCAAACTCTCTCTTCCTCTGAACCTGCCTTGTGCAGAGGGACATCTATCTGAAACCGAGCCACAGAACATCATCCTAAAACATATGACCTTTCAAAAATTAGATCCGTTTAATAACCTTTTAATGCTGCAGACTCAGCATAGCAGGGCTCTAGGCCATTATGAGGTTGCCTATGTGGAAAATATATGCTTAGGGAAAGAAGCCACATGGTGCTGGAGCCAGAAGAGGCCCAGCTGTGCTTCCAGGACTGCCATATGCTAACTAAGGCACAGACAGTATCCATCCGTATTTCCAGCCACTGTAATTCTTAACATTGGCTACATGACACATAAAAAAGGTCTGTCCAGCACAGTGAAATGCTGGAGGTGTTAGCGTGATTCCCTACTGATTTTGGTGCGCCCCACGAACAGCTAGAGCTATCTAAGGTATTGTGCCCTGTAGGCATAACCAAAGAAGAGTTCACAAAACCAGCACAATTAACCCTTAGTTTTGCTGTAAGGATAAGATTTTTTCTTAGTGCTATTGATCAGATTTAGACAATTTAAGACTAAAAGGGACAATGATACCCTCCAGACTTGTGCAGAACGTAAACACAACTCAGTAGCTCCCATATCAGTTCATATCTGGTCACTAGGCCTGTACCAGAAGGCTGATTTAAAATGTTTCAAATACGGAGAAAGTGCCATACTTTTAAACATCTCTCTCTAGTGACTGAATATCCTTATTGAATTGAAACTGTCATTTGTTTCTAGCCTTAGTTTGGCAATCTTCAGCTTCCACCTCCCGCTGGATCTCATTGCACGTTCTTTTGTTATAAAGCTATTTACTATCAGAAATA
The DNA here is from genome assembly GCA_013397755.1 of Cnemophilus loriae. NCBI lineage: Eukaryota > Metazoa > Chordata > Aves > Passeriformes > Corvidae > Cnemophilus > Cnemophilus loriae. Next base: position 222,750 of record VZTF01003500.1, on the reverse strand, counting down.
TGATCTTTAAGTAGCAGATCCAAAACACAAGTCCATTTAACCTTCTAAGGATGAGCTGATTTTCTTGTAAGACGGTCATAATTTTAAAAGCACACATTTAACTCTGCTAACTGATGAACTTTAGGTACTGTGAAAAATCTGAGCAGCAATTACTTTTTTTTATTGTCCAGTGCTGAGAGACCAAGCGGCAAGGTGAACTAAGCTTATAGCTATACAGTAAGAAAATAGTTTATATTTTTTCTTTCTCATTGGTAATGAGATTTTTTAAGCTGATTCAGGAAATCATAGCTGAACTGGAGTTGGTAAAACCACAATAAGCTGCATGTGCTAGCAACCTGCCTCATCAGAATTAGCATTTCTAAACAGGATTGTAGGATTCATTTTTTCCATTTAAAAAAAAGCAAGGAGATCTGTGAGGAGTGTCACTAATGAAGCTTAGCTTCCCTCTATTTTCCATCTCTCTTGTTTCTTTCTGACTTGCTTTCCACATTATTTCCAGAGTTCTCCGTCCCTTACACCTTTAGTTCTTAAGTCATCCATCCATCAGGTTGGGCAAGAAGAGCTGGTACTGCAGGTGGCTTGGAGCTAGGTTATGTGATATCCTGATTTCTGTGCACACCTGTCCAGGGTGTGCACACCAATCAGCTGGTTTGCTAAGGGCAAACACAGTAGGGAGAAGTAAGTTCTCCTTACCTTTCTTTTCAAGGGGGGACTGACGTAGGCTTTAGAACTCTCAGCTGCTGCATTCCATTAAATTTTACTAATATCCTTAAGAACTCTACCCCTCTGCTGAAATTTTTTTTAAATTGGTGATGAGATCCAGCAGTTACGAGGAGGTACTGACATACAGAATAACTGCATTAAGCCTCATTTCCTTGGGAAAAAGAGGCTAGAAATGAGAGAATACATTCTCAGTAATGTAACAGAATGGTTGCCTATCATGCTACTTCAGAAGCATAACATAGGATGTGGTTGTGCTGAAGTTGAAAAGCTTACATTTGTATTTTTACTGCTGCTTGCAGGAGGCCCGAGTGAGCCCATCTCAGTGGCATGTTCTCATTGTGCTGCTCCGTAATGTGTTCTGATTTCAGACCAGTGACACCACTGCCTTAGTTAAAATGCCTAGTGTGACCAGAAAGAATTAGTAATACCCACATAAAAGCAGTAACAGGATATTTGAGTGACTGGATTCCCTTGGAATGTAAAGGTTTTGTAAAGGAACACCACTTCCAGATATAATTGCCAAAGTTATTTTTTTGCCTCATGTAAGAAGCATATTTGCTGCTTGCTAGATTAACACCTTCCACAGTGGAATCTAAATCTGAAGTGACTAGCAGCAGTGGTGAGTCACCAGCTCTTTGTAGCACAACTGTGTTTGCTTTGGGCAGAAAATGGAACAGAGATTCTTCTGCTGCTCAGTACAAAAAAAAAGTCACACCATCTTTGAAATCTTTACTTCAGACTTAGTGGAAATGAAGCTTACAAACCTTATTCACATGGGATAAAGTTCTGGTAACTGTATTAGTTTTGGGTCCTATCTTACTGCTCAATAGAATCTACAGAACATATCACTGAGAACTGAAGAGTTATAGTGTGAGTGACAAGACTGAAGGTTTCTACTAGAATATTCCAAGCAACAAACCCTCATACATCGTCAATGTGTTTCAGTTCCTGGCTTGCCACTGTGATTTGGTTCTAGCAGTAATGCTAGCAATGAGCTGACGTTTACATCTGTAATGTTCCCATAATGAAAGGCCATGTGTAAGTGCCAGTAGAAAGCATATACACAAAACCGTGGCTGCACAGAAACAAGCCAACAGGGGCTGTCAGAAAGCCATGCGTTGCACTGCAAGAATGAATTTGTTCACAGCCAGCAGTGCACCAAGCCCACCTGGCTGCTGCTGCTGCAGCGTTCCAAATCACCTTTTATGGGTTACACAGGGCTCCAGCAGCACAAGGGCAATAATTATTTCCTAAGTATGTATTTTGGGCTGGACACAGCATGAATTTACTGAAGAGATGGAAGTCAGACATATGTTAACATCAGTGTCCGTGCTAGGGGTGACAAGCCTGAGGGGCAGGTCACAGGGAGCAGCGCAGACCAGCCATGAGTGTGCCGTTCCCGGTCCCCACGCTGCCGGGCAGCTCCGCGGGGACCGGGGACACCCAGCTGCACGGCACAGCAGGGCATGGAGACGTGGGTCCAGGATCCTCACACATTTTTCCAGCCCCGCCCTGATTCGTAACTACTCTGTGTGGAAAAGCCACTAGTGTGCCTTGATCCCCAAGGCAGCAAATCACAGGAAGTGCAGCCACGCCACGGCTTGTTCTTCTCTGAGGGCGAGTCAGTGAACCTGAACTGCCCATAAGTAATCCACGGTGTTCAATTGTACAGAGTTTGGGGGAAAAAAACCTTAGATACCTAAGAGATCTTTAAATTTAGTCGGGAAATTTCTAGTAAAAATTTCTAACAAGAAGGTGAAAATATTCATCCTAAACCGTTTGTGTAGTTAGCCTGCTGTGAATGTAAAATACAAGGTAGTGATGTAATTGGGCAAAATTTAGTGGATAAATAACGAAAAAAGAGCTGAGTTTCAACAATCTAATGGCTGTTCTTGCCTGTATATTCCCTCAGCTTGTACCTCAGAATTTTTGTTCTCCCTCCATGTGTTCCTTCTCAGCACTTGTGTGTTGTTATGTTTGTGAGGATGTCTGTACATAGCACTTAGGGCTAACGTGGGATTGTTGCAAAACGTGGAATATGTAAAATTTTCTGAAGAAAGTGTGTTCTCTGATGTTCAATCTTCGTATACTTTCTAAAGGAGATTTAAACAGAAAAAGGAGATTTAATCTGTGAAACATAGAGCACCTAAGAAGCTGTAAGTGACGTCCAGGTGTTAGAAAGACAAATTAGTTGTTGGAAGAATTTCCTTTTTAAGGTTTAAGGCTCGATTTGTTTCAATAATCTCAAACCTGGGGGAGGTTAACAAAGCTTGGGAAGAAGGATATACTACTGATGGTTGACACAAAAAATGCAGAATTTAGGGCCACAAGGACATCTAGCAGGACTTCGAAGATAATGAAGAAACTAATAAAGCCAACTCAGCAACTGTGCTGAAATCAGCTCCAACTGGGTAAAAGGTAATTCTGGCAGGACGAGATTGTGACCACTGACTCAGGGCCACCAACTCAAGAAACCCACCGACTCAAAAGAAGAGAAAGACTGAGAATTTGGACTAATTAGGATGAGAAGCAAGGGAATCATTAATAGAAGACAGAATACTAATTAAGAAGAGAACTACATAACTTGTAGCCAATAAGCACTAATCCCTTTGTTTGCTAAAATGTATGAATTTTGATAGTTGGGGTGCTGGCTTCGTGGATCTGCCACTCAGCACCCCTTTCAGTGCAGAACTGTAAATAAATCAAACACCTCGACTCTGTGTGTAGACTGGCCTCTTGCACACCGGGTGAAAGAGGCTATTTTGGCAACAGGATTACTCTGCATCCGTGTCTACATTCTGCAACCCCACGCCTGAAGTCCTCCGTAAACCCTCCCTCCATCAAGGAC
>VZTF01003500.1:7021-217808 GCA_013397755.1 Cnemophilus loriae | reverse complement strand
AGGTGCCGGCCCCCTCGGCGGGGAGCGACGGCGGCCTCCCGGCCCGGGAGGTGGCAGCCCGGGCGATGCTGAGGTGCCGGCCGGGTACGGCAGCGGCCCCGCGAGCCGGAGCCCTGCGGCGGGAGGCGGCTGGAGGCGGCTCCGTGCCCTTTTCCTCCAGCTCCCCCGGAGTGTTTGGCCGTCTCATGAAGGCACTCTCCTCTTCGGGGAGCGGGGCACTGGTGCCGGGGTGTTGGGGCGAAAGGGGGCTCGTGTACGCGTTGGGGAACCTCCGCCTCCCGCCGGTGCCCGTTCGAGTGGAGGGAGCCATTGACGTGCGCCAGGTCCGCTACAGGTCCTCGGTGTCTTGATGCTGCTGTGAGTCTCCAGCAGGGGAGTGAATCTCTTGCCTGTTTGCATAAGTTTCTCCCTTTCAGTGAAGGCAAAGACTGTTTTTAGTAAGCAGTCGGAGGGGTGGAAAGGAAGGCGTACATCTGCTGAATCTCCTTTTAAAGTTGCTCTCTTTATAAGCATGGCTCACCAGACAAACTCATGCAAAAGCTTTTATTGCATCTGTTTCTCGTATGAGAGATGATTTTCTCCCTTATTAGTAATGGCTGTCAAGGCTTTTACATATTCTTTTCTCTCTCCATGCCCTTTTCTTCTGACAAGTCCCTTTAGATATTTCCAGGACAGTAACTAAAACTTGAGCATTGGCCTGTTGTAAGAAATTACTAAAACATGACTGACGTGGGAATTATTGCTATCTTAGAAATCTAGAAAGTGAGTAACAAGGTACAGATACATGTGTTTTCTGTCTCAAACTTTGTCTCCATCTATTGCAGACAGCATGTCATGGTCTCATCTTTGTCTCTCGTTTGGAGAGATATGGGTTTCATGGATGAACTGTTTGGTGAATAAGGAACTGAAACTGGCAGCATGGCCACATCCAAAGAGTTGTAGTAACTGTCTCAATGTCAAAATGAAGATCAGTAGCAAGTGGTGTCTCTCAGAGGTCTGTATTGGGATTGATGATGATCAATATCTTTATTAATAGCATAGACAGTGGGCTTGAGAGTGCCTTTGGAAGGTTTGCAGATGATGCCAAGCTGAGCAGTGCAGGTGATGTGCTGGAGGGAGGGGAATGCTTTGCAGAGGGACCTTGACAGGCTTGAGGAGCAGGCCTATGTGAGCTTCAAGGTTCTGCACCTGGGTCTGGGCAATCCCCAATATCTGTAGAGAGCGGGGGGGCATGGGTGGATTGAGGACAGCCCTGCATAGAAGGACTTGGGAAGTGGATGAAAAATTGGACATGAGGCAGTAATGTGCCTCCCGGAAAGTCAACCATATCCTGAGCTCCTTAAAAAGAAGCCTGGACAGCAGGTAGAGAGCAGTGATTCTCCACTCACTGCTCTGCTTTTGTGAGACCCCATCTGCAGTCCTGTGTTCAGCTCTTGGGCCCCCAGTTTTCAAAAGATGTGGATGTGTTAGAGCAGGTCCAGAGGAGGGCCATGAAAATGGTGAGAGGGATGGAGCACCTCTCCTACAAGGCAGGTCTCAGAGAGTTGGAGTTGTGAGCCTGGAGAAGGCTCTGCTCAGAGATCTCATTGTAGCCTTTTGGTGCTTAGAGAGGGCTTATTAGAAAGGCACTTTTTACCAAGGCCTAAAGCGACAGAACAAGGGGTAATGGCTTTAAACAGTTACAGGGTATGTTTAGATTGGACACAACGAAGAAAGTTTTTACAGTCAGGATTGTGAGGCACTGGAACAGGTTGCCCACAGGAGTTGTGAACATTCTATCCCTGGAAGTGTTCAAGACCAGATTGAATGGGGCTTTGAGCAACGTGATCTAGTGAAAGATGTGCCTGCCCATGTCAGGGGAAAGTGGACTAGATGGTCTTTGAAGGTCCCATCCAGCCCAAACCATTTTGTGATTCTGTGTTTCATCTGAGAACCTTGGTGAAATTGGTAGGAAATTGGAATCTTTGTCTTCACTGAACTGTTGAGTAGGGACTCCTTCACAGAAAACACTCCATATAACTCTAAGATCTTAAGCATCTTTTTCAACCAAAATGATTCCATGATCAACAGCTGTTGACTGCTGTCTTTTGTTTTTCAAAATCTTTTCCTTCTCCATTGCATTTTTAAGTCTTCTGCAAGGCAATAAAATAATTTTTTTTCCAGAATCTATAGTATTTCTGTGTCAGGAGTTCCTGTTGTGAGATTTTATCGGGATGTGGCAAATTTCTACTCTTCCTCTATCACGACCAAATCAGCGGTAGCTTCTAAACTGTTTAATGCTTCTTACGTTCTTCTGTAACCACCTGTTTCTTTTAGCAAGTGTTTTAATTGTACTTTAAAGGATGCTTCACATCAGCTCTTATATCTCTGGTTTTAAAGCTGTTTCTTGCCTTCAACATTCTTTAGAAACTTTTCTTCTGATATATTTGGTATATGTTCTTGTTTAAGAGTATTTCAAACATTTGCTACCAGAAATCTCAAATTATTTTGCTAGTTGCTAGTTCTATTTCCAAAAATAGATTAAAAAAATTGGAAAATAGGTTGACTTGCTTTATTGGAATAGTGGATGCCTTTTTGAGGACATTATTTCTATATTGTCTAGTCCTGTTTTCTTCACAACTTTTTGCTTAGATTTGGAGTCTAATCTGAACTCAATCTAAGCTTGTTTCTTAGTGTTATCGAGGTCTGTGGTACTTACAAGAGTTAAACAGAGCATGAGAACAGAAATGGAAACCTCTGTTTATCAACTGAAATATGAGTACTGAGGTGAGGTGGCTCACTTCTAGCAACTTAGGATCCAGCTTTTTTCTTGAAGTCATAGTTTCGATACATCTCTGTATCTCCTGACTAGAATAATAATTTTATTTACAAGCAGTATGTTCAAAAACAAGCAAGAGAACTGTTTTTTGTTATTTTGAAAATAAGTGTTGAATCTGTTCCTGTGTGTTTGGATTCTAATAACGTAACTAAAATCCTTTCTATGTTTGACTAATGAAAGTAGAAATTTTGGCCAAAATCACAGTAAGTTTATGTGCAACCTGTAGCCTGCTCATCTGCGCACTTGAGGATTATCCGAGGACTTCTTTGAAGTGACAGCTTAAAGAAAAAAGTGGGTTGTCTGCCACATTTATCACCCATGTTTTTATGCATGTGACAGATGGGAAGCCCATTCTTACCCTCCTCTTTATTCCTGTGTTATGAGGGATTCTAGCACTGAAACCTCATGCTTCTGAGACAGGATTTCCCTTGAAGCAGTCAGCTGTAGAACGTGTTAGCTCAGCTATAGATTTCAAGTGCAAAGAGACTGAGAAATCAAAAATTCTTTGAAAAGTCTTAGTCGTGAAAGCTTGTGTGTGGTGGTTTTTTCCCCCCCACCCCTTGATATCTATGTCCAAGGAATACATAGAAGACAATAAAGGAATTTTGTTAGCACTAGCATACTCTGTGTCGAGGAAGATGCATGTATCCATAGGTGGTAAGGAACCCACCGGACAAGTTATTTAGCATTTTGCTGTTTTTCAGGCTTGTAATTCAGCACTAAGCTTGAAGTAAGGTATTAGTGTGTGGTTAGTGGTCTGTGTGCAGCTTCTCTGCTCCTTGTGTACGGTAAAGTTAGGCTGCTTTGTATATACACATCCTCTTTTTTGAAGCAAACTTTACAGGTATTATCAGTTTAGTCTTTGGAAAGTCATTTATGATGTTCAAGTACTCCTACAGAGTTTAGGGGCAAAAACCTTAGACACTTAAGAGATCTTTAAATTTAGTAGAGAAATTTCTACTAACAATTTAAAACAAGAAGCTAAAAACATCCCTCTTAAACCATTTGTTTAGTTAATCCGCTATGAATGTGAGATACAAGGTACTGATGTAATTGGGTGAAATTTAATGGGTAAATAATAAAGGAATTGAGGTTCAATGATAATAGTTGTTCCTGCCTGTACGTTCCCTGAGTTTCTACTTGAGAGTTTTTGTTCTCCCTTTGTTCCTTCTTAGAACCTGTGTGTTGTGTTTGTGAGGAGGCTTCAGGAAGAGCTGAAGGGTCCTGTTTATATAATGTCTGTATGATAGTTGTTCACTTAAGGCTAAGATGGGGTTTCTCACCTTCCAAGTCTACATTGTGCAATCCCCTGCCTGAAGTCTTCCATAAACTCTCATCAAGGATTTTTTTGCTTCTGCCGGTGATGGCCTTAGAAGGCTTCCACCTTCTCTGCTTGTTAAAGATTTATGTGGAAGTGAATTTGTGGTTTGGTGGAATGTGACTTCAGGCTCTTAGTGGTGGAGCCCTCTTCTCTCACTCCCCCCTTTTGGGATCATCCCCTAAGTAGATGGCTTGCTTTGTTTCCAGAACCAGTCAGCTGCATAGGCCTAGTTATTGAGATTTTTTTACTGTTTTGGGAACAGCTCTGCCTCTGAGAAATTCATTACAAGGTCTGCTGAGCTATGTGGAAGAACTCTGTTTAGTTGTTTGTTTGTTTGTTTTTAAATTATGTACCTAAACCTTTTTTTCCTAGAACTGAGGTCTGAAAGCTCTTTGTTACTGTGCTCTAGCCAGTCCTCAAGGAGGGGCTTAAAGCTTTGCATGGTGCTGTGTGTCTGCAGTCAGCCACTGTGGTTAGTTGGAGGGTCTCTGCCCCTGCAGTTGGAGCTGTTGCTGACCTCTCCCTTCCACATGTTCTTATAGTGTCTAAGAACTATGGTACTGGCTTTGTATTATCAATCTTCTGTGTTTTTCCAGGCTATCCACTCACTCTTATACTTACACCTGATCTTGCAGGGAGCTTGCTTACCTGTACAGTAATTTCTTTAATTTTTTTTCCCCTATGCTTGTGGACTCCAGTGATTATACAGGGCTGAATGCCTCTCTTTGGACAGTGATTTTAGTCCTTCTGACAAAGAACTTCTTGTTCTTAGCTGTCTTTCACAAACCTCCTGGTAGTGTTAAAACTCTACGAACTCTTAGTGCCTCCAATGGAAAAAAATGGTATTACTGTAAGTATTCAAGCTAAATCTATTGGAGTTTGAATACTAAAAAGATTTTTGTATGTCGAAGTACTATTGGAGGTGTGCGTGCTTTGGAAAGTGAAGTAGTATTTCAGTCTTTAGGGAGCAGTTTGCTACCTAAAGTCCATACTGTGACCTCAATTGAATCTCCAGAGTGTCAGTGGCAGTTTTGTTATTGCTGTTTGATTTTGGTTTTATAAACTCTGAATTATTGGGATAGATGTTAAAATTTCATGTCAGGGGAAAAGCATAGAGTTCATTCAAAAGGTGATATGGAGGGAGTTTTACCTATGCCAATAACAGCAGATGGGAGTTGAGAAAAGAGGCAAAAATTCACAGTGAGGGAAAGTTCTGAAAAGATTGACACAGAGTTGCTGGTAGACCAGTGGGACAGTCCTCAAATAAATCTGTTTACTAACAATGCAACAAGAGCCAGCCATATTAACAGAATTAAAGAGTAGTTGTGTTTCCCGTGCTGTGCTTCAAAGTTTGCGGACAACTTCTAAGTAAGGAAAGATATGAGAGAGTGTGTGGCTTGGGCTTTAGTTTGTGCTTATGTTGGTTTATTTTCCTTTGTGGGAAAGGAGTCTGGAGACTAGAAAAACAGTTAATTAACAATAAATTTAAAATGCTTCAACTAAAAACTTTCATCAACAGAAGAGAAATTTAAGATAGTTGACTAAATCAGAAGACTGATGTCAAATTAGTTTTTTTTTCAGGAGTACTTCATAGAATCGTAGAAAGGCTTCACTTGGAAGTACCTAAAGGTGCTTTGTTCTAGCCCTGCTGCCATGGGATGGGATACCTTCCACTATATCAGGTTGCTCAAACCCCATCCAACATGGCCTTGAATACTTCCAGGAAGGACATCCACAACTTCTCTTGGCAATGTGTTGTAGTGTCTCACCATCCTCACTGTAAAGAATGTCTTCCCAGCATGTTGCCTAAATGTCTCCTCTTTTAGTTTAAAATCATTCCACCTTGTCCTATTACTATCTGCCTACATAAAAACTTGCTCTCCCTCTTTTTCATAAACTCCTTTAAGTACTGAAAGGCCACAAGAAGGTCTCTGCACAGAGCCTTCTCTTTTCCAGGCTGAACAACCCCAGCTCTCTCAGCCTGGCTTCACAGGCGAGATGCTCCAGCCCTTCGACCACCTTCACTGCCTCCTGTGGACCTGCTTTTATCAGATCCACGTCTTTCTTGTGCTGGGGACCCCAGAGCTGGATGCAGCACTGCAGGTGGGGTCTCAGGAGGTCACAGTGAAGGAGAGAATCACCTCCCTCGACCTCCTGGCCGCTCTTCTTTTGATGCAGCCCAAGAGGCGTTCAGGCCTTCTGGGCTGCGAGCACACGTTGCTGCCTCATGTTCAGCTTTTCACCCATGAGAACTCCCAAGTCCTTCTCTACAGAGCTGCTGTCAATGGGATCTGCCAGTCTGCAGTTGTCTGGGATTGCCTTAACCCAGTGCAGCACCTTGCGTGTCATAGCCAGGCTGGTCCTAAAATCACACATTTCGAACCCAGTGTTTTCTACAGGAACAAGCAGTTTTGCTCACAATGCACCTAGATTCTCCTCAAGAACAAAATAGTAACGCTAGTGGCATTTGAGACTAGTCTTCTAGTTTACCGTTATATGCCATGTTAATGCAATTGCCTTTTTCCCCAGGTAATACTTCGTAGTAGTGTCGAACATCTGATATGAGTAAAAGAGGAGATACAGCAGCGGCACTGTCTTGACAAACATAATATGTACTCATGGTATATGTGAGAAGGTGAAAAGTTTTACAGCTTTAATTCCCAGCTTACTTTGCAACAACAGCATATTAGGGATTTTGTAAACAATTAGTTACAGGAAAGAAGTTCGTTGTTTGGGGTTTTTTTTCTTCAGTATGTGGTTTTGGCAGCATCTGTATCTGAAGTAGTTTGCAGCAATAATTTTTCCCTGGTCAGTGCCTCTGCTACAGTACTCAATGCAGTTTAGAGTGTAATTGTTTTACAATAATTTTGTATTTGTGTTTAAGGAAAATGGTTGTTGTCTGAGATGATGGACAGCTGACTGGAGAATTTGCTAATCTTTGAAGCCTTTCAAAAAAGGGAGAAACTGTTTGGTTTAGCTAAACTTTCTTTAGCATTATCCTGTAGTTTAGAAATTGTTTGTAGATGTATTTGGATAACCAAACATCTTCTTTTCAGAAACAAGGTTTCTCACAATGATACATTAATATTTGGAAAAACACTTTCAATTACTGCTTAAGTTTTTCAGAACTTCCCCCACCCCCATTTGGAAACTCTACTGACATATAACCAACCTTGTTTAAAGAAATGTGTGAGAGTATAAAGTGAATTTCAGTTCACTTCCTTAAAATTGTAGGTAATGTTAGAAGCTTCTTTATAGCAAAAGTCTTGCTGAATTTCCATATGTCCTCTAAAATACTGGCTTCTTGCAACTATATTGGCAAATTTTCTCTTTGTCTCTTGAACTTTTCCTTTAAATTTCATCTTTGGTCCTATTTCTCCTTGTGTTCTTTACAACAAGAGTCTTTCTGTGCATTGCTTCTATATATTTTTTTTCATGTGCTACACTTGTATTTTCTTCAGCTTTAAAGTGCTTTTATCTGCCTTTTGAAGTAGTTCAGTTCTAATGCTGCATTGTGTGTAGGAAAGTTTGAATGGCTGTGTGGAGTATAGATCTTTGAAGGATTGATGAGTTGCTTTGTTTGAAGGAGACAGTTTTAAATTTTTAATTTTTTTTCTTGTGATTCACAAGTGCCAGTTCTCTATTCAGCTGTGTGGCTGCTTCTCAGTGTCATTAATTGTGTGTGTATTAGTTAAGGGGTATAGTGTGAGGGGAAGTGGCTGTCTTTATCTGCATTCTCTGCTCTGATCGGACCTCTGGAAATCAAGTCATGATCAATGTTGTTTTACCCCTTTAGCCTTCAGACAGCTGCATCAGATATATTGAGCTTCCTGTTATATAACAGAGTCATGCTGTAATCATTTTCTGATGAAGGATGTTCAAATAGATAGATGGCTGTATATTTTAAGTACGTCTGCTGTTGTAATGATGATTCTTTCAGGAGGGAAGCAATTAAATGTGCCTATTAGTTATAAGCTGTGTGAATTTTTACTGTACTGACACATATCTGTATTAAGTTATGTTTAATCACTTTAGGTACTGATGTTATTTTACAGGTTCATGAGAAATAATCTGCTGAAGAAACACCTACAGCAGGGAATTTTGTTTGTAACAGAGAAGCTGGACTTGATATTAATAAAACATGAAAATCCGAATTAAATAAAATAGAAAACCAGTCTTGCTACAGAGCTGTTGAACTCCTGGTGCAAATCAGCAATGTATAATGAGCAGATAACTTCTTCCATATTGTCAGTAGTGTAACAGGTTTAAAAAGCAGGATTTGTTGGATGGAATTCTAGTCTTTCAACTAGAGATCTTTCTCAGATGCCTTGTTAGGGCAGTATGGAAAACACTATACTAAGTTTCAGTGCTTTAACTAATCTTGCTATGGTTGGTGTTGAAATAGAAAGTTGTTACAGAAGGTAATAGGTTTTCCTTGAAACTTCCCTATCACAGGAAAAGCTTGCCCCTTTCCTTTCTGCTGCCAAGTACACAGTCGAGGAATTAATGGAACATATGTTGTTTGGGATAACTTAGTGCCAGTATTTGATTTTAACTGACCATGCAGGATACTTTTTGAAATTTTGAGTTCTGTTATGACATGCATTAAACTTTAGAATTACGCAGAAATGCTTCCTCATACTTAACTGTTCACACCTGGTTCATCAGTAGCTGGACTATTAAATTTTTATATTTGTATTTTCAAAACCTTATTGCAATTGAAAGGTTGCTTAGTCTAACAGTAGAGGAGGCATGTAAGTCATAGAGATTTATGACCTTACAGTAGTCTGGATATTGGCATTTTCTTTTCTGACAGTAGAACAATACTCTTCCTCCTTCTGTAGGCCAGTATTGTCAAATACTGTTAAATGATTTTGTCTGAGCAGACTGTTTTCCTGATTGTGAGGTATTTCTTTGTGTGAACTGGTTAATGCTTGCTGTTCTGCAGTTGTACTCTGGTGGAGTAGGACCAGTGGATGACATTTATAGTACACAACAGTATAAAATGGACATTCAAGAAGAATGTAGGGCATTCAAACGCAATCTAGCACATTGTGATTTTCAAATTTCAAGCTTCTTTCCATACATTTTTGGAGGTTTTAATGCATTTAATCAATAACTGACTCCTAGTATCTCCCAGGAGACTTTTTTTCAAGTGTAAATATTAGTTAATTTAAGAGATGATAAATGCTTAAAATATTTCTCCTTCTAGTGGCCGTTTACCTTATTTCATTTTTCTGTTCCTTTTGTACATATTTGTCCTGACCAGCATCCATGGTTTTTCCTTGGCTGAACCTTTGCTGCATTACTTGGCAGTTTTCCCTGAAAACTGTCTGGTCAACTGGCTAAATAAAACACACAAGGATCTGATGCATTTGCATGCATAATTGTTATATACAGAACAGACAATATGCAGAATTGCTTAGATGGGTTTCTTTCCTGAAGTAAAATTATTCAAACGTGTGACAAACACACTTGGATATTTTCTTACATACCTTTTCCCTTGCATTATTACAGTTCTTTCTAGATAAGGAATAAAAATGTGTCTGACCTTTTATAAGGGCACTTGACATGTCTCTAGGCTTATTGTTTGATTTTCAATAAATGAGAATATGACTATGCTGTGGAGGCATTAATACTGACCTGGCCCTATCTTGGTGTTACCAGACTGTTAGTTTTCCCAAAAAGCAGAATACTTGCACTTGAACAGTGCTGTTCAACAACTAGATTAAAAATAGAATTATTGCACGAGGAAGAAGCAGTGGAAGGAGGTCACTGACTGTGTTAGTGTCCATGTTATGCATTGGCATGCAATGCTGATATCTCTGAGCTAGCTTTGAACCAAAGGGTGAAACCATGCAAACTGTTTTAAACAAAACCAAACCTAAAACCAAGATGCGAACTGGTAAGACCACTCGTTGTGGATATCGAGTGAAGATCCACGGGTAGGTGGTGAACGTGACTGTATTGCTGTAGTGTGTGAGCTGAATTGTGTGACTGTGTGCCAAGTCCCACAGCACTTCTGTCCGTGGGAGTGGGCAGAGCCAGTTAAGTGTGCAAATGCTCTCTAATAACTGGGTAGACCTAAGTGTCTCTTTCAGCACAGAATAGGAAAGGCTTATTCACAAATTTTGGTGCAGTTATTTATGGAGTGTGTACAGGTGAGTGTGTTTGAAGTGTCACATTAATACTATGCTAAACTGAGTAAACTGGACTTTACTGCCCTCTGGTTAGAAGTGTGTCTAAGAATTACAGCACAACATTATCAGATCTAAGCCAGGTACATTTATGCTGCTTTCAGACACAGCAATGTAGTCTCATGTCTCACTTTTTAAAAATTAGTTTTACTAGAACTTTAGCATTCTCCTTAACTGAAAGAATTTTCTTTTTTCTTTCAGCTGATGCAGCCCAGCAGTTTCAGTACGCAGTGAGAGTTATTGGAAGCAATTTTGCTCCCACTGTTGAGCGTGATGAATTTCTTGTAGCGGAGAAAATCAAGAAAGAACGTAAGTGCATCTTGTTCCTTTCTTGGAAATACAAAGTTCTTTATGAAGTTAATCAGGTTATTTCTCTGAAACGGGGACAACTCTACCTCGCAGATAGTTATCAAATCTATTATTAATGCTTACTTCCTGAAAATCTCATGATGTAAATTCCATTAATTTCCTAGTGAATATTCCTATTTGTATTCACAGCTCAGATTTTTCTGAATATTCAGCTTAAACTTTCCTTGCTGCTTTGTATCTTAGCCACTATGAAGACAAAGAACAATTAATACTGCACTCTTCTCACCTTAATAGTACTCGGAATTTATGAATTCATAGTTCTTTTTAGAAGAGCAAATTACTGATATTTTTGAGATGGGCACTTCAGGAATATTACACCTTGGCACAATTGACTTCATGAGCACCTGTGTGAAACTTGCTGAATGAGCATCCTGGGAACTGATACCTGGTATTTCTTGCCTTCAGTTTCTCTACAAGTTTTGTGCAACCACCTTCTTAAAACCAAAATCATAGATCATGACTTTGTAAGGGATATTACAGTTCCCTTCCGCTGTGCTCTGTGCTGCTCTGAGTCAAGTGTTGCACTGTGTGTATCCAAAGGGGATGTGATGAATTCTTCTTGAAAAGCCAAATACTGCTTTCAGCAGATTCTGCTGCACAGTAGCATGTCCAGAAACAATTACTTGAATTGTGCCAATGAAATTAAAACTTCATATGTGAGCTTTGAATATTCAGAGATTGAATTAGGATAACTGACGTCAATGATTATAACTGGTTTGAGGTCCATATGTATTTTTTGCTAATGCAGAGCTTCCGTGACTTGCTGATAGGCAAATAAGCCCATTAGAATTCCTCTACCTACAACTTCAAAACACTGGAATCTACAATATATACTTTCTGCCATGCTTTGGCTACTTGTAGACAGCACAGCATATATTCTTTGGTCCTATTGCCAGTTTTCTGAAGAGGACTATCTCCCTCATCTTCCTTCTCCCCAGCTTCAGCTTGTAGGCTTCTGTTAGTGGTCATGTAACAAGTGGCTGGATATATATCCTTCTAACTTTACATTTATTTTGGAGATACCACACAAGAAATGACTTAGTTGGTGAAGTGTACTTAACAGTGCAATTTGATGCTAATTAATACTTCTAACATTTAATAGCTGTTTTTCTTATCACTGAAGTTTCTTCAGATGTTTTTATCGCCTTGGTTTTCTTTTAACATGGCTCTTTCTGATGTAACATAGCTTTTTAAGAAATCTTAGTTGGAAGAGGTCTCATCTGAGAAGGTGCTTCTGTAACTGACATTGATTTGAGACTATTATTTTTTGTAATATATAAAAGTTGTGTGACCCTGGAATTTTGCCTGACTCGCAGCAAATGGCATCACTACTTTTTTTCCTTGATTTTATTGCCTAAAATAGAAACAATTACACTCTAATTTTGGAGCAATTACATGTAGTTTTTATAACACTCTTTAATGCATATCTGCTTTCAGTTGTGTCTTCAGTCCCTTAGGTTCCTAAACCTACTGAATGGCAGACTAGACTTTAAAAGGACACTTATTTAGAAAATCCATATTTTGATTGAGCTAAGAAAAGCAGGTACTTGCATTGAATCGCTTCCATTGCAAAAATTCTCAGGGCTGGAATGCAGATAAGATGAAAACAGGCAAAGTGTTTAAGTAAATACAATGAAACAGTCCAGCATCATGAAGCTTTCTTGGTTGCATTTTGTGATTTACCACAAGTATGTTAAGACGTGACTGTTACACTTATTTCAGATTTTTAATCTACGTTTCTTTTTTTTTTCCAATAGTTGTGCGACAAAGAAGGGAAGCAGATGCTGCTTTGTTTTCAGAACTCTACAGAAAACTTGGTTCGCAGGTAGTTTAATAAATGTGTAAAGAGTAAAGAAACTGAAATCACTCATAAGCATCCTTCTGATGTTAGAGTTGTCTTGAAGAGTGCTCAGGTCATGGACAGTATTTTTTCTGGAGGATGGTCAAATACTTGAACAGCTTGCCTAGGAAAGTTCTGGGGTCTCCATCCTTGGAGACAGTCAAAACCTGACTGAACACAGTAATGGGCAACCGGCTGTAGATGACCCTCCTTTAAACAGGGGGATTGGACCAGACAACTTTTAGAGATGCCTTTCAATTCTAGCTATATTTTTAGTATTTGAGTCCAGTTATATGAAGGGGTACTTCATATGAAGAAAGGAACTCTGTAAAAATAGTGTTCATTTTATATGTAAAATGGATGAATTTTCTCATCATTTATTTTACAGAAATGCCTTGCAGTATATTGATTTTACTAATCTGGTATTCTCATGCATCTGAATTTTTTTAAGTGCTCCAGGTCTTTAAGGTTGAAGGTTAAGAGTTTGCTGACTTGGATGGCTCTAACACCAGTGTTAATCAAAGAATACTGCATGCCAATATTCTGACAAAAGATGTTAGTGTGTAGAAAACCTGAGTTTAACGTGATAATGCTACGATTAAGATTACAAAAAAGGTATTCTGTGGAGAGTATGACTAGTCAGAACTTGGTTCTCCTCCTGCCCTCTTCCATACTTGACTTAGCCATTACTTTGTTAGTGTTTGGAGCTCAAGTTACTGAGTAAGTCATCCTGATTTCTGTATCCTATGGGTTTGTGTATTATTTGCACTGGTTTGTACAGCAGAGCACTGATTTGCAGATGACTCGTAGTACAGACTTTCTGTAACAGGTTTCTGTAGCTTATGTGCTGCATTGCCATTTGGCAAGCAAAGTGCTGCAGAGCATGATGACTAATCTTTGGAACAAAATGCCTTGCCTGCGTTATATGTTTGGTTATTCTTCTGAACATAATGCAAGTTATCTCCTGGTATTTTACTGCCTCCTCAAACATTTAAGGTTCTTTTAACCTTCTTTTTCCCTCTGCTAGCATCTTGTGTATGTGAAATAGTATCATAGGTTCTTTAAAATTCACACAAGCAATTATTGTTCAGTGTGCTTTTAGGTTTATTACTAATGGTGTACAATCATTTCTTTTTCCCCTGAGCATAGAGAAGGGCCTAAAGGGATATACGTCTTCTGAATCAGTGAGGCTCTTCTTCCAACGATTCTCTTGAAAGCAGCTAGGAGGGGGAAAAAAAGTGTGTGTGAATCTGTATTAACTCTGTTTCATCTATTACTCCAAACAGAAAAGGAGGTCAGTGCTTATTTTTATGGCAGCCTGCCAGTTGAGCAAACCACGCTTCTTGGAGCATGTGGATTTATTCTGTCCTGGCCAGTAGAAGAAGCAGTTGCTGCTCCTTCTTCACCACTTGTTAATCAGTTGCTGTATTAGTTACCTGCAACAGATACAATGCTTAAGGTCAAAGCAGAAGATACTAGACTTGTGCTCTACATAATAATATAGAGTGTCTCCTTTTTACTCTTATATAAAAATGTAGAGCTTTGGTAGGTTTGGTTAGTGGACTCTGTCCTGAAGAAAGGAATGCTCTGTGTCCAGAATTCTTAGACCATGTAACACATACACACTAAATGTCTAATTTGCAGGAGGTGGGAAAATTAGAAAATGATGAAAATGTTTAAAAAAGAAAATTTCGAAGTGACCTTGAATGTGCTTTTTGCAAGACTGATAGCACTGAATTATGTTGCTTTGTAAGGGATGTGTTGAATCTTGATGTGACTGAAGTTTGCTTTGTATTTAACATTGCTTAGTATTGCAGATCATAGCCTGATCAATATTGTGAGAGAATTTGTATAAGTTTCTTTGACTCAGCTTAATGTCCATCATAAGGTTCTATGCCCCTGGTACATTCAGGTGCAAGTGTTAGTGTCAAAGAACTATGGAGTAACATATCTAGAAACATATTTAAAATAAATTGTTTTAGTACTTGCCTTCACTTTAAAGTACTCTTTGTAGCTTGGGCTTTAGCTGAAGTTGGTAAGCTTTCTGCCGAGATCTAAAACTGCTAACAGTCTTATTCTAACAGTCTGTACGTGTCTGTTTGCTAAAGACTATATTGTGTATTCCTCAAGTTTCATATTAAGTGTCTCTATCTTATGCTGTGAAAGTTTTGGTGGCTCTGTTAAATGGCATTTAAAGTGATAGAAATTGAAATGCTCACAGGCCTCCCTGTAAAGGAGAGTAGAGGGGAAAAAGGAGAAAAGACAGTTCCTTGCTTAAAACGTCACCAAGAGTGTTCCTTCTTTACGTTTAGGTTAAATTAATGGCTACATCTGAGATGTTGTAAGTGGTGAGTGTGTGTGGGAATGCTGGTAACAGTTCAGCTCTGTATAAACCTCATTCTTAGTAGCTATGAATTTTAAATTCAGCCTGCTTGCTGATCTCAGAGCAGGTAAGAAATCACGATTTGAACACAATGGAAAAAATTCATAAAATTAGCAATACAGAAGCTGCACTGCACATTCCCCGTTTATTCAAGAATGTGGCTCTGAGTTAGTCTTATTTATCTGCAAAGTTTATTTATATGCAAATATATTAGGAAGTTGGATAATTAAAAAGAATTCTGTTATTATCAAGAGTTAAACTTATTTATGTTTGTCTTCATCTTTTTTTGAAGGGCATTTTGAAAAACAAATGGTCAATACTCTACCTCCTGCTTAGCCTTAGTGAAGATCCACGTAAACAGTCTAACAAGGTTGGTGGGGAGACTTTTGTTGCTTCTGAGAAATAGTAAATGTGTGTCACTTATTTTAGATGTCAAGAATCATTACCCAGACTTAACCAATACCTCAGGTTGTTTTCATGGTATCTGTGTGTGAGGCTGAAAGGAAGAAAACACTTGACTTAAGTATCTGTAATATTTGGTGTAGTTTTCTTACACTACATAAATGCAAAAATATGAGCTGTCCGACACGTGTAACTGAAGTTGTGACTGTATTAGATGGGTGGTTTTTATGTTTGCTTTCTGCTTGGTGGTGTGATGTCTGCACATGTGATAATGAGTTTTAAATGGAAAAGGGAACGCACTGTGCAGTTGCAGCTCTGCTAGCACCGAAGTGCTTTTTGCAGCTGTTGCTAATGACAATTTGCAGGCAAAAAGAAGTTGTATTGCTAAAAGTACTGTTGCTCACTGTAAGGCACCTTTTTTCCATGATAATTGCATCAGCAGATTTTTCTTTGTGTAAACATGGTCTTCAGCTATCTCTCGTGTTCTTGATATTACGCTCCTGTTAACTGAAGATGTGACTTAAAGTAATTCCCACATATTATTTTTTTGTAATTCCTCCCTTTTCAAAACCTTTTCTTTTCAGGTGTCAAGTTATGCCACACTTTTTGCTCAAGCATTGCCACGGGATGCTCACTCAACCCCTTATTACTATGCCAGGCCTCAGACCCTTCCTTTGAATTACCAAGACCGCAGTGCTCAGTCTGCCCAGAGTTCCTGCAGCATGGGGAGCAGTGGGATCAGCAGCATCAGCCTGTATGCCCTAAATGGGCCAACACCAACTCCACAATCACTCATTCCAGGGTAAATTTCACCTTACAGATAGGTTTGGAGAAGACTTGCCTTTTCCCTTTTTTTTTTTTTTTCTTTCTTTTCTCCACCCTCTGCTTTTGTATACCATTGGAAATTGTTCTTTAGGTGCAGAGAAACTGAGTTCCTGAGCTGAACAGTTTAGAATATCACATGCTGGCATATGACCATATGAAGCCATAAATGGCTGCCCAAATGAGCGCATTTTTAATTGCTATCTTCTTGTTTCTTAATTTTCCTTCCCACCCCCAAGAGCTTGTGGGACAAGCACGAAATCACAAGATGCATTTTCAGAAAGGGCCAAAGCTTTTTTTTTTTTTGAGTGGAAGATATATTTTTTTAGTAGAGTGTACTGGACATGAGTTATTAAATTCATGTTGTGGAAGTAGTTAGTGCTGACAGAACTGGATTTTATTGTTATTAGTAGGCTTTACAATACAAATACTGCAGTAGTGATAAGATGTACTTCAGGATTCTGGAAGTGGAAGCACAGTAAAAAGCAGTATTCCATCCCTGGACTTCAGGGTAGGAGACTTGGGGCTCTTCTGGGATCTTCTTGGAAACATCCACTGAGAGGCTGCCCTGGAGGAAAGAGGGACTAAGGAGAGAACAGAATAGGATAATTCTGTTTGAAGGGACCTACACTGATCATCTGGTTCAACTGCTGGACTACAGAGCTAGTTGATATTCAAGGATCACCTCCTGCAAGCTGAAGAAAGAAATGGACAAGGAGGAATTAAAAGTGGGAGGAGGCCTGCATGGAGGAGCAAGTTGTTTCTGACAAAACTCAGATATAAGAAAGTGTACAAAAAATGGAAGCAGGGCCCAGGTGCAAAGGGGCATCCAGGGGCAGAGTGACTGCAATGAAATCCTAGACTGACCTAGAGCTTAATCTGTCAAGGGGCATGAAGGGAAACAGCAGATATTTAAGCAGTAAAGGAAGGCTAGAGTGAACATGGGCCCCCGTTCAAGGGGCATGCAATGTGGTGACAAATGTGGAAAAAGCTGAGGTACTTGGTCCTTGCTTTGCCTTTGTGCTGGTAGAGTCAGCGCAGGATGCTGAGACCCTTGGGAAGGTCTCTGTTGCTTTGGAAAGCATGTCCAGACATGTGATGGACAAGAAGGTGGGCTCTAAGAGTAGTCAGTACAGGCTTAAGAATGGTCCAGCATGCCTATCTTACAGCCTTCTGTGATGAGGTGACTGACTTGGTGAACAAGGGGAAAGCAGTAATTGTTGCTTATTTCAACCTTACTAAGACTTATAATGGTGTATACCTGTGATAGCCTTATTGACAGACTTAATAAAATACGGACTAGGTAAGGTGACAGTGAGGTGAACTGAACCTGCTAGACTCAAAAGGGTCATGATCAGTGGCACGAAGTCCAGTGAGAGCCCAGTCCCTAATGGTGTAACCAGAAGCTGCATCTTTCATCCCACCTCAGGGCACCTCTTTGGCAGCTTTGCAGACGATACAAAGCTGGTAGGAGTGGTTGTTCAAGGAGGTCATTAACCTGTTTCTCAGAAGGAGCTCGGTGGGCTCCAGAAACAGGCTCACAGGATCCTGCTGAAGTTCAAAGTCCTGTGCCTGGGGAGGAATAATTCCATGTACCAGTACATACTGGGTGCTGACTGATTGCAAAGCAGCTTTGCAGAAAATGTCCTGGGATTCTTGGTGGACACCAAATAGAACACGAGTGTGCAATGTGTGTTGAAGAAGGCTAAGAGCCTCCTGGGTTGTGTTGTGAAGGACATCACCAGGAGGGTGAGGCAAATAAAACTTCTCACTGCTCAGTACTGGTGAGGACACATCTGAAATGCTGGGTCCAGTTATAGTACAAAGAAAAGATACAGGCAGACTGGAAGGAGTCTGGAGAAGGAAGCCCAAAACCATTTAAGAGGTTGGAGCATCTGGCATATGAGGGGAAGCTGAGCGAGGCCTGGAGTTCTTCAGCCTGGAGAAGAAAAGTCTTGGGATCTTACCCATGTAATGGTATGACGAGGGGCATAGAGAAGACTGAGCCAGATTGTTTTGGGTCAGGGAAAGAATGAGAGGTAATTGGCAAAACTTGTGAGTCTGTGAATCACAGTTAGTCAAAAGGGAAAAAAAAAACTTCTTCATTAAGATGGGGATGTATGTTTGAGGGCGGGGGTATGTTATGAAACACTGAAAAGGGTTGTCCAGAGAGGTTGTGTAGTCTCCATGCTTGAGAATATTAAAAACATGACTTGCATAATGCACTAATCTTCTGTAGTTGATCCTGCTTTTATGAGACGGGTTGTAGGTGGTGATTTTTAGAGGTCCCTTCTAGCCTCAACTATTATATAATTCTGATACAATATAGAAGGATATGTCAATGAGGTTATTTCATATATCTGCTTGCTTAAAAATATCACCAGAACCTACCCTTTCTGGCATATTCTTGGTCTGACCTGTTCATACTGCTCCATTTTGTAGCAGTTTCACTGTGCTCTTTAGTCCTTTAGTCTGTGAGCTGAACAACCCAGATTAAATCTTTCTGTGAGCTTCATTCCTCCTGAACTTCTCTTTATACCTGTTACTCTTTTTTCTAGAGTACATTCTTCTGAACAGCCAAAATTCAGTGTTGTACTCTGAGGCCTTACTGATGCTAAACACAGCAGAACTCAGTCTTGAACGCTGAGGCCGGTTGTTCTCAGGACGGCCTTCTGAGCTGCTAGACGTGGACAGGGAGCAGAATGGACCCACTCTAATCTGGGAGGGAGAATTTACTGACCTGCTGACCCACTTAGATGCTCACAAGTGTATGGGACTGGATGGGATTTGTCCTAGAGGGATGAGGGAGCTGGCAGAAGAGATCTGGCTCACCAAGATGCTCTCCATCATTTAATCAGTCCTGGCTAACCAGGGAGGTCCTGGATGACTGGAGCTTGGCCAGTGTGACCTTTTTTCACATTTAAGACTTTTTGTGAGAATTGACAAGTTAGAAAGGAAGGGAAATTGGAACTTGTCTTGATATTCCCTCCTTGATTGCACCTTCAGGCACTTGATACAAACTATCCGAAAGAGTAGAGTAGCTGGAAAGTGAGCTTTCTCCTCTTTCTCTATTTTCCTTTAGTTCTTTGACATGTAACTACAGCTTCAGGTAATAACTTAAGGTAATAACTTAAAATACTTAGGTATACTTACCTTTACTAAGGTAAAAAACTTAAATACTTAGGTTTTTCTACTATCGCTATGTTTATTATTCTTATAGTACCTTCACTTTTAACCTATTTCAGCATAATTACACGTTTCATCAAAGTTAATCTCTGATATGAAATCATATATGTCAAACTTATACTTCACTTTTCTACAGGTTGGGGGCTTTTTTGAAAGTGTAGGCTTACAGGAAGAAATAAATTGCTTGTATGTTCTCTACCCTTTTTTAGATTCCTTACTTAAACCACCCCACCCCCCTCCCCAGTGAAACATCCACGAAAAACTTGGGGCATTTTTCAAAATGTGCATCACTCCACACTACGTAATGGCTATAGAATCAAAGTTTTTAAAGATATTTCTTCCTTTTGTCCTTTTAGACAATCGTATCAAGCTCCGGGTGTTGGAGATTGCCTCCGTCAGCAGCTAGGATCACGTCTTGCATGGACTTTAACTGCAAACCAGCCTTCTTTACAAAGCACTACCTCAAAAGGATTTCCAAATGCTGTCTCTCGTAGTGTGCCAAGGTCTAGGCGAGAAGGGGATACAAGTGGTGAGCAAAGATATATTTGTTAAGGATAATGTTTTTTACAATTGTTATCTATATCCTCCATTATCTTTTAAATTATTTTGGAATCATAACATGTTGATTTTTTCAAAGAGTGTTTTTCTAGAATGTGCTTAATAGAAGAATAGAAGCAGATATACAAGACTAGTATATTTGGACACAGTCTCTTTGGCTGGTTGTTAATTTCTTTTTGCACTGGTTAGTTTGATTGTGATCTGGTCCTTCTAAAAGACTGCCTTCATTCCAGTGTTTGTCAGAGTTAAGTGATTGTGCCATGTGAGCAATGATCATTCTTTCGATGATCAGAAGATGCTACTGTTTTTAGAGTCAGAAAGAGAGCTCAGTAAATAGAACTTGTTGAAATACTCATCTGTTTGTGGTTCTGTGTCTTTCAGAACTCGGAAATGTGAACTGGAATATAGAGCACTTAAACCTATTTCTTCTTTAAATTAGCATACTATTTACAGCGGTTTTATTTGCAACAAGTGACATGAAATATTGTCAATAAAATAAAAAGTATATAAATATAGACTTGTAAAATCACAGAATGGTTTGAGTTGGAAGGCACCTTAAAGACCATTTTGTTCCAACTCCCCTGCCGTGGACAGGGACACCTTCCACTAGACCAGGTTGCTCAGAGAGCCATCCAGCCTATCTTTGAACACTTCCAGGGATGGGGCATCCACAGCTTCTCTGGGCAACCTGTTCCAGTGCCTCATGAGCCCTCATAGTGAAGAATTTCTTCCTAAATTCCTAATATTGCTAATTTACTTCCGTGATTAAGTGCCTGTAAACTTGAAGCTGATGCCTAGAGGATCTATTCTGAATTTACACAAGTGTAATTAAAGAGGAGTTGTTTACTAGGCTGTCTCTGTGACAACTCTTTTACTGTAAAAGTGGCAGACTTTTCTGAAGGTAGCTGATGGCAGATGTTGTTGTCCCATAACACTATTATTCTCTGGCAAAGAAAGATATGAGATGCAGGCTTTTGTTTGTAGTTTTTTGGTTTTAGTTTTTTTTGTTTTGTTTTTAAACTTCTGTACAAATAGGTGTGGATATTTAGGAATTAAAATATAGCTTGTCTGCCAGCCTCTGCATCCTTGAGTAGCAGAGTGCAAAGCAGTGGCTTATAGATCAAACAGAGTTGTACTGGTGTATCTGAGGGCAACATTTGGCATTTAGAACCTAATTAAAAAGACTATTATGTACAAGAAAATGTCTGTGTGTGTATATCTGTATAATGTAAATACGTGTTTTATATATGTGGTAGATTTAATAGATACAAAAATAGAAAAAAAAAGAAAAAATAGAAAAAGGAGTAGAAAAAAGCATAGGAAAGAGAAATAGGAAACCATATAAAATCTAGCACTGCCTCTTAATTTATTATACTGACTGCTATAAAAAGCAATACTTCTTCTATTGAGTCAGCCAGCAGCTGTGACTTTGGTTCCTATGTGGGATGGGTATAAGCACTGACAGTTGTCTTAAATGTAGTCATTTGCAGGTGTAGAAATAGAAGTAGCACTGCATTCAGAATATCGAAGTTGAATTTTTCTTACTGTTACATATACACAGAGTATAAAAAGTCACATTGTATGGCTGATGTTAATACTGCTTGTATTATTTATCAGTTAAAGAAATGTGCACTTGCGTCTTTGATCGTTCCACTGTGAGATCCTAAGAGGGACAGCCTACTCTCATGCACATCTTAATGTTTTGAGAGAGGACTGAGTTTTAAATGGTATCTTAAAGTGAAGACTATTTTTGCTGAAATAAGAGCAGAATTTAATTTTTCTTGTTTTTATACTGGGAACGTGGATTGTTGGGGAGGCAAACTGACAAGAGTAAGAGTACTGTCTAAATTGGGAGAAGCATGTTGTAGCATCTCAGTTTCTGGAAAGTTGTTGTTCAAATTGTAACTTCATTTAAGAATTAAACAAAAGCACATGGTGATGGTTTGCCCAGAAAAGGTGGGGATAGTTTCAATGGTCTGCACAGTGCCTTTTTTGATCTTATGTTTCCTTTAAATCCATAAATATCTTACATCCCTAACACAATCTAACCTCTGACTAGAGATGAGAACTTTTTGCAAACTGTATGTTGCAATAGCAAAAGCTTTACTAAATCAAAGATATATTTATCTGCAGAAACAGTATTTACTGTTAAAGTTAAGTGTTTTCCAGCTCCAAGGCTGTTATGCAGTCTGATTTGATCAGTCTTCTCACTGAGCAGTGGCAAATGTAATTGAAAGCCATTATGAAACAAGCAACTCTTCCTTCTGGATTAACTGTTCTTTTCCTAGGTGAATGTAGAAGAGGTTATTCTTTAAGTCTATTTAACAACTTTAGCTGTTTGTTCAAAGAAAGATAGTTACTGTGGTGCTTGGCTCAGAACTTGCACTGGTGTTGGATCAGAAGAGATAAGTTTAAGGACTGGCTGATGTGTTGGTTAAAATAAGACATGCCCTGTGCCATACAAGCTGACTGCTCTGAGAGAACCACAGGTAGCATTAGAGGCAGGTAAAGGCAATCTTGGGCTTTTCTGTCAGATTAAGAGGATCTAAAACATTTATTTACAGGTTACAAGCACAGTCTTTAAAGTTTTTATAGTTTTATTTTTATTTTGGCTATGCTTCTAAATAGCTCTTCGAAGTTGTAATTGAAACTAATTGTCTCTACAAATCTAAATACTTGTTTTGGTTTTTTTCTTTTCCAGGTTCTGTTGAAATAACGGAAGCAAATCTTGTAAGAGATGTTTTATACGTCTTCCAGGGAATAGATGGCAAAAACATCAAAATGTGCAATTCTGAAAATTGCTATAAAGTGGAGGGAAAGGTACTGTATGGTGACTTGTATTTCATATATGAGCAGAGAAGTATATGGGGAGAAACATGTAAAAAAGTTAAAATATTGTTACAAGTCTTTATTCCCTCTACCAGCCTTTTGTTTTGTTTTGTGCTGATTTTATTTATTTCTTCGTTTGATTTTGTTTGTTTTGGTTTTGGGAGTTCTTTTGTTAAAACAACAGTGTAGTTTCAACAGTAGTAGTTGAAAATCGGTTGTGTAGATTAGATGCCAGAAAGAAACTGTAGCATTTCACAAGATGTGAATAACCTGCCAGCTCTTAATCCAGTAGAAGGACTCATAAGTTACGGCTCTGAGGACTTCTGTCAACATTTCCCCTCTCTAGTGTATGAGAGTTAATATAAAGCAGATGCAGGCATTTGACTGCATTATTATTGAATTAAATTTAACAGCTTGAGATGTAGAATGGATGCTAGCCACTTGATGTTATGGGCCTGATTACAATTATAAGTGATCAGATGCAGATTACCTAAGAAAGAAAAGAGTGGTGGTAGAACTGAAGAAAGGCCTGATGTGAATTTGAATGAAGACATCAAATAGGGGACAAAAGAATAGGAGAGATTCCTGAGAGACTTTGCTTTAAGGTGGTGAGATGTTAAGCCTATTTGCAATTCAAAAAAAACCCCCAGAGTGAGATTGGGTCAGCTGAGGAAAGAACAAAAAATGGCTCTAGTTGCTTTAGCATCTTCACATTCAGACAGTACAGCTTCAGAGTTCAGTTTCTGCTAATTTGTTTTCATGTTCTTGTTCAACTGGAAAGACAATGCTTTCAATTTTGACTTGTATTAAAAACTTTCTACTATGACAATACTACATAGTACTTAAATGGTGCGGAAATTATTTCTGGGCCATTTCATGTGCCAAGAGCATGGTAGACGGGTCTTAATGTTGATACCTGAGCTAATTTCCTTTTTTCCTTCATAATAGTAGCAAAAAGTGAAATGTGGAGTTGTTCACCATTGCTTTACAATGACATTTACGGCTGCTTAAATGGAGGGATAAATGAAAAACTGAACTCTTGTTAAATAAATTAAATCTTATTAATTAACAGATTCTTAATAAACATCTGCCTGTAGATGATGCAAAGTTTGTAATTTACTCAACTGAGTAAATTATTTTCCATAGATAAGTCTATATATGGCAAAAGAAGGGTAGCATTTTCTAGAGGAATGTGAAGAAAACTTAGTCAGTGGTTACAAAATTGGCTACAGGTTTCATTGGTTTTCTGTGTAGCTTTCATATCCAGTAGGCTGGTTTGAGATCAGAAGCTGTTTTACTTGGAACTTGTAATTCAGGGAGTTTAATTACTGACCACGATTCGGCTGAATAATCTTTGCCTGAGAACTTTGTCTTCAGTTATTTTTGTGAAGTCAGTCATCTTCCATTCTTCCTTATTTGCACTTGGACTGAGCTACTGGACCCAGTGACGATGAGATTATCTGACTCACCAGAGCTGCAGCTGGAACTTTTTCTGACAAACAAGGACGACCAAGATCATACCTCCTTAAGCTGTATTGACTGCACATTAGGCAAAATAGTAGTCAAAGCATGTAGTTCTCCCTCAGCTGACAATCTCACTGTACACAGTCTGGGTTGTTGGGTTTCTTTTTTCAGAAAGAAATACACTTTCTAAGGTGCTATTCTTGCTGAAATGTTTCCTAATCTTAGTGTTAATATTAGGTCTGGTGGTAACATTCAGCACTGTACGAGGTAGCAGCTTTGATTTGATCTAAAACGTACAAATGTAATAACACCAAGGCAATTTTGCTAGTTCCTCATTTAATTCCAGCGGATATGTGTTGTGTTTGCCAAGTACTCTGTACTTGCAGAATTCTAAATAGTTCTTATGTCATCTCTTTGGTTTTAGCTGCAGGCAGAGTTTCTGTGTCCAGTTATGCTTGTTTGGGCTGGAATTTACCCTACAGAAGTTGTTCAAGAAGTTAAAGCTGTACCTCTGTGGGTAAACAAGAGGGCTGGGGACTGAACTCTGGTCTTACAACCAAATGTTGTAGCCTGGTTCAAGCCCACACTGGTGTAGCTAACACACTCTGACACTAATTGTTATCTTGGAGAATGCCTGTACTGTTAACTAAAAGGTTTAATGAATGAGATTGATTTCTAGTTCTTTGGCAGCTTAACTTCTTAGAACACTTCCTTGCTTTGGTTTGGACTGTTCCAGCTGGCTGTCAAAGTTAAAATTGCCTCTAGAGGTGGGATAGGCCCAGTTGCTGTGGGTAAAAGTCAGTCTCTGCCTCTTGGTCTGTTTTATCAGTCAGATTGTTTGGGCTTTTTTATTCAGTGAAATTTTGAATACTTGATGATAGTGTTCTTTAGTAATATGGTGAAATGTGGTAGAAGAAAATCTCAAGTAGGAACAGTGTCTTACCTGTTGGTAATTTAGAGGACGAAATGTGCAGATTCAGATGAAAATAGTAGTGGTAGCTAAATGGGGTGATGGGACTAAGGCAGGCTTGCAAGGTGAGTGAGGTCCTAGAAGAAAGCCAGAAACAGACTAGAAGAGTTCAGAAGGACATATGAAAAAAAATAAAAGCTGGACTTAAACTTGTAAGTTGGGTTCCGCAAGTTTGTGTTCCTGATGCCTAGTCAGGCATTGGGTCATTTATTTTCTATTAAAGGTTCCTTTTGCATGTAGCAATAACTAATTATTTTGTCAAAGCTTTTGCATTACTTTTAGTCATTACCACTTCTGCTAGAACTTTCATATTTTCAGTCTTGCTGATTGTCAGGATAAGTCTGATTCTACAACACAAAATTGCAGATTTCTTCCTTTCTTCTGAAGACCATTTTGTTGCTGCCATAATTGCCTAGTGTAAAAAGAGTGTATGAATACTGTTACATTAAGATTTCCAGAAGAGAAGGTCTCAAAGTTGCCAGTCGTTTGTTGCTGCTGCTTTTTCAATGCGTGTGTGTATAAATTTAATGCTAATTACATGGTTGTCTGCTTTTTTTGCAGTATCTGTGCTGTAGAATGTAAAATGATTGTTTCTTAAACTGGCTTTTTTTGTGAGGAAGAGGGACCTTTGTGAAGAAACCAGTATTGGCATGGTAGATTTAATTGCAAACTTATTTCTGTTAACTTTATAGGTGAGCTTGTCCAAATCTCTCCGAGATACTACGAGTAGACTTGCAGAGCTGGGGTGGCTACATAATAAAATAAGAAAATATACAGACCAGAGGAGTTTGGATCGTGCATTTGGACTTGTGGGACAGGTGAGTCAGCTAGAAAAAACAATCAAACTACAATATTTGGTTTTGTTTCGCTAAGAAACTACTGAGTAAATGCAGTGCTAGAATGATGCATAAGCTTTGGAACTTGGATCATTCATCATTTGATTTACTCCTTTTGTGGATGCTGCATTTGATATGGGTCGTAGTCAGAAGGCAAGGAAAAGGCATTTGCTCTTGCTGGTCCTAAGGATTTGCCCCTGTAATTTGTAGCTGGCAATTCCCATAAATTCCTTTTCTTAATCTGCTTTTTTGAAAAAAAAAGTTACTATATGAAAATTATTCATGCATGTTCATAAACAAAAACATTTCTTTAAATGAGATGGTGTCATCTCTGAGGTAATTAATCACCAATTCAGTTGTTAGTGACCTGTGCAGGAGACATTCTTGTCAGCTATTGTTGAGTTCATGTGTTAATACTGCACTAGCTTACATAAAATGCAAATAGTCCATTATCTTCTGCCCTTTCTTTTGAATACAGCATCAAAAGAATATTAATTTTTGTTTTTATAGGTTTCATCATGATTTATAGTCTACAGTAACTTCACTGCTGCTGTAATACCCAAAACCACATTTACTGCTAAGACATTCCTGTTTCCTCTCACTTGCTCCCTCTGTAAAACTGGATATTATCCCTTCTGAGTCGACAGAAATGTTATCCTTGCCTCTAGCCATAACATCCTACCTAATCTGCCAAGAAATTGAAGTGCTTCTCCCTTCAATCTAATTTTTCTTAAGAGGTCAGTAGAGACACTGTAGTGCTTCCTACTTTTCTAATGTTTTATTCTGTTCCATTCTGTCTCTTATTCTAAGTAACCCTTCTAGTTACATATAAATAATTATTTTTCTACTGATCCACTGCTGATTTCCATGTTTTATATGGTAGTGCTACTGTGTATGCATTTTCTTTGGTCTCTCCCCCTTATATCTGGGTGAAGTTTTATTCTTTATCTAGAAGCTTCCTGCTTGTGCTTATTTTTACTGTCTCTGGCTTTAATCTTCAAGTTTACAGTAAGGGGAGAACTTTAATTCTTCAGTGAATTTAAATGTACAGTGTATTGGCTTCCCTATGCAGGTTTCAGATCCTGTGCAGAAGGCTGTGCAGTTAAGTTACCTGAATCTGCATAGCTTTAATGCTGCTAATTTTGCTTGAGGCAAGCACTTGTGTATATTTCTAGGACATAAGTGTACAAATAAAAACTTATATTCTACTCTTGCTGTCAGTGTCTGGGCACGGACAGTATGCCTTTGTGCTCTTCATAGCTTTTATAGCTGAGAATTTCAGGTGCTGCACACTGTGCATTAAGGAATTTAGCACAACAATATATATTGTTATACAACATGTTTTGCTTAATGTTCTGAAAGAATGCTTGTGTAAACCCCTGCTTAAACCAGGTGTAGAATAAGTCTGTCACCACTTTTATTATGATTCTGGTGACTGTTTTTTCCACAGAAAATGTCAGGTATTGACATTAGAAGGAGAGATGTAACAATATATTACATTTTACATTTTCCTGCCTTTACTGATTAATATCGAAGTTCTACTTTGTCCTTAGAAAGTAAAAAGAATAATCGGCAGTTAGTTATAATTTACCTTGTACTTTGGCATTTTGCCCATTTAGATCCACTTGAGCTAGTGGGCATTTTAATTTTTTTCTCTTGAACAAGCATTCTGTTTCCTTCCTTAGTTCTCTTTTGCTGCAGACCAAATCAGAATTCTAGGATAATGTCCAGTTTTTCTTTAACATTTTGGGACGCAAAAGTCTGTGGTTTGTGATGCAGGAATTGGTACTGGATGTAAATTTTAATTTGTAAAGCTTCTCTGAAAAATTGGTGACCAGTTAGATCTTAAATCCTTTTGGCTACTGAATCATTAAAGTCAGTGTTTACTGTTCTTCCTTTTTGAGCAGAACAGTGCCTTTGATTGTTTTCTTGGAGGCTCTGCTCTGCCCTCTATCTTGGCAAGTGCCACTTTAATAGGTTCAAAAATTTACTGAAGAAGCAAGTGAGAAGAAATGAAAAGTGGAGTTACACATAAAGTGATTTCTTTTTGCCCTTCGGTATCCTCTGGAATAAAATGAATGTCAAATTTCTTTGTAATTTATAACATTGAGTTGAAGAAAGGAACCTCCTTTCCTTAAAAAGGATACAATGGCAAGATTAATGACTTTTTTTTTTCTAGGCTTCTTAGCTGCTTAGCAGGAAAGAAGATTTATTTTCTCCCTGTGCTTCTGGAAATGATTTCTGCCTTTTACAATACCCCAGTGAATAAATATTTTACTTCAAGTTCTTGGGTTCTTTCTGTGAAGTTTTCCTTATTTTTTCCAAATTCTTTTGACTGTAATTTTAAAAGGTCTTGAAGGGAAAGTCCTTGGAAATTTCCCATTTTTTAACAAAATCCATTAAAAGAGATATCAAATTCATTAGCTGAGAATTGGTTAGAAAGTTCTAAAGAATTTGTGTGTGTACATGGGAGTATTCTTCCAAGAAACCAAATAAATAAAAAACTTCAAGCACTTTCTGGGGAGTTTTAAAGTCTTTTTAACTTAGTCCCAAATTAATGAGCCATATTTTTAGTTCTGTTTTGAAAAACGTGTTGCAGACATTTTAGTCTGTATGTTAGGTTAAGACCATTACAAAAGTAAAGCAAGATCCCCCCCAAACCCTAAACTGTGGAAAATATTTGTCACTAAACAAGTATTATTTCAGGAATTGTTTTTAAAATTTATCTTGATTTTTAAACAACCTAAAGTAGCTGTGCTTAAAATTGTTTTACAAATAAGAGTTTTTGCTTTAGTTCAGGCCTGAATTAACTTCTGCACATTTTACAGATTTCTTAAGATATAATTTGTGGTGTTCATTTCTTCAGTGTCAAGTGAAGAATCATATATAACTGTGAATCGATAAAAGGTCAGAAATTTAGAGTACTTGATCCAGCAGCACTTCCTGGGCATATTTTTTTGAGCATGATGTTTTCTTGTTCATGTCATATAGTCTATACTGTAAATATAATGATAGTTGCCTAACTTCTGTGCTCTCTTGTTAGAGTCCTTCCTGAAATTTAAACTCTGTTACTTTACTGTATAGTGTATCTTACACGATTATTACAAAAAAATCTTCATTGGGTCATGTTATGATTTGTACATACCTGTGCTAATTATTAATGCCATTACTGAGATGATATATCTACTTGAAGAGTTACACTTGTCATAGTTTAATCTGTTGATACAGTTAAGACAGCAAGAAACAAGGTCACTTGATAATGTATGTATATTCTTGGAAAAGGTATATGCAGCTCTTAGGGAAGCACTTACACTTTGGCCATTTCTCTAAGAATTGGCTTTTATGCCGAAACTTGTAGAATGATTCCCTTCAGGAATTTTCTGACTATGTTGGAAGTGGGGTGATAGAATTAAATCGGAAAGATTTCTCCTGGTTACTTTTCCTTTTTTTTTCCCTTTTTTTTCCTTCTCTTTCTCTTACAGAGTTTTTGTGCAGCCTTACATCAGGAACTTAAAGAATACTACCGACTTCTGTCTGTTTTACATTCTCAGGTAAGTTAAGTGGTATGTATTCAACTGTACTATTTTGTTCTACATTATCTGAATATCTCCTAAAAAGGTATACCTACCTATTCTTTTAGACTATGAAGGATGTACAGCAGTTTCTGCTGACAGTGAGCACAACTCTCTGTAACTTGTACATTTCTTACTCTTTAAATGTATGTGCCCTTGAATATTTTTCTCTTAAGAATTCACTGGTATTTGATGTGTTACATAAGCAAGGAATACAATGTGTATTTCTAAGTCTGTGTCCCTGTTTTGCATCCTTTTTGTCAGTTTCATCTTGCATAATATCTTTATCATTCAAATCCCAAACAATGTGACACCTCCTTGAGGGGAGAAAAAAACAATCTATATTTCCAGCAGTGCATCATTCAGCAGCTAGTAATAACACTTGAAGCTTTTTTTTTTCCCCGTGGGGCAGTTTGTACATTTTTCTTGTCTCTTTGTTTTCTGAGAGCAAAGACATCTGTTCTGCAGATGTTTGTGTTTTACTATTTTTCTGTAACGTAGACCCAGTGCTGATAATCTTGCAGTTTGTCCACAAATGCTTGTAGGTATGTGCATCTAGATGCTGTCTCTAAAATTAAAATAAAACAAACAATATTCTTCTGCTTGCCTTTTTTTAAGGGGTTTTCAAGGGGTTCATTAGTTGTAATGATGAAAAATTTATTCTGAGAATTGACCTAAAGCTAAATTAAACTGCCTTTAAAAATTCTGACTTCAATAAATGTTTTCAAAGCATCTGTTCCTTTTAACTCACTTGCGGTTCTTTAACATTCTTAGCTTTTGGAATGCCTGTTATATACACTTTTTGCTTGTTTTTCGTGGCTATTATCCAGTTATTCCTTTTGTAATTACTTCTTGCTCTGTCCCAAATGTGTTTTCTCTCTTGGTTTGCTGAAGCTTTGATTTATTGTAACTTCTAAGACTTCTTGACCATGAAAATATATGACCACTTTGAAATGAAGTTTTGTCTACCTTTCCTGCTCCACCAAACCTTTCTAAAGAAGAGATGAGTACGGTGGGAGGGAAGGCCTGTAAGGAGAAAATGAAAGGAAAGTTCTGGGGTTGCTTATTTTCAAACTGCATTTGCCTTTGTGGTGGGTTGACCCTGGGCAGCAGCCAGGCACCCACCCAGCTTCTTGCCTCCCCCCTGTCTCTTGAGGAACAGGGAGAAAATAGAAGGAAGACAAAAAGACAAGTCAATCAAGTTAGTGACAGTTTAGAATGGAAAGCAAAAGCTATGCGTGCAAGCAAAGCAAAGTAGGGAATTCATTCACTACTTTCCATCAGCAGGCAGATGTCCAGCTGCTTCTGGCAAGCAGGGCCTCAGGACGCTTAACACGTGCTTGGGAAGACAAACTCAGTCACCACAAATGTTCCTGTTTCCTTCTCCTTTCCCTGAGATTTTTTCCTGAGAAAGCTTTTTGTCCTCCATAAGCTTGGAAATGGTTTTCCAAGATTAGCTGCTATCCCAAGGAATGAAGTGAGTCTCGCTGGTGTGTAGTTTTATGGCTCCTCCCTCTTGAAAAGAGGAGTGACATTTGCTTTCTCGGGGTTGTCAGACACCTCCTCTAATTGCTGAGTTGCAGAAATAATGGAGAGTGGCCTTGCAGTGACATTGGCCAGCTCCCTCCCTCAACACTTGTTGGTGCATCCCATCAGGTCCCATAGATTTAAGCATATCCAATTTGTTTGGTGTACCCTAGCCTGATCCTTTTCAACTCAGTCTTCCTTGTTCCAGACTTCTTTTCTTATCTCGACATCTGGTATTCCCAGCAGCGAATCTTACTGAAATACTAAAGCAAAAAAGGCATTAAGTACCTCAGAATTTTCCATTTTTCCTGTCACGCCTCTCCTAGCATCATTCAGTAGTTGGAAACACATTTTTCCCAGTCTTACTTTTACTGCTGTTCTCGTTGTTGCTCTTCATGTTCCTTGCCAGTTTA
Source organism: Cnemophilus loriae (assembly GCA_013397755.1). Lineage (NCBI taxonomy): Eukaryota > Metazoa > Chordata > Aves > Passeriformes > Corvidae > Cnemophilus > Cnemophilus loriae. The sequence goes on along the minus strand of VZTF01003500.1, from coordinate 186,301 downwards.
GTCTTCAGTGTTAGGAGTTTGTGAGTGCATTGAGCATGTTGATTAAATGCATTTTCATAGGGAGCAGTCAATACAGTGTCTGTAATGCTTTGCTGCAGCAGCAGACCGGAGATTCTGGGCAATCTGCGTCCCTCAGCACCTAACTGAAGGAGTTCCCAGAGTGGCGTTATGTTTGGATTTTCAGAGGCTCTTGGCAATGTTCCTTCCCAAAGGCATGAAGGAAAGGAAGGAGATCCAGCAGTGGAGGAGAGATTCTTCTGTAACTTGAAAGGTGGAAGGGCTTGAAGGTCACACTGCAGAATGGACAAAAAACCTGTACCTTTCAGCTTCTTGAAAACATGTAGAAAATTGACTTGAAATTGAGTGTATGTGGCATTCTTAGATTCAGGAGATTGTACAGGCTGCCATCTTAGGAGTTATTAACTGCAGTTCTAGAGAGCAGTATAGGCATAGAACAACAAGAATCTTGTCAAAGGCTTCTATACTCTCCTTTTAACTTTTTATTATGTCTTCAGAGTTTCCCCTGAGCATGTTTCTGCCCTTGAATAAGTAATCCTGAGCATACTGTCTACTATTCCATAAGCGTCTCTGGTCTTTTTCTTGCAGGTTGTTTTCACATTGTCAGCTCTTTAAAAATGCATTTCCATGATGAAGATGTACCATGTCTTCCCTAAACTCAAAGGGTGGCTCATGTATCTCTCTTACCATTGCCGATTTCCAAAAACACCAAAGAAAAATCCCAAACGTGGACCCACGAGCATTCGGAAACAAATGAATTTAACTGGCTCTAAGGCTGAACTTAATGTGGATGACACTAGTCTTAAATATAACTAGTATGTTGCATTTGGCTAAAAAAATGTGCTAGATGGGAAAGTACAGAGTGGGTTGGTTGTCATATACCAGAAACAGCATCTTTTCTAAGAGTTTGTCTGCTCGTTCTGCTCTAGGAACTTGCTTCTGTATTCTTAAGTTGTGTTCTCATCCTGCTTATTCCATCTGTACTTGTATGAGATTTGCATTTGCATCTTGGATGCAAATATTTGGCTTTTATTTTCCATGGTGTTAGAAGATTCATGGTAGCCACATTATGGTGGAGTTTTCTTATTGTAGCTTTTAAAGTTTGTTTTTCTTTCAAGGCAGCAATTTCTTAATCTCACTATAAGTCTGACTTAAGTTCTGATGGCTTCTGGAGGAAGACATTGGATGGGATTTGTCCTGTGTTGAACTAAGATAATACTGCATGTGCAGTAATAAAAAGTTTACCTCCTGCAGCCTGCCTTTCCTTTAGATGTTCTTCTTCATTCTTTTTTGAGTATCTCTTGCTGTCTTTCAGGATCTCTTCTCTTTTCCTTTGCTCTTCTCTCTTTTTGTGGCTGTCTTTAACTTTCTTGGTCCTTGTGCTTTGTCTACCTTATTGCATTTATGCTTGTCTCTGTTCTTTCACCTGTGCTCAATTCTGTTTCCACTAAAAATTGACTCTCAGGTTTTGGCCCAGTGATTTGATGAGAAAATATGTAATGCTGGCTATTTCAAGTGTATTAGTAAAAATCTGACTTCAGAACAAACTATGAAACCTGAGTTCTGCTTCAGTTTTGTTCTTTGACATGTCCTTCTGTTTCTAACTTGATCAGTTGCAACTGGAAGATGATCAGGGCGTGAATTTGGGACTTGAGAGCAGTTTAACACTTCGCCGTCTTCTAGTCTGGACATACGATCCCAAAATAAGGTTAAAGACCCTTGCAGCACTTGTTGATCACTGTCAAGGTCTGTTTAACATTAATTTAATATTTCTGGGGATGTTATATAACTTTGAGTAGTTGTGCATGCTAGAGGTGGGTATCAATAATATTAGTGCTTGTTCGGCTTTTTTTTTTTGAAAATTTTAAGTAGGTAATTCAGAGGATTCTCCCTTTTTTAGTTTAAACAAAGCATGACAAATTATAGTGCCATGTTGATAGATTCAGACTTACTTTTTTAAAACTAGAATATGCTCCAAAAATTCAATTTTAAGCATGCACTTTTAATGCTATTTTCGGTTACTCAATCATCTTTCAGGGAATGGTACACTGAAAAAACCCTACTAATATATTATGAAGTGGCTGGCTTAGTTTCTTCACTATGTATGAGTATTATGCAGTTTTTCTATATATGATGACATAGAGGAGTCATTTGCAATTTGTCTGTAGATTCATGTGAAACAACAAAACTTTGCAAATCTGCAAATATTGTGTGATTTTGTTGGCAATCCACAAGAAGCTGCTGGGGAGAGTCATGTTGGAGTTTACCAGAACTTTAGCCAGTAACTGATGCTTCTGCCTGAGGGTGCTTCAGATTTATGAGATCGTAGCCCTTTAGAAAGACCATCTTAGCAAAAAAAAGCCTGCAATACTTGTTTTACTTTGATTATTGGAATTGGTAGCAAATTTTTTAAAAAGTGGGCTTTACTTTTGCAGTATTCATGAAAATTTTGAATTCTATGGCCTCTGCTGCAAGGAAACTGTAAGCTGTGGAGCATAGCAGCAAAATCAAATATTCAGTCTATTTTTAAACTTTTTTTTTTTACAGCCTCTTATTTTTCAATTGCAAGAAGACAGGAGATATTACCTAACGGAGCTATGGGGGCAACTATAACCAAGAAACTGGAAAGCTGTGTTTGTGTACATGTATACACACAGAATATCTGAGAGTGTCAAGTACAGGAGAGAAGGAAATCATTCTAAGGCTTCTTTAATGCTTCTCTGGAAGCATAACATCAACCTCTGTATGTGATATGATGCCTTGAAATTTGCATTCCTCTAAGCTACCATTAAGTAGACAGAGAACTCTGCTAAATGCTTTAGTGAGATTAATAAATCATGCCTTAAAACGTAGGAATTCCCTGTTAGCAATAAAAAAAAATCTACTTTTGCTATGTTTTAGATCTGCTGTTTAGCAAGATCAGTGCAACACACGAGTAGCTAACATCAATGGCTGCTAAATTTAAATGGGGTGCGTATGGTTTTCCTTCAAATATTTCTGTTCCTCTCCCCTATGATCTTACAGGGAGAAAAGGTGGTGAACTAGCCTCTGCAGTTCATGCCTATACTAAAACAGGAGATCCCTACATGAGATCTCTGGTTCAGCACATTCTTGGCCTAGTATCCCATCCTGTACTGAACTTCCTGTATCGCTGGATTTATGATGGAGAGCTGGAGGATACATACCATGAGGTAATGTATGTGCTACAGTAAATACTTGATCTCTCTGCTTTGGGGTATGATCATCTGTGGGAAGCTTAGAGGAGAATTTGAAAAGTAGAGAGTTTGATGAAAATGTGTCAAACGAGTAAGCAATACATAACCATAACCTGAAATATCACTCTCTTAATGAATTCTTCATGAAGTTGATATCTGCAGATTGCAGTGTTGCACTGTGTTGTCTTCAACAAATCATATCCTGGGTCTTGTTAGTAGAGTCAGAATGGTGCACTGACAGTAGGTTCTTGCTGTTGAAGACAAAACAATTTCTCTATATTACTTTTCTTGCTTACTGTAACAACAGTAATGTGTGCATTGTAACTGTTCAGAATGCAAGCCTCGTATTTGGAATCAAGCTCAGAATATTCTTCTCTGACTGTGTACTGATATCCTTGATAAATAAGTTCAGTCTGTCAAACTGGGTAAAGAGGTTTATGGTTCCAGAATAGAAACTCTGCAGAGTTATTTGTTGTGACTTCTGTAACATCAAGTTCCAGTAATTGTCCTTTTTCTTCTTGGAAATATTTTTATGCTTTTTAAAACTCTCTCAACGTTTTCCTGTCTCCAATCAGTACAGTCTTTTTAAAGTGATTAGATTTTTAAAAATTTTTTTATGGTCGTTCCAAGAAGCCAAAGAATAATTTTTTAAAATTAGTTGAGCACTTCTGAGACAAATCGGAGTAATTTTACTTGATAGTGAAATATGCTGTTTTCTTGAAATGTCCTTCTTCTGGTCAAAACTTAAGTGAGTGATCGTGACAGCTGATCTTTAAGGTCACCATTGTGTAAAATGTCTGAGTCTTTTTTTAGAAGGGTAAAGTAGACTCCTTTTTTCCCAGCTACTCCCTAGATATGAGGTTGTCTTTTTTGGATTTTTATGTACTTTGTTAGCTCTAACCACTGTAAGAGTGTTTTTAATATTGAAAGTTATTGTTGGATGTGTTGTACTGAAAGCTGCAATTTTCATGATAGACACAGTTTTGAACAAGGATAATTGCCCATTCTTGGGGAAAATGGTATTTAGAAGCAGTGAAAAAAGTTCATGTCCAGATAATGGGTATATTGTTTGACAGGATGAGGACAAAAGCCATCCAAAATTCACTTCAACAAAACTAATAAAGTCGTTTTAGTTTTTTACAAATGAGAGGATTCTCTTATGTGGAGTTAAGAGACTATAGTGTTTGATCGCCATATCAATTGTGAAATTTTTTTGAGTTTGTGGTTTTTTTGTGGGTTTTTTTTCTCTGCATCTGTTAAAATAGGAGGAATAATAGGTGAAACTATAGGTTAGAGTTTACATTAACCTTTTGCTTTTAATATTTATTTCAATCTTCAGTTTTTTGTAGCTTCAGATCCTACAGTTAAAACTGATCGGTTGTGGCATGACAAATACACTTTGAGGAAATCAATGATCCCATCTTTTATTACAATGGAGCAATCAAAAAAGGTATGAATCTAAAAGTTCATCTTCTGATGATTTGTTTGCCCTACGCTCCTGCTTAGGTTTCTATTGAGAAAATAGAGGCCAAATTTAACAAAAAATAATCATCTCAGGAATTTTAGAATTTTTTGCTGAGGAAGACTATAGAACTGTTTCTCCTTTCCATTCTCTAACTGTTAAACTTTGAGGAGATCTCAAGTAGGGGGAAAAGAAGTTTGTGTTTAAAACGTTTTCATGTTAGCATTGCTCTTCTGGATTGCTGTGGCTGGGATTGTGAAACTAAGAGCACAGAAAGATGACAAAATACCTTGTTGTCCTGGTGGTTGTGGGTGACTTCTTTGTTTGGTGGTTTATTTTCTTTTCTTATATGCAAATCACTTTTTTAAAAAATCCTTTTTTTGTTTAGGTCCTTCTAATAGGAAAGTCCATAAACTTCTTGCATCAAGTTTGTCATGATCAAACTCCGTCCACAAAGATGATTGCTGTTGCAAAATCTGCAGAGTCTTCAAAAGATGGTACGGTATTAATATTATTCAGTATCTCCCCCTTGAACTGACCTCCCGTACAAGACTTGGTTTAGACTGTAAACTGACTTCACGGATGGTGGGGTGGAAAGGAGTACAAAAATCCCATCTGTCCTAAAATATGGATAATTTAATGTATACTACTTTTTTACAAGAGTAATGTATGTTGATGCATGTGTATAATTTTCTTAATTTTACAAGTTTGCTGGATGATTGTTAATGTACTGAATTTCTGAATGAAACCATTCAAAAAACAGTCTTCCTTGAGCTGCCTCAGCTGGAGTGGGAGCAGGGATATTCTTGAGTGCTGCGATAACAATTTAGTATGTTTGAGTTCTCATCAGATATACTCCATCATACAATTCCATAATAATACTGAGTTAATTTTGTGGTTGAAAAATAAAATACTCAATTAGTTGTAAATAAGAGAATGAGCAATAAAAATAGGACAGAAGCCTTTCTAGCCTTTCTGTAAATGTGCTATACCAGTATGTAAAAAAAAATAAAGTAGGTGGAAGGTTAGGAAAATTCTTTTTGAAGATTACTTAAAATTAGGGTTGCCAGCTGTTGAACATGGAACCGAAACTTAACTATCGGAATTCCTTCAAGTTATTTTATTTAGAACAGATCTCGGTTTTTATGAACAAGAACTTGCATAACATTTGTGGTTATTTTTTGGTGGAATATTTGTTGCAATGAAATTAACATTGTTATGATGAAAGATAGCTGGTAGTAAACATCTAAACCAAGGACACTTTAAATACTAAGCAAAGAATGTGTAGGATGCTGCTACATCTCGGAAAAAGGACAGATTGCTGCCTTCTGGTGAAAGTGGTATTTTGCTACTGTAACTTCTTTAGATAACTTGTTTAATATACCAAGCATAGTCTAACTGTTAAGATATACCTCACTGGGATAAGTTTTCTGATGCTAATCATCTAAATATTTTTCTGTAAAATTCTTGTTTTCGAAGAACATCCTTCTTTACACTTTATAGCATAATATTACTTATATATAACTTTAAAGCTTGTGTATGTGGAGTTGTTGGGTTTGGGGTTTTTTTCCCCCCTCTAGATAACCTTGGATTAGTTTTAATATTAACTCTTCACAGTGTGGACTTCTGATATGACTACCTCCATGAAAGATGTTCTAGTAATAAAATCCCATTCACATCTGGAAGAATATGTCATCTAATAATGTGATATTTCTACCATGTTCAGTGCTTACTTAGTCAAAGATAAGCCTGAAGTGCGGAGAGGGGCCAGGGTTAAGTGAATAAGGGCTGTGAATGCGTTTGAACAATCATCTTGCCAGCTACTCCTGGAAAAAAGGAAAAAACATTCTTTGGCTGCACTACTTTCACCACTTTATACAGCATTTATGGCCATGCTTTTCCAATATTTCTTTAAACTTGCACTTGTTTCTCTCTCTCCTTGATTGAATGGAAGATCTGCACAAATACAGGTTTCCTATTATGTAGGGGATGAGAGCTTCAAAGCACGTACATTACCTTAAGTAATGAGAATAACTGTTTAAGACAGAAGCGTAGCTTTAGAAATACATTACTCTGCTTTACTCTACATGCGCTGAAGGCATGCGGAGCTTATGGTTGGCAGCCTAAATACCTCATGGTATTGCGTTGCTTTAATTCTGCATGAAACTGCATTTGTGTTTTGAGCATTTTACCCATTTAATCTTGAAAGAATATTCTATATCAGGAATGTTGGAAATGCTTCTTTTCGTGCTTGTTTGTGCCATCTGACAATATCCTGAAAGTCCCTTTAGATAATTACTTGTCATTAAGATCTTAGAAAGGTAGGATGCCAGCCTGAGTTCTGGATGCTTCTTCTCATTTTAAGTCTGAACATTTCGTGGGTTTGGCTGTGTTATTTATTTCTTTCATTTGCTTTGGAACCTTAACTTAAGCATGTTTCCCCAATTTCCTTTTGATGCTGAAGTAATTATGCTGTAGAAAACTGTCCGAACATGTATTAAAACAAGAAGTCTGACATAGCTATCTAGAAGTTGGTCATCTTGCCTGAACGGGAATTGTAGCATTTGGGAGAGAGGAGCAGTAAACAAGGCAGATAAAGTGACCTCAGCTCCAGCATGTAGCTGTCCACGGTTTGGGGACTTCTCGGCCAGGAATGACACTGCATTCAGTAGCAGCTCGTGGACCTGCCTGTTGGTGCTTTTAGTCTAACTTTTTCTTTATCCATTTCTGGCTTGTCAGTGTTCTGAGATAATTTTGCATAGTTTTCAAAACTTGTGCCTAGGCCTCGTGTTTGTTGGTGTGAACAACGTTTTTAGCAGTTTTGCATGTTAAACAGGAATGCTGTGTTTTGCCTGTGCTGGGGGATGTGTGTGTGTATGCAGAGGTGGTGGATTACAGCTACATATGTGAACCTGAACTTTCCAGTCTGAGGTGAAGGGCTGTGGCCGGGTCACTTCCTTCAAGGCAAGAGGATCAATACTAAAGGGAGGGGAAAGGCTGCTTTTTCTGCTTGAGATAGTAAAAAGTTGAGACTGGTCCGTGTATCTCAGAGGTACTGCCTTAGACATGCCCACCCCTGTGTGAGTGGAGATAGGAGCAGCATGCCTGACATGGTGGGCTGGCCATAGACAAGCCAGGGAGTTGCCTGCTGCCTGCTGGCTTTAGCTGTGCCTCGAGCCAGTGCTAGGCCCAGTCTCTGTGTCCAGTGGCTGAAGAGATAAGCTGGTAACTCTCTCTGGATTGGCTTGTTCTCTCTCTTGTTTTGCCTGTAAGGCTCACAGCATCTTGAGGAAAGACACTTGCACTTTACTGCAGGCTGTATTAATTCTCACATCCCTAAGGTTGATGTGTGTTACTTGACTAAGTAGTATTTCTCTAGTCTAGGGATTTTAAGCACAACAGTATGTTAAGAAAGTGTCATCTCTTTGACATTTCTTGCACTTTTTGTGTCTTATGGAGATTTTCACTGGTTTCTGTATGATAGTTTGGAAACCTATGGGAATGTCAATGAACCAGACATTGAGTTTTCCCTTTTTAAAGAGTGACTTCTTTATTAGAGCCACTGCTTACTTCTTTGATTTGTAAGCATTTTATTAATTGAGTAATTAAAGGGGGAGTATATCCTTTAATGCTGAAGAAGGTCTGAATTTTATGATAGCTGTCAATCCAGTATTTGGAGTATTGCTCCATGTTGCCTGAAGAAGCCACAGTTCTTGCTGTCTCATAACAGCTTTACTGGAGTCTCTTTCTCAATAAGCTTATAATTGTAGAAAACAGTGAAATCAACTTCCTACTACTTTCTACTGCTTTCTGCTTTCTGTCCCCAAATTGCCATGCATTAAAGGTGGAGAGAAAATACTAGGTTGCTGGCTGTCCCCCAGGTAACTCAAGCATATTCCCTTTTCTCTTGTTCTCTCATATATGGAAACTCTCTTCTGTTGAGTTTTTTAGCATTCTGATTCTTTGATTTATTTTTCCCCACACCCTTGGAAGTGCCTTCTGGTTTAGACTCCCCCCAACAAAGGTTTTTCCTAAATCTGCGCTTTTAGATCTCCATAAATTAATTGATTTGTAAACTGCAGTATTTCAGCAAGCTTAAAAATCCCCAACTTTTTGTGTAAAAGTGACATAATATGAGCTTCTACTGGAAAGTACAAACTGGGCACAGATTAAAAGTAATATTGTTGAAGTGTAGGCTGCTTTAGACTTGCTTTTGCTTTGGCTATGGGAAAGCAAGCTTACAGTGGGTCAGCAGAAATGGCAGGTTTTTTGTTTGTGTGTTTCAACTCCAAAGCTTGTTTGCCTCAGTTTTGGAAAACTACTAATTTAATTTTAATCTTTATTTTCTTTTAGCTGCTGATTTGTTCACAGATCTGGAAAATGCATTTCAAGAGAAAATTGATGCAGCTTATTTTGAAACCAGCAAATACCTGCTGGATGTTCTCAATAAGAAGTACAATTTACTGGAACACATGCAGGCCATGAGGCGCTACTTGTTACTTGGTCAAGGAGACTTTATCAGGCATTTAATGGACTTGCTCAAGTAAGACAATAGGAAGAGTAATTATGTTGAATTTCTGATTATTCTGTGCATGATCAGCACAGAAACTGTTTTGCTTTTTGAAGAGGACCTTCTAAGTACCTTTTTCACTTAAACCGTTGAGTAATAACTTTTAAATTCTGTTTGGAGTTTAGTTTCTTTGACCCTGAGGCTTAATATTTGTTCTTCCTTTTTGATAAGAAGTACATACAGTACCATTTGACAAAGTCTAGAAAAGTTACACTAATACAGATATCTTTATGCTGGCCCTGTGACAGCCTCAAGGATGTTGGCACTTCTCTTGCTCCTGTCAGCAAGTTTAAGCAGGAAAGTTCTGCTGCTCTTGATGCCACTGATTAGCACTGCTGGAATAATTAGGCCTCTGTATTTTGGAGGTGTTTGGTCCAAACATTGTGTCAAAACCCCTCAATGCAATTTTAAAAATGTAATTGATTCCTTACCAGCTTCTATTTTAAGCTGCACCTACAGGTGCACCCACAACTACTGATTCCAGTTCTTAAAATATATTTGCAAGCTCACTTTTACATGCTGGTGCTGCTGCTGAAACTTAGTCAATCAGAAGTGTTGTTTGCAAAGCTTTTCTTTGGTCTAGAGGGCAGGCTTTGTAATAGAGCTTTCATTAACTTGTTTGTAAATTAAAATCAATGGTGTCTGCTGGCGGTTTGTACATGACCACGCTTTTTAATGTGAAGCAGAACGAGTTTGGTTTGTGGAGTCAGTATTACATTTGAGGCAGAAGGAGTGAGAGGCTTTCCAGTACTGATCCTGAGGGAGAGAGAGGTAGTACAGGAGTTACATGTTGCAACTCTTTGGAAAGTTGAAGTTACCTAGATGAGGTGGGTTTCTGTGTTTCTGCCAGCACTTCTGAGCCTGTGAGATGGCTATCAGTAAGTTTCTCAAAACTGAAGTGAAATTACTGGTTTGATGTGCTGATGATGTAATCTGCCTCATTTTAGATATGAATGCAACTCAAATTACAGACTAGCTAAACTAGCAATCCTGGTAACTTCAAATTACTGGCATTAAATGAGGATTAAGTTACTCCTCATGCCAATATTCAGGACTGTAGCTGCATATGAATAGGCATATTCTGCTCATACTCTGTGCAAATATTTTGCTTACTGATTTTCTTCACGATTAAGACTGAGAGAGTACTATGAGAAGCTTCGAATATCTGTTAGAAGAGGGTTTTGGTATGTGCTGCAGTTGACTACTGAATTGCTGCTGCAGACTATTTCAGTAATGTGTTATGACTGTTTCATAACCACCAGGCCAGAGCTTGCGCGACCAGCTACAACCTTATACCAGCATAATCTAACTGGAATCCTGGAAACAGCGGTGAGGGCAACGAATGCCCAGTTCGATAATCCCGAGATTCTCAAGCGATTGGATGTTCGACTTCTGGAGGTCTGTTGCATCATGGTGACTCTGACCTGAAACATACCTGTGTGTGCGTGTACACATGCAGACATCTATATGAAACAAAATTTTATATGTGTATATGAATACATTTCCCCCCTTCCTTTCCACTGAAGTTTACTTTGAGCAATATAAAGATCATTTAATAAGTCTTCTTCTCTTCCCTTTCCCTGTCTATTGTCTATTTGTGTTTCAAGATGTGGGTTTACAGCCGCTGACAGTACAAGGTTGAGTATTTGGGGCCTAACAGAAATTGATGCTGGTGGCCCTGATTTGAAGTTCTCCAAACAGCTCTTGCTGCTGTTGCTCTTACAAGAATTGGGGCAGGAAGGGGCGGGTTGGGGTGTGTGTCTCCTTCTTGCCTCTAGTTAAAAAAAGAGAAGCAATGAAAGCACATTTCATGAAGAGACCTGTGGTAAGAAACTTGAGTTAATTTGAAAGCTTCAGTCCCAGAGGTGAGACTTTAGTGATGAACTATAGCATTTGAAATCAGTCTATTTCAGATGCCAGAGACCTTTTTTCTTACCTTTATTTTCCTTTACTAGGTTCAGTGGAGAAACACTGACATTACAAACATCAATATTTGTGTGAGATGAGTCTCACCCTTGTATCAAAGGGTTTGATTAATTTGCCACTTTCAACAAGAAACTCCTGTATCTCTTTTTGATGTGGATGCTTGTTTGCTCATAGACCCTTCAGAATCAAAGAATAAGCAAGTAATGCTCGTCTTCAGCATTAGTACGCTCTGATTCTACACTGACAGTAGCATATCTTTTTAATACAGGTATCTCCTGGGGACACTGGATGGGATGTCTTCAGCTTGGACTATCATGTTGATGGGCCAATAGCAACGGTAATGTCATACACTGCTGACTCTGAACATGTCTTGGGTGCTGAATTAAATTGATAAGTGTTTTTTTTATTGAAGTAACCTTTTTTTGTTCTGGAGTGTGAGATAAGAGATGATAAATTTTTACATCTAGGATGTACCCACTGTATCAGCAGTTAAGCAAAAATCTCAATTCTTACTGGTTAACTGTGAGCGCTGAAAAGCTACATTTAAAACAATCATTACTGAAAATGAGTAATTCATTTGTTCCAGCACAGTTTTTAGCAAGTACTTAATAAATTGAATGCTCCTATTCTTTGATAATTACTAGTCTGTAGATGCTAATTTGGGAAAATTTGCAAGGAACTGAAGAATGTATTTGTGGAGAACTTATTTATGCTGTCTAAATGGCATTTGATAGGTAGTTGCACTGTTTATCAGAATGTATTTAGCCTCTATAAAGGACTTGTAAAGAACTTTTTTTTAAGCAGGACAAACTCCGAGTCTGACCAGCAGAAGGAATTTTCATATGCGGCTTTAAAAGAGGCTTAGGCCTTGTTATGTTCACCCCTTCTTACACTTCCAGCAGTGTCCCCTGCCTACTTGAATGCTAGGTAGCTGTTCAGCCCTCAAGGAAGGATCTTTCCAAAAGCTCTGAGATTTCCAGGAAACTTTTTTTCTTTACAATATTTACGAATAAACTGCATGGATCAGATAAGATGGACTGTGAAGAGGTTCTTGGTACTTCAGGACATATGGTATGTCTGTTAATTTGTACTGATATTTTCTTTGTTTTGTAGGTATTTACACGTGAGTGCATGAGCCACTATCTAAGAGTATTTAATTTCCTTTGGAGAGCGAAGAGAATGGAGTATATTCTTACTGATATATGGAAAGGGCACATGTGCAATGCAAAGCTTCTGAAAAGTATGCCAGGTGAGAGGTGTCCAAATGGATGACATGCTTGTAAAATGGATATAGATGACTAAATCTTATTTTAAACTGTGTGTTAAGAGGGAAAAAAGTGTCTGATGAATGATGTTCAGATGAACTTCATATTTTGGTGCTCCTCTTGACTGACTGTTTAATGGTAGATGATGGTGATGATGATGAAAGTAAAATAACATAATTGTAAATGGAAGTTTCCTATTTGTTGTTTTACTTAATCCTTGGTCCCTGTCTTGAAAAGTTGCACTAACATAAGTGTCTCTGTGCTGGCCCAGTTGTGAGACTGTAACTCTTCCATCCTTTTGTATTCATCTTCCTTGATGCCTTCTTATTTGTACCCCATGTCTCCCTCTTTCTTGTGCTGTTTGTTAACTGTTAAGTCTCATACATGCACAGGTCTGAATTTACTAGTTTTACCTTCACTCGTTCCCTTTGCTTTTTTTTAACTAAGAACAGAAGAAGATAAGAAGAGAAAGATGTTAGAGAAGAAATAGGAAAGCTCTGAAATGTAGTGGCTCTGGTGTATGTTTCGTGGACTGGGATTTTTTGGTCCTATTTCTCATCTAGAGAATATAGTCATATTTGTGAGCATCTGTACTGGCTCACTCTTGAGATTTTTTTTTTAATCTATCTACACTTCTTTCTGTAAAAAATAACTATTGAGAGCTACGCTTCTTTATGGCATAGTAATACTTACAAATTTATTGTTTTATAATTAAGAACTTCTGATGGGTGGGAGAGGACACTTGGCCTCACAAGATCACTGCTGCTACCATCTAAAATTAGTGGATGTGTTATGAAGTATTCAGTTTGGCAAAAAAAATTTACCAAGCTGATTTGTTGGCTGTGCTTGTCCTTGCAGTCTTTAACATGCCATCTCTTTGGATTTTTTACAGAGCTTTCTGGGGTGCTGCATCAGTGTCACGTTCTGGCATCAGAAATGGTCCATTTCATTCATCAAATGCAGTATTACATTACATTTGAGGTATACTCTACCCACTCAATTAGTTACTTAGAAAATGAAGGTCTTGTAATGTTCTGTATGTGTTGTGTGTCTTGAATTTCAAAGAGCTTGTTATCTAGCAAATCAAAACAGTTCAATCTTGTATCATTGCTCCAGGTGCTTGAATGTTCATGGGATGAACTCTGGAACAAGGTCCAACAAGCACAGGACTTGGATCACATCATTGCAGCTCATGAAGTTTTTCTGGACACAATCATAGCGCGGTGCTTGCTGGATAGTGATTCCAGGGTAAGTCTTCTCCTTTGCATGAAATCGTAACTTTATGATCTTGGCAGATCTATGTTAGGAACCACCTTCTTTAACATCATAGGAGCAAAAGGAAAAGTAATTTTTATTCCTCTGATACAAGATTTTATAATGGTAGGTTCTGTACCTACTGCCCAGACATAGTGACACGTGTTGATAATAAAACTTGCTGTAGTGTGGGCCAGTTGTTTTTCGTGCTGAGAAGCTATGTGATCGTGGAACAACTGACTTAGGGCTTTGCAAAACAGTCTCCAGTTGTGTAAAAAAGATTTTTTTTCTTTTATTTACTCCTTTTCTGGAGAAGGGTGATAACTTAAAACTCTTGTGCTGTACAGCTGTTTAATTATTTTGTTGCCTGTCTCACAGGTACTTCTCAACCAGCTTCGGGCAGTTTTTGACCAGATCATTGAGCTCCAGAATGCCCAAGATGCAATGTACAGAGCTGCTCTGGAGGAGCTGCAGCTGAGGTTGCAGTTTGAAGAGAGGAAAAAACAGCGTGAGCTTGAGGTACATTAAGGATATTACTAGAATGGGAAAATGAATTGAGGCTTTTGATATATGGAGGATTTTAGATACCTTGTAGAGGTACAGCAAAAATGAAGAATGTAGTTGGGACAGATGTAAAAGTCATCAGCAGTTGCTAGTGACTTCAAGCAAAACTGCTGAGTAGTGTTTTTGATTTCTGTCTTGCCCAAAATCTGAGTTGATTTCTCTAGTGGACTTTGGAGGATGAGAAATTTAGGGCTCTTTTAGATGAAGTAGGTGGAACCCTTTTGCAAAAAATGCCATAGCTCCATGTCTGCCTCCCTGCTGCAAGCCTGTGACATGCAGTGTTGGTGTGAGACTTGCCTGCTTTCCTCACCTCTTCTTTCTTTCATGTGCTGTACAACCACCAAGGGGGGATCTGATAGTTTCCATGTTGGAGGCTCTGTGTTTGTCTTTCTATGGCAGTGGTTGATTTTTATAAGCCTGATGTAGCTGGGCAGAAGGTGGCCCAGTTAGCAACTTGAATCATGTGATGCTTCATCTCTTAACTTGTTTGGTGTCTGTGTAGGGCAAGTGGGGTGTAACTGCATCAGAAGAGGAAGAAGAGAACAAGAGGATGAAAGAATTTCGAGACTCAATACCTAAAATGTGCTCACAGCTGCGAATACTCACTCACTTTTACCAGGTGCCTCTTACATTATATTTTTCTAAAATACGCTGAGCTTTGTGTAGAAATGAATTTCAAATATTGAGTAGGTGTAACTTCTGTATTCATGTGTGTGCAGTTCCTGGAGCTAGGTCTTTGTTATTTCCTTCTACTCATAAGCCTGTGTTCACTGTTCCTTAGTAGTCAAAGGTTTTGTGATCATTTATGTTCCCCTGACAAAAGAGAAGAGTTGTTTCATGTAAGTAGTCTTCTTCCTCCAGTAGTGAAAGTAATAGCTATCTTTTGGTGTAGTCTGAGGGAGAAAAACATAGAATTCCTTCTGCATTCCATTTTTTCCTCACTGTCTTTGCAAGTCAGTTTTATTAAATACTGCAGAAAGTTTCTTATTAAGGGCCTAACACTTAATTTTAAACTCACCGAGGTGGGCATTGGATAAGATGTTTGGGGAAACATGTGCAGGCTGTCTCCTATAAGTAATTTATTCTGGCTTCATCTTAATTTGTTAAATCTGATGCTAAAGCTACCATTCCCCAGAAAAATGAGCTTAAGTCTTTAAGGGTAGGTTGTAAATAAATTGTAGTTTATGTGCTCTACAAGATTACTGCAAGTTGGCAGTGTAGGTTTTGCCTGCTTGGACTGTATTCATGCTGAGCCCTACTATGGATTTTCCCTACAGGATTTCCCTGGCCAGCCTTGGTCATCTTTGGAAGTAATGGAGTGCTCTAGTTATGGAAATGTCCTTGTTAGTATTTAGTGGAGATTAGGAATGAGCTCTTCAAGTGAGTCTTCCCATCCTCCCAAAGTCCTCTCCTTTCCTGTGTCCTGCGGGGCTCCTGCAGTTGCTAGAGCCAAATGGGAAGGTGGGATGCGGAAGTGTGCCTCACACATGCCAAGTGCCAATCCCCCATCAAATCACTCCAGATGCACAGTCTAGTTGGGTCTGCAGCACTGACTGCCCTCCTGGGCACATGCTTTACTGTTCTGGGGTGCCACGTGCTGCTGTGCAACCCACATCAAATGGCTATGTTTGAAGCAAGCAGTGCTCTAATGCTGTCCTGGATGGCATTGTACCTGCAACGTGGACTCAAGGCGGGGTCTCCTGTTAGCACAGGTTGGATCCTGAATGCTGTCCCAAGGCAGTGGCACACAGAGGCAGCTGCTCTGCAGCTGAGAGCCTTCAGACAGATGGAGTGTGCCAGCAGGGCACAGGGAGTGGAGAGAACGCTTTAAAAAGACCAAGCCATTTGCACTGGAGACTCTGGCATGCATGGCAGATATTTGGAAAAATACAGTGAAGCTCTGGGTTTTGAAATGAAGCTTCAGAAAGAATGAATCCAGCATATCTGATTTGTTAACAGCTGGATATGAACCCTTGTGCTTGCCTTTTCCCAGATTTTCTCTGCCTCTTTACCAAGTCTGTGCATCACCTGGCGTTCCTGTGCGAAACACACCAGGGATGTTTTCTTAGCTGTCTCTTGGGTTTTTCTTTTCCCTTCAGGGAATCGTCCAGCAGTTCTTGGTCCTGCTGACAACCAGTTCTGACGAGAGCCTTCGGTTCCTGAGCTTTAGACTGGACTTCAACGAGCACTACAAGGCCAGGGAGCCGCGGCTGCGTGTGTCGCTGGGCACGCGAGGCAGACGGAGCTCCCACATGTGAGACGGCTGCTGAGGGCGGCACCTCGGCATCCGCAGGGCGTGGGACCTCTCGCTGGACACGGCAGTCAGTGGTGACATGATGCAACCAGACTGTGGGATGGGTGTCTCCATTGCTGCAGGCAACATGTTCTCAGTCATGTGATTGTGTGACATTGTATAGCAGAAAGCAAAAAAAGCAGGGTTTTTTACACTGATGTTTCTAGAATTATCAGACTGTATGGGCTGATTGAACCTCATCCAATCAACTTGTTAAATCATCCTTTTAAAAAATGCCAATTGTATTTGAAGCTTTCTGAGCTCTCTGCACTGTAACTTGGGTCTGTGTCCAGAAAATCACATGTTCTTTTGTTTATAGAAAGCACCATTTCCTTTTTTAACAAGAAAATAAGAAGGTTATTTTTTCTATATGTACTTGTTCTATTTGAAGAGAGCTTTTGTTAAAGCCGACAGATCAGGACCCAGACCTATTGTCCTTGTTAAAAAGCTATACAGCATTTCATTATGCTGATTTTCAGTGTTGTGATGTGTTTGACTGTGTGAGAAACTTTGTATCAGGAGACATAAACTTATATTTAATTTTTTTGTGGTTTTCAGAGTTAAAAACCTGGAATAAAAATTTAGTGGGGAAATTCTATGGTTACTGTACAGGAGCAAACTATAGAAGCAGAGTCAGGAGTGTATCTGTTGCACATAAGATCTAAAAATGAGGTTAAAGACTCAGTACTGAAGGCAAGTGTTGGTTAAGCTTGAATACTTAATGTTCAAAATCAGATATGTAGAAACAAACTGACTTGGCTAATGTTGACTTCATTGTCTTCTCTTTCCTATTTTTTTCATTGTAAATATTTATATATTGCTGTCCAGATGTTGGGGAGAGGGAGATTCTTCTTTTGCAAAGTTGTCATTATATCAGGTCATTTATTATGTTCCACAAGTGCGAGCTTAGAAAAATAAAAACACAGTTATCTTTCAAACAAGCGTGTTGCTTTTTGTAATTGAAAGTTTATGATTTTTTCGCAGGTTGAGAAAGGAGAAACTTCCAGTTAGAAGCATATTGATTTACAGATCCCTTCCCATTGCAGGATTTTGGTACTAGTCTTACCTACACTGAGAGTTGTGTGCAGTTCATTAATTAACAGTTGCCCTCAGATCAGCCAGGTCTGTGGCCTTTTTTGCATTTTGCCCTTACTCTGCTTGAACCCTTGGGAGACAGATGCACCTGCCAGGCCATGCAGGTAAGGCTGCTGTGAGTCATCTCGGCAGTGAGCTCTGATGGGGGACCATGTGCTGACTCGCAGCCCTGGACTAGCTGGTCTGCTCTCTGGGCACCAGGATTCCTGTTGTGCAGGCCTTGGAATCCTTGCTTTTGTTAAAACATGTAAGGCTTTTAACCCTGTGCCCTGCTGGTGCAGGTACTGTCACTGGGTGTAGTGTGCAGGTAGTATTTCAGCTGTGAGCAAGGATGGACTCCGAAGCTCGGGGTACTCGGTGAGCCAAGGGAACACTGAAGGGTGCTAGGCTTGGCATCATAAGGTCGTGGATCATTTGACAGGCAGGGGTAACTCAATTTTTGCCAGTGTGGTGGGATCACATTGTTGTAAAGTCTGGAAGAACAGCAAAGATTATTTGATTGTGTTTTGACCAAAACTTGGAAGAAAAATGAGCTGCACGGGCACTCTTTTGGCCATTGGGTTGAGAGATGTCTTACATGATCACATCATTAGACAAGTCAGAGGCCAGAGAGGCAGCACCAGTGTTGGAACTAGAGGACAAATTCCAAAGGAAGGTTAAATTCTCTTTGCTCCCAAAATTAATCCAGCAGTACCCAGGAAACCCACAGTAGTGGCCATGCTGGGAGTGATCATTTTAAGGTGATTCTACAGCAACCTGTTCATCTGGGAAAAGTCTTCACTGCTACAGGAGTTGCTCTGACTGCCAGGCTCAGGGGACCAGTGGGGACCTGCCATTGTCCTCATGCTCCTTTGTGGGTGGACACCACTCTCTTATCCTCTAACCTGGCAGCTGTTATGTTTATTTCAATCTACTCTGGTTTTCTTGTGGCAACCTCACCTCTGTCGGACTAATGGATTCAACAATTCCTAACAAAAGTGGGAGAGAAATGATCTTATATTTCATTTGTGCCCAAAGACCAATATTGAATTCTACATACATATGTATAGTGATAGGTTCCTGCTGCTGTGACTGCACAAGTGGCTTTGTCCTTGTAGTGGGTGGCAGCAGCACCATTAAGGAACATTTCTGAGGAGAAATGTAAGAGATTTTCGCCTCTTTATTTTTCAACACTGAAGTTATATATTACAGTCAATGTTAAAGAATAATTCTTAGCAACACATTTACTATACAAGGCTGTTCTTTATTTTTTGATGCACTCTTCTGGCTACTAATTTCAATGTTTTTCTCTTAGAGTTACTGTGGTGGAGAATACAAACAGAGCTGTAGATCTGTGTCTCCAGCCATGTTTCCAGGCTGCAACAAGCTGAGCTCCTCCTCACTGTATCCTGTTGTAGGGCTATTGCTAACTGAGCCTGCATGCTCGGCCCCTTCCTTTTCAGGGTTGCCAAGGCCTGATGAAATTTTGGAGAAACTGCAGTAAAAGTAGAAATACAGAAACTGAGAATAAAACTGCCATTCAACTTAGAATGTCATACAATATGCAACACTTTTCTGGGTGAAGGGCTATCCATGTGGTGCTTCCACTATCAAATATTTTAAAAGGAAAAGGGCTGGAAAATACTTGTTCTTTTAAACTACAAGGGATATTGTTCTGGTAACTGCAGGGAAATAATATCTTAACCAATATGAACTCTGAAGAAGAAAAAGTTAAAAAATGACCTCTGAAAGTTTTATCTCCCTCTGTAAATTCCCACAGCTTGACTGTACCAGGGTACAGTATGATGCAGTTTAGTATTTTAGAAGCATCCACTAGGACATGCAGAAGCTCATGATATAATGTGTTTTCCAGTGAATTAGTTATAGGCTTAGGGTAGGAGATCAAGGACAGAATATAATCATAATCCAGTTTTGTTTAAGTGATTCTATTCAGTCAAGGCCCTGTGTATTCTCTCCCCTTAATACCAGATGCAGTGAATAAATGCCAAGGTCTCTCAGCCTTACATAGGAGCATACTATTTATTTTAAAGGCCTAAATCTACAAGATTTGTTTTGTTAAAATTAGCTGTGGAAGGATTTTATCTTCCTCCTGTCACATATGTAAGATGTTCATGTTTTGGACAAAACTTTTTCAGCCTTTTAAAATGGCATTCCTATCACGAATGGCCAGGTATCTTTGGTCAGTGTGAAGCTATTACTTCCACTATGCTACATCTAACAATGACTTTCAGTATTGAGGACACTCTTTAAGAACATATAAAACTTCAAACACACTAAGAGTTGAAAGGTAATAAATGATTAGAAAAAAGGGAGGTATTTGGACAGAAAATTGAAGCTTTATTTAAAACTTCTAGACTAAAAGATTGGAGTTGTCTGTGATGTTGCATGACTGTTTCCTAATGCTGGCCTTAGAAACAAGCTGTGGCTGTGCACATTTGTACTCATTTCAATTTTCACCTGAATGAGCAGCCTCAGAGATGACAGAATGTATTCCACACTTACATAAGTGTGCTCATGGACTTCTCCAAAGTACCTCATTAATTTTGAAAATCTTTCATAACATCATTGGACTAAAACCTGACAGCTGCATGAGTAGAAATAGAGACTGAAGTGCAGGTGAAAAGCCAAAGCTGACCAGAAGTGTATGGGGTTGGAGAGAACACAGAGTTCAGGAGAGTTAAAAGAAAAAAAGTGATGGATATTCATTCACAAAAGGAGAGAAGGGCAGAGAAGAGAGCAGGAATCTTGAAAGGCATCAAATGGCGGCCGAAGAGATGCTCAGGAAATAGTAGAGAAAGAAAAACATACCAAGAAAAATCTGAGGAGTGTAGGAGGTGAAATTTCTGTCACTGTGCAGTTAATTTACTTTAGCTCTTTGTGGAGCAAATTATGTTAAATGTTTTCCTTCAGAAGTTATCAGAACAGCAATTAAGTTAGCTAAACATTTGGGTATAGAAAATGCAACTGGAATGATTATTACCATCAGTCTGAATATTAAAAGATATGCTAGGAAAAAGCTGTCACAAGGTGATTACCCTGTGTATGAATTCTTCCAGTGCCACAGAAAATGAAAATGAATTATTTGCATTTGAGTTACCTGCCACGAGAAGAAGGTAGTTAGGCATCTAGGATGCCTCTCACTTCTACAATGAGAACATTCCCAAAGCTGCTCAAGGCCACTTCATCACCTTTAAAGTTTTTCCAGAAATTACCAAGAGGGAGGCAAAGAACACAGTCTCCCGCCTTGCTTTCTAATAAGGCACTGCATTCACTCCTTAAAAAAGGGTATTTGTACTGAGTTTTACCTTTTGTTTTTCTTGAACTGTGCTGAAGAGCATAAAGAAACAGAGGGAAATTACAGACACGCTTGCAACAGTAATTAAAAAGGCAAACAGGAGCTTTCCTTTAATGACTTGGTATGTAAAAATAAAATCTGGAGCATATTATGATGGGTAGAAAAGGAAGAAACTAAAATTCTCTAGAAAACAAGCAATTGAACCATCAGAGGGAGAGAAGTGAAATTGCACCATTTAGTGGTGAACACAAAGCATAAAGACAACCTAAAATGTGGGGTGAAAATGGTATTTGATAAATGAGAAAAGCATAATTTCCACTCATTGCAACTTTATTAACACAACTAAAGTTTAAGACAAAACCAGAATCACATCCAGACTTATCCCAGAGTTAGAATATGTGCACAGGTTCCAGTATTTCACCGACAAAGTGTTCTGGAAATCTAAAGAAAGTTCCTTCAAATGAAAAGATCAAAACAGACATTAATAACAGAATAGGAAATGATTACAAAAAAAGAGTAATTGGATGGTAGCCAGGAAGCAAAATAAAATAATAAATGTTACCAATTCCTTGATTAAGACTGTAAAAGGGCAGTACTAAAAGTGACTCAGAAGAAATAGCTGTGTAGAAGTTTACAGATGCTTGTGGCTTAAAGTAGAGGGTTTCTTTATGGGCAAGTGTGTAACTGCAGGCTTATTGTAAACCTGACCTTTCTCCTTTATAAATAAAGAACACCTCAAAATCACCTTTAAAGGGGTAGGAAGGTACCAAACAAGATCAAATTTTTTGGTTCAGTTTTGGCAAGCTGATTTGGATGCACATTACTCTTTCTAGCAGGCAGCTGGCCGTGGTGAGGGACTTCCAAACCTCACCAGCAAAATGAACTGTATCAGGATGCAGAATAATAGAAATCCTGCTGATCCCATACCTTGCCAGAGCCAATGATGCTGCCAGTGCAGGGTCACGCATGTCACAGACGTGGTCACTTTATGTCCCTGGTCAGACCAATCTTTAGCAGTGTCTTGAAGAGCTCCAGCTGAAGCTCTTCATAAACCTCTCACATTTCTCGGACCCGCTGACCTATGCTCTCATATAGAGCAGAAGCACTTTGCTTTTCAAACTCAGAGACTGAAATTCCTGAAGCAGCCTTTAGAGGACAGCGGAGAATTGCAAATGATGCATTTTCAGCTGTGGCCTCATAATCTTTGGATTTGGATACTTTGTTTTTCATATGAATTATGAATTCTGATTCAAAGTGCAGACAAAGTAATAACATGTGCTGTTCATAGACTGTGTTTTTTCAAGACAAGGTTGTGACTTGTAACAGCAGTGTATTTTTAATTATATTGTAGCCTTTTCTGTCATTAAGAATTCTACTTTCCATCTGGCTAAGCTGTGGCCTCACTAAATGAACAGCTGCATTGTCAAAAGGAGCTCACTGCTTCATGTTGAGGTCTAATGGAAAAGGTAACAATGTCCCCCATTAAAAAATACTGGTGACCGTTTCTGGAGGCTGTGGTGATCCTAGCCTTTGGCATGGGGGCTTTAAATCTGTAAGAAGTTTGCTGGCTGGGTCGAGATGTTGCACATCTCCCTCCCTGGGAAATCTTGGGTCAAATTTTAAGACAGCTTCTAGCAATAATTAGACTGTGGTTAGGTTTTGCTTGAAATGGCTAGAAGCTGGCTGGGGCAGATGAGCAGAGTCTCTGCTATTCTGGGGTGCCACGTGCTGCTGTACAACCCACACCAAATGGGTGTGTGTGAAGCCAGCAGTGCTCTAATGCTGGCCTGGCCAGAATGTACGTGCAGCACGGACTCAAGGTGAGGTCTCCTGTTGGCACAGGTTGGATCCTGAATGCTGTCCTGAGGAAGTGGCAAGGGGGAACACGCTTTAAAAGACCAAGCTGTTTGCACTGGAGACTCCGATGTTCATGGCAGGCACTGGAAGATCCAAATGCTGACAACCAGTTCTGACGAGAGCTTTTGGTGCAGATTTCAGTCATGTGATTGTGTGACACTGTATAGCAGAAAGCAAAAAAAGCAGGGTTTTTTACACTGATGTTTCTAGAATTATCAGACTGTATGGGCTGATTGAACCTCATCCAATCAACTTGTTAAATCATCCTTTTAAAAAATGCCAATTGTATTTGAAGCTTTCTGAGCTCTCTGCACTGTAACTTGGGTCTGTGTCCAGAAAATCACATGTTCTTTTGTTTATAGAAAGCACCATTTCCTTTTTTAACAAGAAAATAGAAATAATTTTTAACACATACTTGTTCTATTTTAAATCACTTTGGTTATAGCCAGGAGTTTTGGATTCAGACCAAATGTTCTTGTTAAGAAGTTACATAAAGTATTTAGTTATGATAATTTTCAATACTGTGATATATTTATAACAAACTTAGGTACTTTGAATTTTTTCTGTATTTGTTTTCAAGGCTCGTATTACAAACAGTGATTAGTAATTACAAATTAGTGATTTAGTAGGGAAATTCTGTGGTTGCTGTACAGGAATGAACTGTAGAAGCAGATCAGGAGTGACCTTACTGCTTATGAAATATCCTAAGAACTAAAGTTAAAACCCCAATGGTGTCAAAGAAAAGTATCGTTTCTTTTCAAAAACTGATGTTAGAAAATATCTTGAGTAATCAAGATCTACCTCTTTCCTTGTTTATTTTCCTGCTATATTTTTATATATTTCTATCCAGATATTGGAGGAAGGAATGTTTCTGGGTTTGTTTGCAAAAAAACCATCATATCAGATAACTGAAGTAACCACATATTATGTTTCACAAGTTCAAATTTAGAAAAAAACCAGTTATCTTTCAAACAATAGTTTTGCCTTTTGCAATAGAAAGACATTATTTTTTGAGCAGGGTAAGCAAGGAGAAGGCTCCAGTTCAGAGTGCAGGTGGTTTGCAAGTCTCTGTAGCAAACAAACCCATTACAAGGCTCTGGTATTTAATGTAGTTACAGTTGTGTGGAATTCATTAATTAAATTTGCTCTCAAATGAACCACATCTGTGACTTTTTTTGCCCTTTGCCCTTACTTTGCTTGAACCCCTGGGATGCAGAGGCACCTCCCAGGCCGTGCAGGCAAAGCTGCTCTGACTCATGAGGATGATGCTTCAAACCTGCAGGTCCAGACTAAGAGGTTTGTCTTCTGGCCATCTGACAGTGGAAGCAGTGCTTCCCAGTGGGTTATCCTGCAGGGTAACCTGCCTTTCCCAGGTGGGATGGACACAGCCCTTTCAATTGCACTTGGTGGTGTAAGAGGAATGGAACTGTAGAGAAGAGGCAATGTTCAGGTAGTGAGACAGTCCCAGGTGGGGGTTGGACACAGGGGCAAGGGTGGTGGGGATTCAGCTGTGATGTCGTTTTCTTTCTGGACAATTAGACATATCACTCTCAAGAGGAAGTCTTTTAAATCAAAATCAAAAGGGGTAGATTAACTTCTTAGCAGGCTGCCAATCCCTTGAAACAAATCTGCTGACAAGACATCACAAATTCTGTAGTTGAGGCAAAGACACTCTTTCTTCTTCTCCCAGCTCCAGTATAATGTGCCCTGTATTTTTCCCCAGAATAATCTGGGTTATAGAACCTGCACCTTACACTGCTGGTCTGTTTGACTGTTCTAAACAGTTCGTTTGACTGTAGTGCGTGTTTGGCTGCACTAAATTAGTATCATGAGCAATAAATGACCAACTCCACTGTTGTGAGGCAGGCACTGTGGTTCCTCTAAGTTTTCATTTCTGAACAGCAGCTTGTGGATGAACAGCAGCTGGTATTTGTGGTAGTTGCTTATGATTTTGGGGTACAGTAGAATTACAGAAATTCTGGTCTTCTTATCATTTGTTTTTGGTGCTGAGTTAGTGTAGGATATCTCATGATGAGGCTGCTCTTCTGAAGCCACTGAATCCATACCATTGTCCTAGGACTTCTCTCCTAGAAGTCCTGGATAGCTGACTGCAGCTATTGAGATTTGTATTTTGTATGGTAATCACATCATCTTTTTGCTTATATTCCTTTTTTATCTGTGTTCTTCTGATTTTGATTCTTTTCTTTTATAGGCAGTATCAGTATTACATAATATTCTTCCTCTGTACTAGTAAAAATGATTCAGAAAAGGACAACAGTTGGACCCAACGGTCTGAGAGGTCTTTTCTATCCTTTTAGATTCTGTGATACTCACTGACATGAGTCAAGAGGCCAATTAAAATAAAATTACATCGAAGATCTCAGTATTGTTACCAGCTAATGCCGTACTCCGAAGTTCAGTGGTGAATCCTGTGACTGCCAACACTTAATTGCTAATATCAACCATCTAATAAAGAATAATGGGGGGGGGGGGGGGTATAATCAGTTTTCTCCATCACTGAAGTAACTACTGAAGCTGCCCCAACCAATATGAAATCAGAGACTGCCACAGAGACTGTTATATGGTGTTTTCATACATATCTGCAGCCTTTGTGTTTCTCCTGTCTGGAGGGAATCATGCAATCCATATCTTAGAGGGGAAGACCCTGCATTGCTGATAATCTCACGGAATGTTTGACATTGTTGTGTAATCTTGGGTAATCTGTCTTGACATTGACAGGAAGTTTTCTTTTTCACTTTGTTAGTGTCTCTGAATGAGTGAAAATCCTGCAACAGCAACATTTTCTTGATTTCAGTAGCAACAAAGGAAACTTCCAAGTCATTGCAAATTAATATGCTGTGGAGTATCTCTGTAGACTGTCTCTAGAACTGCTTTTATGGCTGTGGCAGTTTTGATTGTTTTAATTATCTGATTCAGTGAGATGCAGCCGCAATTCTTTCTTGTCCTTACAGGCTATCCACAGTTACAGAGAGGATCAAACCAGAGGGAGATCACTGCTGTTTTCCTACATACCACTTTCACGTGTCAGATGCTCAGAGCTTTCCTGCTACACAGTGTGGAACTGGGCCTTTAATAGGAACTGATTTGGAGAGCTGTAATTTCAACATTCAAGGGATACTTGCCAAGCTTTGCTAATGATTTAAATTTGCAGTTGTATTTAACATTTTTTTCTAATCTCTGCACATGCAGTCTGGGCTCTGGAGCGCAGGTCTGGGCTCAAAGCTGCTATCCCAAAGGGGACTTTATCATCTGGACTTGAAGGCTGCTGGAGGACAGACCTTGAAAGAGCTTGTTGGTGCGTCCATCCGATTACTACTGTTGTGTTAAAGGATCTTCTTCCCTCAGTGGACTCAGAATTCAAACAGCATCCAGAGGATGCTTTAGACATATGTTTTAGTTTTAGGTAGTCCTATGAGGAGCAGAGAGTTGGACTTGATCCTTATGGGTCCCTTCCAACTTGAGACATTCTGTGATTCTGTGGGCTTGACCCTCAGAGCAGTGAATGCTGTTTCTTGCCACTGATCTCACTAGAAGACCCATCTGCCATTGAATTGCTTTCATGGTTACACATCACAATTGTCATAAAAACTTCTTCCATGGGCAGTGTACACGTATATGTTGCAATGCCAACATCAGCCTAAAGGATATGTTTATCTTCTTCCCTCCTTGTCTTTACACAGGATGACACGAAGCTGTGGTTACCATTGGCTGGCATGTGGTCCTTGAGCATTTTTGGACAGTTTTAAACAAGAAAGTCTCTCTCTTTTTCTACCTAGTTTGTTGGAACTTCCATTCCTTTAACGCAGCACTACTCTTTCTTTGCAAACACAGAGACTACAATAACACGTTCCCTCCTTTCCACTTTTGTGTTAATTCATTCTTCTTTCCATATCTGTCCTTTCTTGCTTCCTTGTTCATTTCTATGCCCTCTGTTATTTTGATATTGCCATCTCTCCCCTTTTTGACACCTTTTAAAAATGGAAGAAATGAGAGAGACCTTATATTACTCCTTTTCTTGGGTTGGTGTGTTTCTCAAAGAGTGATTACTACCCTTAAGGGTCTGCTACAACACAGACCTAAAGCACTCACTTTGCTGCAGGGTCTTCCCTTATGAATTAAGAATCCTCAGAAATAATCCCTGTGTACAGAAGTTGAAACACTAACACACAAAAAGTGTTTTGAGGGTCTCTTAGGTTTATTCCACAGCAACAGCTGTACGTGGTGGGATAGTCACAGTGAACAATGAAACTCCCATCCAGCCACTCAGTCACACACACCCTCACTGGGCTGGGGAGAAAACAGGAAGAACAGAAAGAAGAAATCTCGTGGGACAACATAAGCAGGGGAGATCACTTGCCAATTACTGCTGCGGCAGAACAGAGTCAACTTGGCTAAAATTAATCCATTGCCAATTAAAGTAAATATTTACTTATTGAATCAGGTAGTGAGAATCTAAAAGACAATCGTAAAACCAACACCCATCCTCCCCCATGCTCAAGTCCACTCTTACATTTCAGACTCCTCTCCTCCTGCCAGTACATAGTGGTTTCTCTCTGCCACTCCTTTTCTTCCACGTCTTTCTTCTGCTCCAGTGTGGGCTCTCCAGGGACTGCATCTTCCTTCAGCAATATCCAGCTGGTCTGGTGCGGGGTCCTCCCTCCATCGGTTGCAGCGTGTACATCTACTCTGGTGCCTGGAGCACCTCTCTCTCCTCCTCTGACCTTGGCGTTTGCATGGCTGTTTCTCATCTTTTTTACTTCTCTGCCCGTTTAGCATTTTTTTCCCCCTTCCTTCCAAATGTCACCATCGAGGCCCCACCAGCCTCACAGATGGGCGCAGCTGTGGCCAGTGGTGCGTCCACTAGAGCCATATGGAAATGGCTGTGTCTGGCACAGGGCAGCCCCCTCACAAATGCCCCCCCTGCAGCCTCCCTGCTGCCAGCCTCCTCCACTGATACTCAACACAACGTGCTCCTTTGGCATCCAAAAATCAGCCTCAAACTGCATCTCTATGAGTAAAAAGAAGGAGTATTAAAGAAGAAATCTCAACATAGTAGGGGGAGACTTCTGGGATAAGCAGCATTTCTACTGGGATGCTCATCCCTCTGTTCAATGAATGTTTCTGCCCATCTCTCCATAGTCTTCTACCTACAAACTTAAAATTGTAGGCTTCCTACTGAAGATGTTCTGCATGAGGGAATTATGTATCTTCTGCTTTTACTTCAGCATAATAATGATAATAATAACAATAATAACAACAACAACAACAACAATAGCAGCATTACTGCACTTACTTTTCTTTGTTCTGTAGAATACATTTCAGCTGAAAAATATTGCTCAGTTAGACCCATTAGAGAGCTTTAATTTGTAAAGTGTTTTCTTAGGGTCTTTTTAATGAATTCTCAAGCCAGATTTGCACAGCTGGATTTCAAAATTAATGCAGCAAGCAGACTATTGGTTTTGTGCAGTGTCTCGCTCCAAATTCTCATGTCTGGCCTTACCAGAGTTTTTTGTCTGTATTCTAAATGACTCAATAACAACATCAGTATCAGCAGTATCTGTGCAGCTCAGGTATATAGCAATACAAAAATGTTTGCTCTCTTTCAGGTGAATAAGACCCAACTCTAATCCCCAAAGCAAGAGCTTGAAACCAGCATGAGGATAGCTATATTTTACTAAATTAAGAAATAACAGGACCATTTTGGTATCACCAAATTGTAGCCCTTGCTAGCAGGCAAGTATTCTCGACTAGATGACCTTGTGACATACTTACTCTGCCCAGTGAAATGCAAGGAATATTTCAAGCAGAAAGAACTTGAAAACAGAAATAAGATGAATAACTTTAGTATTTCAGTTGTGGTGAATTGGACTTGGAGGTGGCTATATTCCACGTTCACTGAATGGTGTCTCTGGTGACCACCTATCTTGGAGAATACTGCTGAAAACCTGAAACGAGTTGTGATATCACAGTGGGCAAGAGGCGACGGGGGAAGGAGGTTCCTGTCGTTATGCCAGGGCTCCAGAGTTGCTAGATTGCCGTAGTGGAACTGACAATCATAAATTGACATTTTTTGCATGTGTTTGGGTGCTACTGCTACTTGCATTAAGTGATCTAAGTGATTGCCTTTATTTAGGACTAGGCAGAGCTAGTAGAAGCTCCTGGCAGCCAAATTCTTCCCTCTGAGCCATGGGAAGGTAGACACTCCTGGTGAGCAACAGAAGGGAATTCTCCCTGTTCGAAATGCCTGGAGAACCAGTGGGTAGACCTTTCATCTCAGACCTGTCAGGGGGGAATGAAACAGAAAGGGTAGATTGCCCTAGTTTTTTCTCCTCCTTTTTACATCAGAGCAGTGCACCATCAGGCATCACATGCCCATGTACATTTTACTCCCGTTTTCTTGGCTGAGAATATTAATTTGGAAATATTTTATCTGCACAGATTTACCTGACACCAGGTGAGAGAGTGCTTTCAGAATGTAAATCATAATTTCCCTTTATGCAACGGTGCTTTAAAACAAATCAAAAGACAAAAAATCACTTGTGCAAAACATGTTGCTTCTGCAAGTACCCTTTTAAACAAGTGTGTAGTATTCAGTGTGCTCAGAAAACACAAATTGCTCTGAAATCCAGTGCAGATTGAAATAAATAACACAAGTCCATACAGTTGCAGTAGATCACAAATCATGCTTCGAGACTGAACTAAACTTTGCCTTCAAATGGACATTAACAAACCATCCCCAAGGGCACTCTAGCCACCACCTGTGCCACAAACAGTGATGTTAAAGAGTGACATCTCTCCTCCAGTGAGGGAGGTGGTCTCTCTGCAGCTAAGAGCAAATATTTTAATAGGTCTGGATTGGGAATTGATATTAACAGATTTCTTCAGATGTGACAAAAAAAAAGGCCATTGACAAATCTCGATGTGAATGTCTGACTTGCATCTGCACATCTTGAAATAAAGAAATAGTTGAAACTAACAGAAAATTTCTTCATGCTTATTATTTTAACTTTGGTCTTTGGAAGCCAAGATGGAAAAATATGTCTTTGTTGGCAACAGGTTTCACTAGTCAAAAATTGCTGTAATTCCATGCTCACTAAAACTTTCCAGCTTGTCAACAAGGATTTTTTAGGCTGTTAAATGCCTTGCTAAAATCAACAGAGTGTTTTATCCACAGTTCTCCCCTCATCTATCAAGCAGGTTGTTTCATCATAGAAGGCTGTCATCCAATATGGTTTTTCTTAGTCACCTTCTTGACCTTAATTTGCTTGGAAATAACTTCCATGAAGGCTCAATACACAGCTTTCCCACGGAAAAATGTGAGCCTGACTGGTGTGTAGTTTCCCAGATCTTTCTTTGGTAGATGATCATAAATTAGACTTTTCCTACTTGTCTGGGACTATGACCTACATGATCTTTCAAAGATGATAGAAAACAGATTTGCATTGAGGTTAACCAACTTTTTCAGCTTCTTCAACTGTGTCTTATCAGGTCCCATTGCCTTGTAAGTACTGGGTTTGTACAGATGGTACCTAATTCAGCTCTCCTACACTTCTGGTAAGAATTGCATATCTACGTTTTTTGTTCTTCCAAACCTCCTGATATATTGCATGTTGTTAAAATGAAAATTTCCTGTCATTGAATTCTTTTACACAAATGTAGTTTTTGATTTTAACTGTCATTTTTTTCTGATTGTGATTATGGTTCCCTTGTTAAAGAGAGAAGACTTTTATGCCACTTGACACAATGCAGCTGCAAATAAAAATTCTTAATTTCTTTTTCGCATAGAAGTCATTAATATAGTTTTTGTGGTCAAGTGTATGAATCCAGGTTCTGCAGCAAGAGCTTGTGATACTTGGATAAGAACTGCTAAAAAAACCACAAAGGAAGTACTAAATAACTGTGTGAAGGTGATAGAAAAGTCAAGTGGCCTTTATTTTCTGAAGCACAGTTTCTCACTCAAGGCTGAATTTCAGCAGTAAAAACAAAGCAGAAGATTCTGCCCTGTGTGTGTGTGAAGTTTGGATGTGTTGGGCTGATGAGGAGGGTTCAGTGCCATGGGCAGCAAGGCAGCTGCTGGAGCAGGCAGTGCTGGTAGCTGCAGAGATGTGCTGCCTGCTGGAAAAGCAGGACCAGCTCTGGGGCTGACACGTCTCCCAAGGGGACTAGGAAAATATTTTGCGGACTCTAGGAACTCGCACTGAGGCAAAACACAACCCAGGAAAAGAAGGAGGCGAGGGAAAAGCACAGGCACTGATATGGCCACACGTAGCCTGTGTGGTTTGCAAAGCGAGGGTGAGGCAAGCCGAGGACTCCAGTTCGCAGACTTGTTCCCAGGGAAAATTTCCCACGATTTCACTGCAAGTCCTGCCAATGTGAAAACCAGGACTGGTCTCGTGTGAGGTTCCACAACCACCTCACCGCACCAGTGCAGAACCACACATTACATTCAGGAAGGGTATGCAAGCTCTATGCTAAACCCACAACAAAGCTGATTTTGAAACGGTTTTAATGATAGACAATCTGCATACCAATTGACTCATTTGCGTATACAATAGCTTGGAACAATACCAGAGAAATATGTAAAAAGTCTGCAATGCTGTATGACAATAGCTTCCAAGTATGCTGACCTTCGCAAACGAAACAAATGAAAAGTACAGTACTCTTTTGATGAGGCATTAATGAAGGATTAAGAGCGGATACAGCTGCATCACACGAGCACTTTGTTAGACACACTGTTTTCACTCCACGCCTTTTCCATAATTACAGCAGAAACCCTGTGTGAGGCAGGCAGAGAGCATTTGCCGTGACACACCCGTATTTTACAGCAGCCAGGGTCAGCGAGCAGCCTGGTGTGGCCCGACCCATCCCGTCCCCACATCGACTGCTCCGCATCCACCCCGTGCTCCCGGCTGGCTGCTCCCACGGCATCCCTGGGCAGGGACCGCCGGGAAGCAGGGACGGCAAGGGGCCTCTGCAGAAAGGGCCCCTGAAATTCGTCCCTGCCAACCGTGCTACCACAACGCAGGAGGTTAAACAGAAGGCAAGAATTTGAAGCCTAGAGTTTCACATTATTAAAAAGTGAGCAGAAAGGACATGAAAACTTGTGCAACTACTTTGTCACCAGGGCTCTGACATTGCACGTGACAGCTGCAGAGAGCAGGGCTCGTGGAAGAGTCTGTAGGCTGGACCACAGCCGTTCTCTGTGCAAGACAATCGTCTAGTGTGCAACCGCCCCCGTCCATTTCAAGAGATTTGAGCTGCCTGAAGTGGTGCTCAAACCCTCAGTGACTACTTACAGTTTTGCTCTTACCCTGCTGTCTTCCCTTGGTATCAGCCTCCAGAGTAGGGAGGTATACCACATATCTTTGAAACATAAAGTATATGTACCTATATTTCCTTTTTTAGATCATTACACCAAAGCCTGATGGTGATGATAGCTGAGTTGAACTCCAGAGTGGTGTAGGTCACTTGGTCTCAAAGTCCTGCCTGCTGTCACTTCATTTGTATACGCTGTAGATGTGCCTGAGCAATTTCCACCTGGAAGTCCAATCTTGATCTGAGAGCAGTTCATGGGAAATGACTTTTTGAGGAACCTTCCAGCCTGACACTGATATTTCATAAATGTCATTTTCCCAGCCCTCAATTACTGCACTAAGTCAGATGTCTGTGCATTGGTGTATGGTCTGTGCTTATCCTGAGAAATGCTGGGGTGGTTGCAGTCAACATGAGTTCATCCAGAACCTTTGAGAGGAACGTGAAACTGAAAACAGTTCTCAGCTGAGCAGGTAGTAAAGGGTGAAAAAAATTTCTATTTTCACTGGATCCCATAGATATAAATTTCTCATTTTTGTGTCCACCTCTGTTAATAATAACAGCAATAAAAGACCCTCCCAACCTACTAACCCAGAGCACCTACAAGTTTGTGGCAGATGAGCTTTCTGGCAGTGTCAGCTCTCAGTTACCTACTGTTGTTACTCTTGAGATGTGTGCTGGGTGTGAGGTTACACCAGCCAACTATGTTCAGGCCTTCTCCTACTTTTTCAGTTGGGGTTTTTTGTCTTCAGTTTGTTTTATCTGCTTTTCAATTCTAACACTGTATCTGTACAGACCCACACTTCTGCACAAGAAAACAAGAATGCAAAATAAGAAGAGTGGGGGAAAACTGGCTAATCTGTCTCCTTTAACAGTTATCCTCATTCCTGTAGAGGTGGTAGACGTGGACTAAAGCCAGATTCAATTCCTTTTTGCATGCCACCAAAATGTGCTAAATTCACTTGTGTATCTGCCAACCTTTACATTTACTCTTTTTTTTTTTTTCCTTTTTTGTTTTTTCCCACCTTTATCTCCAAGGGAACTTACTCCTATAAAGCTTTTTAGCACACTAAGAGCTCTTTGGTAAGAGAGGTGTAGGGTGCTATCAGAATAACATTGGATAATCCACCCCAAGAGAGTGTTTAGGAAAGATGATCACTAGATATAGTAGTGATATAATTTCTGATTATGTCTCAGTCATAGGAGCAGTTTAAAAATACCTTATTGTGAAACCCACGGGCATATTAGTGGGTAGGTTGACTATAAAGGCCATGCAAATTGTAACCTTCTAGGAGTCAAAAAAGTAAAAGGAAAAAATTTAACCCATTTGAACTTTCTTGGTATAAAACTTAGAATTAGCTGTATCAGTTATGAAGACTGGTCCAAAATTTCCTTGGTCTGTCGTAGTAAATAGCCAGTACTTGATGGTTTAGAAGATCATGGAAAAATCTTAAAATATAGTCTTCCCTCTATGATGGTGAATAAATCATAACCACAGTTTTATATGCCTCAACAGCTGGAATACAAAATTAAGAAGAAAAGAGAAAGTAATTATCTGAAAAGTAGACTACTGACCTGTTTTTTTCTTAACAGATACATCCATCTAGGCTACCTTTTCTGAATGAGTATCACCTCTCTTCAAACACTGTGCTTAAAGAAGACTGGGCTGATTTTCCTCCTCACTTTGAACACCCTCTGAAGCACATAAATTGCCATACTGGCTCAGCCCCAGGCTTTACTTACCACAGAGCTTTGTGCTCTAAAGGAATCATGCAAATGCAGCAGGTGATAGAGTCTCACCTGGTGCATAAAACAGAATGGAGCAGTACCCAAACTGTTCCTGAGAATTTTTTGTTTATCCTGTCCTTTAAGGGCTTCAGCAGTAAAAGTGCTACAGTGCACTGTGTTGAACATTTCCAGTGTTCTTCCATTGGGTTGGAAAGATTTTTACTCACTTAAATCTCCAGGGGTTCTCTTCTCTTGCCTGTCTTGGAGGATTTTCAAACCAACCAGGGATTTCTAAGTAATTCAAGCAGGAGGGCAGGCATGAAGGTCAGTAAATTACCGTGGTTGAATGTCCAAGCAAGAAGAGACAGTGAATTGCATAGCTGGAGGTGCATGGGAAATAGAAAGGGATGAAAGTGATTGAATAGAGAAGGGGGTGAACTGAGATTGTTGTGACTGAAACCAGAGGTTTTGGCCTTCCATGTTTCTTTTCAAGACACCCACACTTATTTCAAGTCAACTGAACAGAAACCAAGCACAGCTGTATGGATGTGGATGTAGATGTGGGCTCTTGCATTTTGGTAAATGTGGGGATGCTGCTGTCAGGTACAAATCATGCTCCTGGCAACCTCTGATAAGAAAAGGGAAGAAGGCCTAGGAAAAGTATCCAGTGTGACAAGAAGTAAGTGCTTGTTGAAGTTTAAACATTTTTTTCATAGAAAGCCAAGTTAAAGATAACTTGCTCTGCCAATTACTGATTTTATTAACTTTGAGAGTATCCTTAGATGTATGGAGAAAGAGACCTGCAATTTGGCAATATACACCGCATACAAAGTAATAGCTTGTTTTAAAACACAAATGATGCTGACTATTATAATGTGAACTGTTTTCCAGATGAAAAGAATGAAAGGGATGTAATTGGAGCAGTATGCAACAGTGGCTAATATGCTATTATTTGCAAAGAGATATTACAACTTATAATCTTCTTTCATGGGTTTACGTTGTTAGTGTTTAATCAGGCGTGTGAGTGTATTCAGGTGTTAAACCATTCTATTAGCTAGGAAAATTGCACTATTATTTACTGAGGTGTTTGTGATATATTGTTGTTGGCTTTTTTACTTTCTAGTTCTCATCTTTGTGCAGTTTACGCAATTGTCCTTTCTACTTTTGTCTTGTACAAAGGCCTGTAGAGTGCCACTAGGGCAAATTAGCCACACAATAATCATGGTTTTTTTGTTTTATTCTTAATAAATTATATGAACTAATTTTATATCTCATCTTCTTTTTTGGAAGGCATCGAGCTACAGGCTGGTGCCTTTGAGCTTTAATCGTCTTTCCATAAAGTTTTCAAAAATGTGTGAGAACACATATTATAGAAGTCAAAACACATGGTCCTCTCCATCCTTCTAGCAAAAAGAGTGAAACATAGAGGGCTGACTGTGGAGTAACCCCGCGTGGCTGGAAGTGCTAGCAGAGCAGTCTGACTGTGGAGTTAACCTACCTTAGCTGGGGTTTTGTAGAGACAGTCTTGGACAGACCAGTTCCAGGAATGCTGTCAAGAACAGGGAAGGATCAGTGTACCTGTAGAGAAAGAGATCCAGGAGCCCATAACCTTCCTGGGGGAATATTGGGAGATAGGGCTGTAGCACCCATGAAAGCTTAGCAGCCTCCATGAAGGCAGCATGGATAGAGCTCATCTCCTCTGCCCTTATTTCAGATCTCACATTGAACAAGGAAGGATGCAATTAAGCAAAGCCTCCAGTATTTAATTACTAGATGCTACCACCAACTACTCTGAGGCTAGAAAATTCACTTCCCTTCTTTTATTACCTGTTTATACTTGTAAACAACAACGCCTTCTTGGAGTGAGCTGCAGTGCTGCTGGCAGGGGAAGTGAAGGTGAAAATCCACAGGACACAGGCGACAGAAGAAGTCTGTGGACACAAGGGCATGCAACTTGTTTACACAACATATATATATGGGACAATCCCACTGTATGACAAAGAAAAGAGAAGTGGTGGTACAACTTACGGTTTACACGACAACACGTAGTTAGAGTATTTAATGATTACCAGTCATTTAGCTCACTTTTTTCACCATTTTAAAGAACACTTGTTTTATACATAGCACTGATGACCAAAAGGAACTTCCCTCTAAAATTATTTGGTAAGATGGTTTAAAAGTCTGATGGAAAATTAAGGGAGATCTGGATAAATTCAGTATAGGGGCATTGAGTCATATACACTAAAATTAATTTTCACTTGAAAAGGGGAATTCTCACCTCACTGAAGGAGGTGGAAAAACTCTTGTTACTTTTGGTGAAGTAAGGAATTCACCCAAAGGGACTGGATGCTTGTGAA
Source organism: Cnemophilus loriae (assembly GCA_013397755.1). Lineage (NCBI taxonomy): Eukaryota > Metazoa > Chordata > Aves > Passeriformes > Corvidae > Cnemophilus > Cnemophilus loriae. The sequence continues at coordinate 150,069 of VZTF01003500.1, read as the reverse complement.
GGTGACATCCATCTGCAGTGAGTGCTGAACCCAAGAAAATCTTGTGAAGGTGCACTGAGAGCATTGCTGGACAGATCCTTGTGTTTACATCTCAAGATTTGGTGTAGAACACTTTTCCAGGGTTGACCTAAAATCTTTGTTCAATTAAAACTTTTCAGTGGAGAACATGATCTTGATATTTGCCCTACCACACTGATTTCAGATCAGAGGATTCTGGCCAGGTCAAATAAAATGGGTTGGATTGGCTGGATCACATGAAATCTGGGGATATGGCTCAGTAGGTGAGGTCAGGATACTCCAGCACAGAACCTCAGGCCAAATACGGTCATGTTCTGACCACAGTGGAAAGAAACCTTCAAGACTATGAGTTCTGGCTAGCAATTCATGTCTGAAAGGGCAATACTTTGAAACAAAAGAGAAAGTGTGGTAAAGTACAGTATGTTGTTATGAGAAATGTTTTAATGAATTGAGATTAAAACAATCTTGAATTTTAATTTGTATGAATTTCAAAATTGCCTTTGCTGACAGAGCTCTGTCCTCATCTGCTTTACTAAGAAAATCTATTGAAACACAGATATTTCCAGAAGCTACTGCAGTATTCTTTATAAACTTTAGGTTTCTTTGCTAAATCTCTGTTCTGTCAAAAGCGATCCTAATTATCTGACGTTTAATGTCATCCATCAGACCAATTTTTCATTCTTCACATGCTGTTTCAAGAACTCTGATCCCTAATTTAATTAATGAATCATTGTTTCCTGAGTTATTAGCTGCATCTGTTCCTCTTCATTTTTAAAATCAATTGCAAATCTTTTTTCACTTGTCTTCTTGAAAATAAATGCTGAAAATTGGTTGAGATGCTCAAAAGAGCTGTTGCTTTCAAGCCATTATCCCTTCCCTTCCCTTCCCTTCCCTTCCCTTCCCTTCCCTTCCCTTCCCTTCCCGTGGGGATGAATGCGACCCCTTTAATGCCCTCGAAGCTCCTATGGGGTCAGTTGCAATCTATTTTATCCGTGGTCTGCCTTCTAATGGCATCTGTGCCCCAATGAAATCCAGGAACATTTTGACATCTAGTGTTTTAGCTCATATTACAGCTAACTAATTCATGCCTTTTGAAAGGATTTCATGCACCTTGAAACTATAAAAACACTTATTTAATATTGTTCTTTTTTATGGTTTACTAATCTTAACTCACATGAACTTTGAATTAGAGGGTTTCTCTCTTTGTAATCTAAAATCCATCTTATCAAAGATTGACAGGTTGGTTCCCCTTTTCAGAACATGCCTTCTCAGTTTCAGCTTAACTCTGCTGTTCCCTCAATGAAACACCATGAAAACGTGAGCTCACCAAAGCCGTGAGTCCGTACAGAAAATGTCACTTCAGCCACGACTGGAATCCTAAAGTGGATTCAAGAGAGATTTTAGGAAGTCATATGAAGGACCAAGGCTTAGCTTCCCACTTATGGGATCTGGTCAGGCTTCCCGCCTATGCTTGATCAGCCTCGTACTCCAGCGCTGCGAGGCAAGAGCCAAACTCGGCCACCTTAGGCTGCCATCTGCAGGAAGGCAGCTGGAGTCAAGGGGCCGTGCGTTGGGATTTACACGGGATTTACGTCTGGTCTAACTGTGCTTAGAAAATAACACTGCAGTGTGGCTTGGGCAAATGGTGTTTTCACCCAGAACTTCCAAACATTTACTCTGTTTCCACTGAGGGCTTGAGGAGGTGCCACAGTTCACCGTATCTACAAAAAATTATTTTGCAGGAGTAAGGCTGAGCTTTTTATAAAAACTAGGGCAGGGACTCAAAACCAGAATAACTTTCATACAAAAGCTGCGGCTTCCTTTCAAACTGGTTTCCTGAGCTGTGGTCCCAGGGGATATCAAAGTGAAGGTGGTGGGATGAAGGAGGACATTGTGCTTAGGTCTTACCCCTGACGTAGCACAGGATGTGGTTACACCGGCACTTAAAATCATGTGAGCATCCATGTAGGGGCTGGCTCAGACAAGGCTGCAATGAACAGACACTTCCCAAAAAACATGTTTAGAAATAATTTTAATTGTGTCCATTGTTAAAATAGGTGGTTTTACCTTAAGCAGTGATATTATTATTATTATTTGTTATGCATATTATCATACTGCCTACTTGGACTTGTATGTTATTTGAAAGTTAATTATACCTCTCATCCTTTCATCGTCTCCACTAATATTCAATTTTAATGCATTAATGTGTTATTCTTGTATGACATGTATCCTAGATGCAGGAATAAAAATTAAATTGAAATCTTAAGGTAAAAAGAAGGTTAATCTCAGTTAATTAATATTTACCTCCAGCAGAACACTGACTAATTACACTGGTGCTGTAGTGGGGAGAGACCTGTATGAAGCTGGTTACCCATTATCTGCCCAGCCTAAGGAGCAATCCCAGCCCCTGTGAGCTGATGAGAGTCCTTGAGAGGCTCCCAGCTGCAGAGAAAGCACAGATGCTTTCTCCCTCTGTACTGTGCTGCTGAGGAACCAGTACAGAGCTGGCACCAGCAGCTGGAGGCAAACAGCCCAGGCTGGTGAACAGGCAGACTTTGTGTGGTGCCCTGCAGCACCACAGAAGGGTGAGCACCTTTCTGCTCCTGCCCGTCCCTGTGCCTGGGCTGCAGTGTGCTCTGGGCTCAGCTGCTGTGGAGGTGGATGTGGCATCTCAGCTCTGGATATTCATGGCACCACTTCTCTCAGAGAGACTGTGTGCCCTGGATCTCAGTGAGTGTCTACCAATCCACTTTCCTCTTAGGTTGAGAGTGGCTATGTCAGACTGGCTCCTTTCGACAGGTTACTGAGGAAACATAATAAATGGTACCTGCCAGCACGTCCTGGAGTCCCTCAGCTGGGCCTGACCCCCATTACCTTAAGGTAAATGGGGTTCTCTTGTCACGGGGAGGGAGTGGTGGGATAGGGAGTGCTGGTGCCACAGGCTGCGTGACAGCTCTGCTCGTCTGTCTGCTGTGATCCTCCAGCATCACAGCACAGCAGCCCTGTGCTCCAGCAGAGACAGGTACCTGAGCTTGGGAAGGTGGGGCTTAATCCTCAGTGACATTGCTTCCCTGCTGACTCTATTTTGGGGAAACTATTTCAATTTCTCCTACACCAACAGACCTTGCCAGGTCAGAAGCTCGCTGGTCTTACCAAGGCTTGTGGATAAACAGCTCAGTGGTGGCCCTGGGTGTTCCTTATGCAGATGGTCTTGTGAGTGCTGCTGAGAAGCTGGCTGGAATCAGGAGAAGACCTGAGTCCACAGCTGTGAGATTCCCATAGCCAGAACAGAGGGTTAGGCTGCAGTCCTAAGCTACATTCTGTTGGCAGTGCTGGGATGGGGATTCCTTCCCCCATGCATGTGCCCCCACCAGAACCAGGCCATGTAACTATTATACAGCCAAAACAAAAAAAAAATCACCCTATTTTCCATGCAAAGGACCATTTTATATGTACCTCAAGTAGGTCTTGATGGCTTAACAATCTCACAGGACTGAGTAGGCATCTTTTCTCTAAATCACTTTTGGCAGATCTTTTCATTAATCATTGCTGATCTAAACAGTTTGATTCCACTGAAGTATGTAAAGCATGCTTTGAGTGACTGACTTAGTTATGGACTCACCATTTAGTCCAGAGGTTAAATGCAGAGTTGTATTACACACAGAGTATTGCTAAAATAACCCCAGGCTTTTAGTTTTGATTTCCACTTTATTGATTTGCACTAGGTAAATTTAATTCCAAATCTTACAGATGGCCGAGATAGTCATTCAATTTTGTTATTGTAGTGAAGAAACCATTAGGAAAATGGAGAAGTAAAGGTCACAGTAATCTTTTTGGAATGAAGAACCAATTTTATTCAGAGGTCAGATTTGTACCAAAGACTCTACAGTACTCTCACTAAGTCATTATTTAAGCATTTACAGAGTTTGATTGATATACAACAATTGTGAAACACGACATTGTTCAACAGAAAATGGAAAAGTGTGAAAGAGCTTCTTTCCTTCCACTCATGGGCTGTGAATTTCCCATGTTATGCAAGCAACTTCATATGTTATCTTTCTTGCACTCCTGAATTTATCCTGTTGCAGCTCTTGACAACAGCAAGCTTCTCTTTGATCTCAGACGTATTTCCATGCATGGTGTCAACATCAGTGTGTTAAAAGAAGGGGACTGATGAGGACTGAGCCTCTTCCTGACTTTTCTGCAGACTCCTTGTATAACTCCAGGTAAGTCCTATGGAGGCTTTGTTCCTTCATTGGCCAAAACAGGGCTAGCAAAGCACCTGTGTTTCCTGAGGTTGGGATAAACATAATCCTTTTCTAAACAGAAATATGTGTGAACTGCAAACACAAAATAAACATCTCTAACTATACTTCTTCCTCCTTTTTATGCACTGAGTTATCACTAAGTCTATCATTTTAATTCTTATATGGCTTTATTGTCCTGGGCGAGCATCAGAAGTAATGCTTATTTACATAATATAGAATTACATATGTTGAGGATTTCACTTTCTGCTTACCATCTCTTCCACCAAGGGCCCCTTCCCCCCTTACCTCCCACAGGAGTGTCGCCTGACTTCTATACAGAGATAAATGCCCCTGTTTGATTCATTTAGTGTATCTTTCTTAAAGGGAAAATTGGGCATAAAAGCAAATATTCTACGAAGGTCTGATAAGAAATTTTCCTGTGATTTGTATGAGTGCCAAGATCAATTGCCTAAAGTGTGCGAAGAAACATGCTTTCCTAAAATTTCCTCAGAAGTGGACTAAACCTATGGCATAATTTATATGATAATTTCTTCAGTTGCTCTACTGAATAAAAGTAAAAATATTTTAGTCATATCAACACACTCTAATTAATAACATATTGTACTAAATTTTCTGGTTTAGATTTTAAGCCCTTTTGTGCCATTGGTGTGCCAGTGATTTTCAAATGTTACTTTGTCTGAAATACGCAGTAAGATGGAAAATGGCTTCAGAATCCTGGATTAGCTGTCACTGATGGCATAAGTCTGTCAATAGCAGCCGGTAAATGCAGGAGACTGACTTTCTCCTCTTATATTTATTTATAACTGCTATTTCAGAATAGCAATAAGACACTGCAGGCCATGCATTTTGAAGGGATTATTGCTCTTCTCTTATGACTAAAGTCATCTGCCCTTTAGCCTTGTGTCTTATAACACCTCCTGAGGAGTTCAGTAGTAGTCCAGAAATGACAGCATGCTGTGTCCTATAGCTTCAATATATTTAGCTTGATCATATGGAAAAATAATGACAAAGTAAGGGAATGTGCAAGAAACTCACCCCAGCTATTCCATTCTTTTTCCATTCTTTTTAAACCAACTTAGAACTGAAATAATTTGCAGGTTGCCAACTGTGTGTTAAAATGTACATGAAACATGGAAGAATTGTTTCCCTGTTATGGATATGGTATCTAGCAGTATATATGAAATACCAACCTTTTAGTACAGTTTGGATTGTTGTGCAATATAGAAATAAAGCTAAATTCTTAAAAGGGTTAAACAGTTCCATTCTGCCTTAAATTACCACTGTCATTCAATTCATTAGATGAGTTTATGGAGTTACAATATGTCTGTAATTTATAGCCTGCTTACTGACAAAGCTTAATGCTAACATATGCCTAATTTGCCAAGGTTATCTCAAGCCCCATTCATCTCCCCTACTAACAATATGCTGCTGATTCCATGCTTCATGGATGAGGTACATGCGGTTTCATATTTAGTGCTATCAATCACAAGTAATTGCCTCCAGCTCCCCGCCTCAGTGTTCAAAGTGATTTCTCTCCAGCCTCAGAGGCCTGATGAAAAGGGAACGCGTGTAGCCAGAGGAGGGCATCCTCCTCCAGCCTTAGCAACCGCAGGCCTCCAGCAGCTGGAAATCAGAGCGCAGCAGCAGCTGGTATTTCCAAACTTTTCTCTTCTGGAGCACACGCTTTTGGCAGTCAGGGAAGTGCACTCCTGGGTATGTGACTGTGCAGCAGTGGCAACTCTCCACGGGAAGTGAGTCGGTTTCTGAACCGCTGCCCTTGGGATTTCCCTGTTTATGTAGCCGGACTGATCTGGGACACCTCCAGCCCAGGTCTCTATGCCCCAGATCACGGTTTGAGGATGCACCACTCAGGTCCTCAGCCCTTAGTCTGGCTGCACGGGCATGTAAGACGTGGTAGGACCAGAGGCTGCCTGGGGACACCACAGTACACATCTGTATTTTCAGTATCTACTGAGTCTTTTTGGTGGGATTGCCATACCAACAACAAACTGTACCTTGTGTAGCATAACATTTTTAAATTGTGAGAGTTCTAGTTCTACCAACCCGTGAACCTGTGCCCAGCTTTGTTTCTGGGAAGGGTCCTGTTGGTTTGTCTTGCAGAAGTGTGTACGATATGCAGATCTAAGGCAAGTGACTAACTCACAGTTCCCTGTTCTTTTTCTCTTTGCTTGCTGATATTTTCTGCAATTTCACGTTAAATTATAATGGCCCCTTTTATCTGCATGTACTTACCCCTCTCCCTATTCAGTTAAGTTTTTTTAGTATGGCTGTGGTCACCCTAGAAGCTGGACACTGACTGGAAAATTCGGCTGTAGTGTCTGATCCTGAACTGTTTATGCATAGTCTTATTGGAAGTCATGGGCATTGCTCACATTCTCGTGTGAGTACTAATATTTATATTTATAGTACACGGATAAAAATTTCAATTTTATGAATGCAAACAAACACACACACACATACAGACATAGTCTGTCAAATGTGCTGCTGAGCCATGCAGTTATGTAGCTTCCTGAGCCTTCAGATATATTCCAGACATCTCTTAGATCACATTAGAAAACACAGAGAATGAGTTAACAAATATGTGTTGCCTAAAATTTATCTCCCACTTCACTCTGGCATCCAACAAACGAAAATATCAAAGAAAAAAGGTTTGCTCTTGGATACTCTGCTACCAACCAGCTGTAATCTCAGATTTGTTGAGGATGATGTTGTGCTTGATATTCCGAAACTTCCCCAGAATAATGGAGACTGTTTGGCAGACCCAGTGAAACTCTCTGTTCATGTTAATTGACTATGATCTGCAGTACTGAAAGAAATGACTGCAGCTAAAACAATCCTGAATGAATGAACAGCTGTATAGGATTTAAAACCAGAGTGATATTCATTAGTTTCACTGCACAGGAACACTGTAAAAGTAAAGTCCACTTGGAAAATAAAAAGCATTCTGGAGAGAAAAAAAGATTATTTAAAGAAATAGCTGTTGCTGATTTTGGTTTGTTTATTTTTTAAGAATTGAAAATCACTATCCTGTATGGAAGTGACAGTTGAAAAACAGTGTTAGCTTCTGTTAGGGATTTGGGTTTTTCTCTTTGTTTCTGTGCTATGCCAGAACTCAGGGGCATGCCATGAAAGGATAGCAGTCACGGACTTCACATACATTCACTTCAAAAAGAGCTAACTCCTATAGCAATCAGCGAAACTGTTGCACTTGCAGAAGAAAAGACTAACTCTACAGTTGTGTGGTTGATTGTGGTTATGCTTGTTATAAACTAACATTTGGGTGAAATTTAAAACTGTAGTGATTCTTGCTTGTACTTACAAAAGCTTTTATTTGTAAAGAGTCTGATCGGATAAAGTCAAACAATCTGCTAAAAATTTGTGTCCATTTTACTGCCTGCCCTCAGATAAAAGGCCAACAATTTTATTTTTATAGTACAGTTCTAAATTTTTAGGTGTTCTTTTTAGTGAAAGCAAGTAAGTAACAGAAATACATGTAACACTGTTTTCTATATAATTTATTGAATGTGATTTACAATTTAAGAGGGCTGCACTGTATGGATACAAAATAAATTCCATTTAAATAACTCAATATATTCAATTCAATAGCTATTAATTACTAGCAGGGTTGGATTCTTTTTTCTTTCAGGAATACTTGAAATAAACATCAAAACAAATCAGAGAATTCTTAGAAAACATGTCTGAAATGGAAGAATTTTAAAGCTGCTTTTCAACACAAATGTTGTGAGGTTTTGAGAAGATACACATTTACCTACACACAACTTAAGCAGTACTAGCCAACAAAATAAGTATCCAGAAAGCTTATCTTTTTGTTTTAGAGATTGTTTCTTAAATCAGTGGCTGGAAGGAAAGGTCTTTGTGAATCTTTGCATACATTCCAAAGGGCTCTAAGGCTAAGTGGCTGCACTTTGCATAGCGTCTGCTGACTTCCCATTCAGAGCCCCTCCGGCAGGCGGGGGGTGGAGGGGTGCTGTGCTGTGGTTTGTGGGAATAGGCTCTTTCAGTTCTGGTTTATTACATGGCTAATTAACCAAGGTCACCGAGCCCTTTTATGAGCCTGCCAATAGAGACATCACTGGTGCTTTAACAGATCTGTTTATTATATTGCATGCCCCGATAATATGACATTGATTGAAAAAATATATGGGGCAGCATTTAGCTGGAGCGTTGTATAAACATGCAAATATGGGAAACTAAAAAAAACCCTGAAATAATAGACAATGTTTTTACATGTTTAATCTTAAAACATTTCTTTTCTATATTATTGCACGATGGTTTGATGTAGCAAAAACAAAAAACTGGAATTTATAATCTGTTTCGTTAATGTGTCACAGTCATAACCTGACCTACCTGTGACAAAAGATCTTTGGGAGATTGCCACTGTATGTACAAGTAACCATGGAATGCCTGGCAGTGAACAACTGGTGAGTAAGACAAGGGACTGCACCTCACGATTATGCACCAAGCTAAAATAAACCTGTGTCCCTGAAACTGACGTGAATGCAGAACAGGTCTCCTTACTGCTGGCTCTGCACAGAGCCATCTTGCAAGGTGGTGTCACCCTCATTTAAGTAGCTAAAGGCTCTCTTAAAACTAGTGAGAGCACTGCTGTTCTCTGCACCAAAATTTCAGGTCAGAGTCCTCCTCCAGCTGTTCTTGGCATGCATGGTGTCTGCATTCCTGCGGTGTCCAGCCCTGCCTGTGAACACAGGTGTGTGTGACATTGTCCCTGTATGAATGACAGGTGCAGCACTTCTCAGGGGAGCTTTGGCAACAGCTCAGCAGCCCCACAACACGCAGCTTGTACCTTCCTGTGAGCGACCCTGCAGCAGCTGTGCATTGCTCCCTTCTTGTCTGCCAAGAGCAGCTTATGGAGATACTGCTGCTACACGGCAGTACCCTGGACATCAGCAGGGTAGCCCCTGCTTTGTGCCAGCCTCTCCTCAGACGTGGGATGAGCTGCAGCTCCCGTGTCTGAGACCGGGAGCGGGCGTCACTGCAGGTTACCGGTGCTGCATCTGAGCTGGTCCATAATGGAGCATGTTTGTCCGTGACTACATGGATATGGCAATGCTTCTCAGAAGTCCCACCTCGAGGTCACTCGGTGTGGTTTGACCCGCACAATGCCACTGACTTGAACTGGAATGGTTCCAGGATGATCTTCAAAAAGGTGAGGAATATGCAATCCAATCTTGAGTGATGGTGTGGAGAGGAGTCTGACCAGTCTTATCTGGGAAATGCCAACCTGCACTTCACAAGAATCCCAAAATCACAGAGTATGTTAGGTTAGAAGGACAGTGGGTCATCTGGTCCAACCTCCCCACTTAAACAAAATCCCCAGATGGTTCTCAAATATCTCCAGTGCTCAGTCACCAGCACAGTGAAGTTCTTCCTCGTATTGAGGTGGAACTTCCTGTGCATCGGTTTCTTCCTGTTGCCTCTTGTCCTATTGCCTGTAACCACGGAGAAGAGCCTGCTGTAGTGTTGCATCCCTGTAGGGTTTTGCTTTACTTACAAGAGAGATCACAAGGTTCAGTGTGCACCCAAAATTCTCTTAAAAGTTCTGGAATGCCCACAGGCGGTTCATGGCCCCAGCTGCAGTTTTCTGGGCTGTGATCTGAAGAAACCACAGTGGCCCCAGCTGCTTGTATCGTACTTCCGGGGGGATCCAGGGCATGTGGCCAGCTGTGATTCTCTAATAACCTTTCCTGTATTTTCTGCAGAGGCTTCCAGAGCACCATGGGAACCATCTCTCAGTATCTCCCCACATGTCATTCCCATCCTCAACCTCACATCCTATCTTAGTACCAAGAGATTAGCTGGTTTCCTTGCCATCGAAGACAAGGATCCCAAAGATTAACATGTAGGTTGCTGAAAACCTGACCTCTTGAACCATGCTGCCCCTATTCTGATTTGCACCTTCTTTGGATAGGTAATTCATCTACGGTAGGAAATACCGCCCCACTCGGTACTGGCAGGAAAACTCCTACCCTCATTACTCAATTAATGTTCAAATAAGCATCTTCTGGCTCTCTCCACTTTAGCAGAAAGCTTCTCCTAAAGACTTAGTTTATCTTATCAGATCTCTCTTGGGGTTCTTCCGTTATAGCTCCAAAGATTCTGAATATGGTTAGTCAGTCAGTATATTGAAACCACCATCTCGGATGGTGCAGAAACCGCCACCCTCTCCTCATCTGCTTCTCGTGTCTGCTTTATTCTCCTAGACTTACTAGGTGGAGCTCAGCTCTGGAACAGGAAACCTGTACTTAGATAAGTGCATGTAGGAGCCCTTGTGCTCAGCTGCATCTAGTGGATACAGTCAGTGGAAGGGCAGGGTGGTTCGGCTTCCTCAGGCGTGGAGCTTGATCGGAGGGCCTGATCCATCTACCAGAACTCTCTGGCAGGATCACAGGGCACAGCTGGGAAGTCTAGGGTAACACATGCAACACATGATGATAGTTATTAAGGGATCCTAAGACCAGACTGGACCACAAAACCAAGCAAAACAGGAATTCTTCCTATAGTTATCTGGCCGGAAGTTTTTGCTCCTTGGAAGTATGAGGTGCCTGGAGAAGCTAAAGAATGTTTATCAGTGCCTCATAAACTGATTAACACCACCACCAAAGCTGGTGCTGGTCATGGAGGACCACATCTGCAGTTGCCACAACCAGCAACAGTCATTTCTGTTGTCCTTCAAAGGATCTAATGCAGAACTAGACAAGGTGCCAAGAATGAACAGGACTTTTCATAGCCTTTTACAGTTCATCAAGGAAATTGCATCATTACAAATCACATCTATATACTTGGTTTCTATTCCTTCCTGCAACCATTTCTGGTCTTGTTTCTTGGATACAAATTGTCAGAATGAAAAGAGAAAAAGCTCAGAAGAAAAAGAAGTCTGCCCTAAAACCCCCAACCCAAGAATTACACTCTGTCAGGATGAAGTGTCAGTAGGCATCAGACTTCTGACTCCATGAAGATCAGGCAAAGAGAAGATTTTTGCTGTCTGTCTCCTGTACTTGATCATTCAGTAAACTTAGCAGATGAATCTGGAATTATATTTTGCTCCTTAGCTGTTTAATATCCTGTTACGGTCCTTGGAACATGGGTCAAAATACTGTTCTAGACATCAGAATATAGAGACAGGCTAGTGACCTGGCCTAGATAGAGAGAGACACTCATTTGCAGCTCTTCTGTCACGCAGAGATTTGCTTCCTCACTGCCAAGAAGGAAATTCAAGCACATCATTCATGTCCTGGGTGAGTGAAAGGATGGAACAACTACCTCTCACCTTTTCAAAAACGAGAAGAGTGATGGGTTCTCCATTTTTCATGAAACAAAATGAGATGCATCTTATTTGGTCTGATTTGATTTCAAATGTAATTGTATTTTTACTCACTGTGGCCTAAGTACTTTCACACGCAGTGAGTGCAAACAGGCTGTTCTTTTGAGGTGAGGATTACAGGGCTACAGAAAAGGTCTCCACAGACTTCTGTCCTGACATATCCATGCAATCATACCAGAAGTTTAACCTTCTGCAGATGACTGTGGTAAAGAGCAGTTTATATTTCAAATAAATCAAATATTTCAAATTGCGAGCAACTTAAGACACTTGCTTGTTCAAACTGGTATAAAATATGTTAGTCTTATCAGGATATTTTTTTTCTGATTTGTCTGATTGTGGAGCCTTGGATGTTCAGAATTGGCACAACTTTTTTCTTATCACTCCTGAAATTTCAACCTGAATATGTTCTGTTCTTACTCATAAGTATAGTTTGAAAGGGAATTTCGCTGTTGCTGCCACTCCAGGTATAAGGGCAGTGTATTTGTAGTATTTGCAAACATTTAATTACCTACTTTGTAAAACCTGAACTAATGTTTTATAGGAAAAATCAAACCACGATGTTTCTGGAGAGGAGCATGTTAAGATTTTTATTGCTTTTATTTTCTTCCAGCAGTGCCTAATATCTAAATGACATAGATTTAAACCACTTCCAAAAGCTTTTGACTTGAGCAGGCCATGCCAACCATTTTACCAGCAATCTTTTCCTTCCACAACTATATTTTTTCTAGTCATGTGAAATATGCTGTGTTTGGTACTATTTCTCTGTAAGTCTTTGGGAAAAAAGGTCAACAACCCTTTTACCCTCACCATCTTTTCTCCTGAACACCGTATTTTGTACACGGCTAATAACTTAAAGTAGTATGAAAATGTAAGCAGTTAATGTCTGTTCCCAATGTTTGTCAAGAGTCCTTTTGGTTTTAGACACCCACACATGGTCTCCTTTTGTAAAAAGAGGTGTTTTTCCTTTAATCCCCCATACATTGTTTGCTAAATCCTCAGCGAGCTTAGGGTTTTACACCAGCAGGATGGATACACATGGTCCTCTGAAAGCTGACATTACAGCAATTCATAAATGAGGCTAACAGAGTGGTAAAGGCACTCTGAGTTCTAAAATACCTCCACATCTTGGATCTTAAATTTCTCCTAAAACACTCTGTTACTGCAGTTTTGACTTTACTATCAGTAACAAAATTACAAGTGTTATGTTACCTCAACAAACTGCTGGAAGACCTGCTAGGAAAATTCTTTAAGTCTCTCAGTTTGTAATGTCTGAACTTCACTTCTTTCAGCAAAAATTTCTTTGAAAGGCCTCTGAGCCTTCACTGTCCATCTTATCTGCTAATCCTAAACCCCAGGGACATTATATGCACATATATATCTATATATATGTATATATATATATATCTCTCACATAGGTCATTGTTACGACGTACTTGAAACTTACAGCTGTGCTTGGAAAATTGCTGCATACCCAACCTGGGCTTCCCATTGTGCAGCCCCATGAAATACTCCTGTCTGCTTTAAAATTGTGCTGCCTTGTGTAAAGTGGAGGCCAACAGTCTGCTTACTGGATGGTCAAAGCCTCGCTACATTTATTTGGCTTTTCAAAACACAGAGTTCGCTATTCCCAAAATTGTTATCAGGTCAGTACAAAAATTTCTTTAACAGGAACACTCCTGTAGCCAGCATCAGGGTTTATTTTGCTTCTTGAAGGAGGATGAAAGTTCTGCTGAGAAGAACTTTCCTGAGACCCCTTTCAACAAACCCTTGGAAGAGATGCTTGGAGATTCTGTTCTTGCAGCCAGAAGAAAGGGGAACAGGTGGTTCTGTCTGTGTGCAGCTTGAGGAACAGAAAGGACATTTGGGACTTTGTTTGCTTTGATCCTGCAAGGAAAGACCAGTTGGTCAGTGGTTTAATACTGAGTCAGGAGGATTTGGGACTCTTATTTGTCTTGATTGGAAAGAAAGAGAATTTAGGATTTGATCGGAGACTAAAAACATATCCAAAACCTTACTTTTCACACAAACTTCACAAAAAAGCAAAGTGGTGGTTAGGAAAGGGGACTGGCTCAACTTCTGGAGCAGATTTCACTTAATGATGTTGAGATGTCTGAATTACTTCTTATGATTGCCTAATTCTTTCCATTATAAGGTACTGTTTTCTTCTGTCCCTAATTCTACCAAGTTTCTGTGACTTGGGATTAAATTTTCTTTGCTTGCACTCTGCCAGTCCCTGAGTACTTGTAAAGAGAGGCAACATTTCCTGGTGAATGATATTAGAAAAGGTTTTTGTGATCCCTTTCAACTTTTTAGTATAAATCTTCACCATTTTCATGGTTTTGAGCAGGTATTCAGTCTGTCATGAGATATGATCTGGGAATAAGGAGGGATTTTTTTGCCTCGTGAGAGTACATGTGGATCAGAACAAGATAGGAAGAACTTCACTAGTTTTTTCTGTCATGGGCCTGGTCTGTCAAAAGTGGTGATTCTTCTTAGGTATCTTAGATTTTGCTTCTCTGATTTGAGACATGTGAAGGAAGTTGGGAACCAGAATTTTTTTTAACAGTGTCACTTACCATTTTAAAAATCTTTATTTAAGGTTAAAATAAACTCTTCCAAAATATTCCTGCATCCTGCTCAATATTTCCTTCCCTGCTACAATATTTTAATTCAGTCTTTGATGTAGGAATTGACCTACATGTATTGCTTTTTCCTTTAGCCATTTTTATTTTATTTTTATATGTATGTATTTTATGCTGTGAAAAAAGAACCTGTCTTCACTTGAAGTTATTCCATCTCCAATTACATATGAGCATTTATCTCTGTATGTGTGTTTGTGCTTACTTAAAATTAAATGTCTTAAAGCACTTAATGGGATTGCTTTTTAAAGAATCCTAAGCGTGCCTATCTTAATACTTGAGGATAAGAAACCTTAATTCTTTTTGTTCATGTATTTGCCCTGAAAGTGGAACTTCTTATAAAGTGAGAGAAATGGTGTTGGGCCTGCTAGGGAATCAGCTTTCCAAATCCCAGCCTCAACTCTGACAGGAGGAAATAAAAGAATATAATATCCTCTACAAGTTGTGCTTAACCAGTATACATAGATATATAGATATATAGATATATAGACATATATTTCTGCATAAGAAAACTGACTTTGAAACTAGAATTTTGCCTTTGACTATATCATCTTCTTATTCTTAAACACCTCTCTTGACTAGCAAAAGCCATGTTTAGGCTTGGAAAAGAAGGATTGCAATTATGTAAATCTTTCAATCCTATGTAAATACAGCCTATCTTCAGAAGCTTGTTAAATCTCCCTCAGTTGCAGAAGTGGTGCTCATCAAGCCAGGAAACAGCTATAACATTACAACCAAGCTCAAACTAAAACTCACAATTCAAACTGTGACTATTGGATACGAATTTATTAAAGATCTCACAAATTATTTAGGGTAAACATAAGCAATAATATTCAATGTTTATTGTTTGAAATTTTCAAATAAATTTGAAGTAATACAAATATTCGGTGGACAGAAAAGTAGAGATTTCATCATGTAACTAGTAACTGTTAATTATTTGTCTCCATAAGATAAAACGAACATCTGAAACTTGTTTTCATACTCTTTTGCTGATCTTGGGTAAAGGCCCTTTTATGCTTTACAAAACTTTAGGGAGGGGGCATTGTAATAAAAAGTGAGATAAACAACTAGTTCTGAGACTTTCATTACATCACTGTGTTGAGAGATCCTCAAAAGAGGCACATGGAGTATTTGGAGTGTTTTACCATTTTGCACATCACCTCCTTTCTGGATACTTCACAGGTTCACTTCAGGCTCTCTCTCTCTCCGGCTGCTGACCTGATAGAAATGTTTATACTTTTTGGATGCTTCAGAGCTGCCATTCTTCAAAATTGCCTGTAGCTCTGTTTGCTCAGTTCTGCATGCAAGCGGAAGACAGACTCTAATTTTCACCCTGTTATGTGTACATTTGCTTGTTGTTTGTATTTGTTGTACTTCTATTCTGGGCTTTCATCCAATACCTTTTATTAACATTTTTTCTTGGCTGTCTTTCCCATTCCACATCCTATTTTTAATTTATTTTATTTTTAACTTGTTTCAACACTCGTATATTTTTTAGCACGTCCTGCAGTCTTTTTCACTGTTTACTGGAGCTATTTCCTTCACAGCATTCCTCAGCAAAGTCTCCATGTCTCAATAACAATGTTCCATTTAAGCTCTCTGAAGAAATTTTTTTGCATCATCATCCACTGACATAGGATCTCCCTGTCCTAAAGCATTGAAATGGACTGTATTCAGCTTAAAAGTCAGTTTCTGTGGCCAGGGATTTAGTTTGCATTGAGCAGAAATAAGGTGCTAGGCTTGTTAGTGGAGCCTTTTTCCACCTCTTGACTGGGCACTGGGAAGATGCTGCAGCTGAGCCTGGCACACTGGTGATACATTTTTGTATTTATACTACTGGTCTGAAAAGTCTAGTTCAGTTTCCCTTCAGATTTAGAGAGCTGGAGAGACAGATCAGTCCAACATCTACACTTTTAACCGTCTCTGGTTAACCTCCATCTTCTATTAGAATCTCATTCCATTTCCTCATGGACTAGGGAGAAGGCACAGGGATTTGAAACCCTGTGAATTGGAAGACTTTGGCAAACAGGCACAGAAAGATATGAGGTCCCTGTGTACTGGGGGCTGTCTCATCCCGACATGTGTCTAACAAAACCTTCTTCACAGGGATGGTCTTCTTGAAAGGTGGCAACCATGGAGGTTGCTGTCCTCCATGGAAGCATTGTCCTTGTGACCTGACTGGCTCAGCCATGTCTTTATGCTCTGGAGACATTTCCATGGATGGGAAGGTTATATAATATACTGTTACCGTTCAGGTGCCCCTTCTGTCCCAAATCCCTGCTTTGGCTGGCATAAGACTCTGTCTTGCAGAAGCTGTGTCACATGCCTGGCCAAACCTAGGTCCACGTAATACCAGCATTACAGAAGCTTTTGATGTTGATTCACTCTTACTGTTTAATTAGGGCCCCCAAATCACCTTGGTGTCTGACTCCTACAAGTTTGTCCAGTCCAGGAGGAACATCATTGTTGCCCATCAAAAGCCTGACCAAGCTTGAGATGAAGGTATGAGCTAAGTTTTAATCTGAGCAAGGCAGAGCTGGTGCTGAAGAAGGCATCTGCAGGAACATGTATACCCTGGTGGAAGAGAGTTTTGATTTCTTGGTGAGCATTTTCCTGTTTTTCCACGAAGCACGGGCAGTACAGGAGTGTTTATTGCCCTATGTGCATCTTGAATGAGCTGTGGTGAGATAGGCATTGCCTTACTGAGTTCTGGGATGGAGTATTTCCTCTTGCTGGGTGTATCCTTGGGGCTGCCAGGGAAACCACTAGAAGGTATGCCAGCTGAGATGTACCATCCTGGGACAAAGCACTTCCCAGGGCTGTGTCTACACTAGCACAGCTCAACAGTACTGCTGTGTGCAGTGCAGCAGCTAAATGGTTTGAAATCTACCTCCTTCATTTCTTCTTCCTCCTTAGGACAGAAGAGGTCAACAGGCACTTGAAGAGGGATTCCCCAGGTTTAATTGTTCAGCAGTTTCTAGCAAGACACTTTCAGTGGAAGACTCTTGACTCTGGAGTTCTCTTCCAAGGAAGCCTAGAATGGGTTCATTGACCTGTGGGGCACATCCAGGCTTCCACCTGAAGCAGAAATGGAAAAGTTGCTTTTGTTTTGAAATTACACAGAGAGAAAGGGGAAAACCATTGTGAAGCGGTGATTTGGTGAACTTTGTGCATTGATTCTCCGTTAAGCACATATTATACATGAAATGGAAATTGAATGATTGGTAACACAAGCTGCATATTAGCTCCCCACCTCTATCGTCTAGTTTGTTTTGAGCCCAGAGTTTTTAAGATGGGATTAATTTGCTGTTCCCTGTATTCCTTTGCCTATGCAAACCACCTACTACCACCCCTAAAGTCTCAGCCTCTCAAAAATGGAACAAAAAGCAACTGAAGGTCTTATCCCCACTGGCCATTCCCTTAGACTGTGGTTTGGACATTGGTATTAAAAATCACTCTACAGTATAAATGCTGGCAGACAAATACATTTTCATAACCTGGGTGACCATGATGTCCCAATTTGGATAGAACGTTCTGAAATCCACCAGTATTTAATGGACTCCAAGTGCCAAAGAGTGTCAGAAAAACCACTCCTTCTCTTCTCCCTCATATTTTTCATTACCCCAGCTTAACCACAGAAGAGTCATTCAGTGTAATTTACTCTGTGATGGATAGACTACACAAATCTGGTAGCATGCTCTTCTGCTGTGGATCATTACTGGATTAGACTTGCAGGCAGAAGAATCTGGATGTTAAGCAATGCCAGAATTTATGATCTATCATTTCATCTTGCTTTGCACTTTACAACTCAAGATTGTAAGTAGGTGTATCTCCAGTGACTTCATTCATTTCTGACTTCACTAAAGATTTGTCAAAGAGACATCCTGCTCTTTCACACTGGAAGGATCTTACACACTGCAGTAGACAGCAATCTCGTGGTAATACCAATGATCAAGAATTGGAATCTAATGGAGAATAATCCATGTGCACCAAAATTAAAGCAGAAAATTTTATTTTCTACAAGGGCAGAAAACTAGTTGGAATACAGAAGTAGACTGGTGGTTTTTTATCTATTTATGATTTTATCAGAAATTTTATTTAAATTATTTCAACTGACTTTGGTAAAGAGTACAGATTCTTTGAGAACTCCTGGGCTATGGTTGAATTGGAGAGCTAAAAAGTGTTTCCAGGCCCCTAGGTTGGGATGTAAACTCTACCTGTATTTTAAGTGTGTGTTGGAGTGAGACGTTATGCGCCCATTGTAACATTGCTTCTTCTCTAGCAAAGCAACTTCTGTGTATGGGCTAAAGAGGAGCTACACCAGGTTCTGCAAGATGCCCTCTGCAGACAAGAGGTATCCAGCCACTATGCAGAGTTTGCCAAAGCAAATAAGTGCAGAGATGCAAGTTGTGGCTGCGTTATTCACGTCATGGTAATGAGAAAATTAAGTTATTTTCAAACCCAGCAAGTTGAAGCAGCTTGAGAGGTAGGCTTAAGAAAGAATTATGAAGGGAGAGAACACTTTGAATTACTTCATTATTTATTTTGGATTAGGAGATAATGCCAAACTGGATTAGGAGATATTGCAGCAATGTTGCTTCACATTTATAAAACAGTTCAGATTTTACATGTCGCAATACAAAGAGGTGCATGGAGGGGCGCTGACATCTTATGCAGGAAAAGGCATGGTATGCACAAGTCAGAATGCCCCCAAGTTGCTCGTGTCTGCAAATTTCCTTTTGCACTGAAAGTCCAGCTTGCAAAGATCCCCTAAAGCCCCATGAAGGGATGAGGCTACAGAGGTTTGGTTCTGGATTTCAGCAGATCCTGGCTCTGTAATCTCTACTGATGCCTGTTCTTGGAGCAATTTGCATTCCTGGGTGATTAAGGGGCGCTTTGTCCTTCAGGTTTTGTAGGTCGTTTCTTTATTAGAAGCTTGCAATATTTTTGCCAGACTTTCTCTCTCTTTCTTTCTCTCGTTCTCAAAAAAAAAAAAACCTAAACCTGATCTTTTTATCTAGGACCTTATAAGAGTCATTGGTGAGATCAGAAGCTTTAATGGAGCTGTTTATTTTAGTTCAAATAATCTCTATCAGCATCTTCCTGGAGTAATAACAATGGAAGGGTATTTTATAGCTTTGAGCATAATAGTGTCATATGGAAGAGAAGAAAACCTTATTATCTCAAAGTCTTTATCTCAGACTTAAAGAGCACACTAGAGAGACATTTTTATATATATTTAACTCAATACTTAATAAGAACAGAAATAGACCAAAGAACAATCTTTACCTAAATTACTGATCCTACAGGACTTCTTACCTCTTTGTGTTTGAATGCATGCAGACAGTTTGAAAACAAGCCACCACTCCTGACAAGAGTAATTATTTTAATCTTTGTCCTGGAAACATACTGCATTTACTCTTTGGTTGTGGAGGAGCCAATCGGGAAACATTGGCAGCTCAAGTTTTCTTTTCAAGAAAAAGTCCCCATGTCCTGTACGCTGGTCCTTGGCAGGAGCCCATTGGACACCTGTGCTCCCAAACCTGGTCTGCTAGAAGTGCCCACTACAGATGTCAGAGCTCCTTTGTTGACTTCCTATTAGGCGCCACTTAATGGATGCGAGCCGAACACAGCTTTGCCTAAGCACTTATCAATAGACAGCAAACATTCTTCTTTCCATGGGCAAAGGGTCAAACTGTTTTGCCTGGCTATAAAGCTGTGCCAGATAATTGCTGGTGATTAGCAATTTTAATTACCAGGTGCTAGGGGTCGTTTCTTGTGGAGCTTTTTTTGCTGTTGTTGTAATTGGGCAGGCTGTCAGTAGGTATGGCTTAGTGTACACATGGTGTGTATTTTTTAGATACATCGAGCATCCTTTTAAAGCAGGTAAAATAAAGTCAGTAGCATAACTTGCTTCTGTTTGCGTCTGATCGGCTGCATAGGGTTCCAAGGTTTTTTGATAAAACGTGTCTGATACAGGAATCTTTAATACAACTTGCTAAAGCAGCTTTTAATCCTCTTGTAAACACTTGTATGTACTATTGTTATTGAAGAGAGGCAATGATTTTAAAGTCTTTTCCTGCTACATTGGTCGAGTTGGAACTAAGCTTGTCAAACATGTTCTACCTCATTGGTTTTGCATGCAGACTTTTAGGGGTTTTTCATAGAATCACGAAACCAATGGCACAATTAGCAGCGAACTAATCTTTTCCTATATTTGGCAACAAAATAGGTTCAAAATAAAAGTGACACAAAAGACTCCTCTGATCTTCCTCACGGCAGAGAGAAAGTAAGCAACTGCAATACTTCAGTATCTGCTTTTACTAAAATTTCCATGTATTTCCTTTCACCTACATTATTCTACATCACAAGCCTTGCAGACCTACTGAAGGTCTCTGAAAGCTGAATATACTGTCTACTAATCTACTTGGGTTAGAAGAATAGGCTTGTTCTTTGAGACAATAAAAAAGATGAATACCTCTGCAGTACGGAGTTCTAGCTCTGTTTTCATTTGTTCTGCAGTAATATCTTGTCGTCTCCCAGCTCCTATCATGGCTTTGTTCTTTCCAGCGAAGGCTAGGCTGCTTGAAGGAGGAGGAGAAGCTCACGAGGAGCTGTGAAACTGTAGTGTCAGGTCTGTTTTTTGTCAAAAATTGAAGGTGTCTTAATGCTTGAGATTGATATATTGGTGTTTATGAAGTTCTTCAATATGGCACATTCTGCAGCTACAGATTGTCCATACTGGTTCACGTTCTGCCACTAGTTAATGAGAGCTGTGATGTCACTGAAACCTGCACTAAAAAAAAAAAATGTAGTTAAATAGTGCATGTAGAAAGATGCCTCTAGTGAAAGATGCCTCTGGGGAAAGATGCCTCTGGGGAGGAGGATGCAGGTCCCACGGTGCTCTCATCCCACGTTTCCATGGCACAGCTACCCCTGTGAAAAACACAGAGCCTTCTCCTTTCTGCTAACTCCAAAATATGTGGGCAAGCTGCAAAACCCTAGTCCTGACAGTACTACAAAGAAAGCTGCAAACAATTAAGATTCCTAAGAAGTGGGGCAGCCTGGAGCAGAATTTGATTTCCTGAAATCAGACTTTAAGCATTGGGAAATGTAAGGCCCTGGTAGCAGATGCATCCCTCAGGGGCAAAAAATATTGGTCAGAGGACTGATACATAGTCATGATGGGTTGATCAGTTTTCACAAACAACCTTTGTTTCCAAGCCTAAAATCTGATCTTCTCTGTAGAAACAAATTTCTTAGCTCAGGTATGATGACATTAGTTATACTTCCCTCTGTATCTTCAGCTGGAAATAGACAATTTCTCTTCCTACATGGTATTCTTGTTTGCCTAAAATCACCAGCTGAAAAGAAATGTTCTTGATGCTGAAAACCACTGATGCAATTTTATTTTGGTTTCAACATGGATTTATATTCTCTCTTTTTCCTGTATTCTGATAATGGCAGTTCAAAAAGATGCAGAAATCAACACAAGACTGTCTGCTCCTGTTGCCACAAGAGGTTCACAAAACAGGTGTTTTCCTACCTCTGTGTATTGGGTTGACCTCGGCTGGATGCCAGGCACCCACTAAAGTTGCTCTATCCCTTCCCTCTACAATTGGATGGGGGAGAGAAAATGCAAGGAAGGATAAGTGCCAGGAGAGATCACTCACCAAATACTGACATGGGCAAAACAGACTCAGACTGGGGATATATATTGAATTTATTACTAACAAAATCAGAGCAGGATAAAGAGAAGTAACATAACTCTTAAAAACACCTTTCCCCACCCTTCCCTCCTTCCAGCTCCAGCTCCTCCCCCCCAGCAGCGTAGGGAGACAGGGAAGAGAGGGTTACTCTCAGTTCATCACAAGTTGTTCCTGCCATTGCTCAGGGAGAGGAGTCCTTCCACTTCCCCAGCATGGGGTCCCTCCCACGGGAGACAGTTTTCCATGAACTTCTCCAGCGTGAATCCATCCCACAGGCAGTGGTTCTTCACAAACTGATGCAATGTGGGCCACCCTTCCACAGGGTGCAGTCCTTCAGGCACAGCCTGCTCCGGTGCGGGTCCCCCACGAGTCCTACTAGGAAACCTGCTCCAGTGTGGGCTCCTCTCTCCAAGGGTCTGCAGGTCCCTGTCAGGAGCCTGCTGCACCCTGGGCCTCCCACGGGGTCACAGCCTCCTCTCAGGCATACAGCTTCAGCATGGGGCTTCTCCATGGGCTGCAGGTGGATCTCTGTGGTGTTCCACGGGTTGCAGGGGCACCGCTGTCTCCCCATGGGCTGCACCACGAGCTGCAGGGCTATCTCAGCTGCAGGACCTGGAGCACCTCCTGCCCCTCCTTCTTCATGGAACCTTGGTGTCTGCAGGGCTGTTCTTCTCACATATTCTCATTCTGCTGTTCTCTGAGCACAATTACAACTGCGCAACAACTTTTTTCTTATTATTCTTAAGTATGTTATCACAGAGGTTCTACCACCATCTCTGATGGGCTTGGCCTTGACCAGCAGCCCATCCTTCGTAGGGGTGGCTGGCATTGGCTGTGCCGGACATGAAGGATGCTTCTGGCAGCTTCTCACAGCAGCCACCCCTACAGCCCCTCTGCTATGAAAACCTGGCCATGCAAAACCAAAACTTCGATATGCCCCAAAAAGCAAAGAGAAGTACTTAGTTATCGAAACTCATTCATGACAAACACCTTATGCAATGATCACAGCCTGTCTCCAAAGCCTCAGGTTTCGGCCTCAAGCAAATACAAATGCCAGTAGACAGTATCCTTACCAGATATAAAGCAATTGATAGGAATCTGCATATAAGTGTAACAGTGGGTTTGCTTTCTCTCACCGTTTGTGTGACAATGGTGAGAGAGGCCTGAGATGAAAATTCAGCTGCATTCATAATGCAATTCCTGAAGAGAGTGGATTATGGATAGAGTTTAAGCCTTAACTTTGAATTGCCTTGCTTTTGTGGGTTGAAGTTAGACCCATACAACAGTATTTGAACATAGACTCTGGTACTTTGTTGATATTAGTTACCTGCTGTGACACACAGCACATGGCAGTTTCAGTTTTGTGCGCTGTAAAATGCAGGTATTGTACACCTGAATTATAATCTTGCTGTGATAATACGCCTCTATTGATTCAACAAAACAAGTTGTCTATTTTGTCTTCACTCAGACATCTCTATGAAGGAAAGACTGACAATCAGAAAGGTAAATATTTTGGACTTCACAACTTGTGGCATGACAAAAAGGATAAAAGTGCAATAATTTTGAAATGAGACCTCCCAGACAATGCCACTCCATTTGAACCAGTGAGATGAACTTCCTGCAAAAAATGTTTATTATACAGCCATGTTAAGATGTAGTGAACAATCATTTTTAAAAGTACAAAGTGAAAAATGGTCTATTTAGTGATGTACTACTGTCTGAAGTATAAATATGAAGGTACAGAAATGTAAAATGAATCTGAATTTTGAACTTTCACAAAATGGATGGTGTCTTAACCAATGCACAACAATGCTTCACTTTTTACGATGTTTTTGTATTTATCACTAAACTCAGATAATGTACAGGTTTTGAAGACAGAATTGTATTCATAGAACACTAAATTTAGTGTCTTCCGTGTAAATTAAAGTTTAAAAAAAATGTAGCTTTCTTATAAAATATTTCAGTCTCATTTTACACTGGCTTAATTTTAAAATTATATTTCTGTACCTTCGCAGTAAATGTGTTGCAATCCTCATGGAGCTGTACCCAATAGGGTGCCCTTGGCAATGCTGATTTGAAAATACCCCCGTATCCAGAGCATGTGAGAGGTACTGTTAGAAGGCTGAATTCAGCCTGGACCAGTGTTATCTGACAAGAAATATTGGAGAGCTTTAAGAAAAGACCTGTGGACCCACAAAAGGTGGTGTTTTTAACCATCTCTTCTACCCAGAATTTTTACTACAAGGGCGCTCAGTGGCTGGAGGCTACACAGCAGCACAGGTGGAGGCTGCACAGCACATCTGGCTATCCCCACTGCTGTGCATAAAAAGGCACTTGTACAAGCCACTTCTACTCAGATTTCTGCCTGGGGTTGCCAAATGCTGGGTCCAAAGGTCAAGCAGAAGCAAGCTGGGCTAGCATTTGATTTGTACCCCCTGCCACCTCATGGGCCATCATTGAGGCAGTGGAGCCTTAACAAACACATGTGCACAGGCTGGCTCAGTTGCTAACCTTTCACTCGTACTGCACCCAGTCTCTAGGGAAAACTAATTAAGTACATCTTTCAGTGGATATTCTTGCAGTGTTTTACTGACTTTTTCAAGAACTGGTGTTATTTATATTGCATTAATTCAAGAATAGGTGTTCCTGTAGAACATTTGAGTGGGCAGACCAGGAGAAACAGTCCAAAAAAGACATTCATAACAAGGCAATGAATCAGTAGCAGTCTTTGACTGCTCATAAAAATGATATTCTGGTCCTGTGAAGACCTCTTCAGAGGCAGAAAGCAGCCTGAGGCATGCTTAGGAAACTAGAAGAGATGGAGTGCTGAGACATACTTTGTCTTAGTAAATGTCTGCTGAAGTTCACTTATGGTCCTCAAGCTTTTCCCTTCCTCATGGCTGCTGTGTACTGATGTTGGCAGAGCGGAGGGAGGAGGCTGAATCAGGAACTCTCCTCCGTGTCCTTCAGTGTGAATGCTGGCAGCCTACTGGCAAGGACAGGTTTTTGTGAGAGGCTTAAGGAAGAGGGCCCACCTCTGCTGTGCCATGAGAACTGGGGGAATGGTAACCTATGGCAGGACATGGGAGGCATTTTATTTTTCGTTGCTCTGTGCATCTCTCACACCATCTCAAACAGAAAAGTAGTTCCAGTGGAACATGAATATTACTTATTTCCACCACTTTATATCCCCCACATATGTAAGTTATTAACTGAAGTGCTCATGAAGTAAAATTGGGAAAAAGACCATGTACCAGACACTTAGGTGCTTGTACAGGAGATTGAACTGCAATTTCTGGCTTTAAGGAATTACTCAACAGGATGGCAGGACTGTACTTCTGTGAATGATTAACGTGCTCTGGGTCCTGCAAGTGTGCTGAAGGAGAAAATGCTGTCACCTGTCATGCCAAAGGAACATAAAAGCATTCAAACACAGTGATGTAGTGAGATGTTCAGGAGAAGACCATGTTGTGGTGAGTTCAGTTGAATAAATTGAGTTAAGAAAAGGGAGATGACCTCTCTCTCATTCCTTATGGTGAAGGAAATGATATTTTATGGCTGATGAGGATACCAGTCACTGAAGTCAAGTCATTCGAGAATGATGCCTGGGTCCATAGCAATAGAAAACCAACAGAAATTTGTTCATATAATGACAGGGTTTTCAGGGATTGGAGGAGGAAGAAGAGTTTGTGGCATACAAGGATAAAAGTAATGTGATGAAAGAGGTTAATGTGGTAGATGTCTGTGAGAAACAATAAAGGAAGCAAGTCTAAAATGAAATAACTAGAAGATGAAATTTTTATCAATGTCCTCCAAATGACATCTACTTTTCTAGTCAAGGTTTTTTCCTGAAATAAGAAGCACAGATTTTTATATACAAAAATAATATATCAGTGACTTTTTAGAACTTTTTGCTATTTATGAGCCATAGTAACTATAAGACAAGTGGTCTAGAAAGAGTTACTTTAAGATGTTTACACCACATATGTTGATGAGAGAGTGGCAATCATCTGTTCCCCTCCTTACTGCCCTGGTCTTTATATTTTTGAAAACTGTTGATCAGTTTCCTCAGTCTTCTTTTTCTGGCCATTCCGTTTCCTCCAACTACTCTTTTGGTATGTCCTGATAAGGGCACATGCTTTGTCTAGGCTCTTTCCAACTTCAGTGCAAATCAGTCTCTGTAACTAGACTCAATGCTTTAACTGAGCCTTTATTAGCCTCAAGTAAAGCAAAAGGATTACTTTGCATGTCTTACAGATGACCCTGTATACAGGGTCATCTATACAGATGACCCCTATATGGTTTACACATTCCAGCATGCTGGGATTTTTTTTTTGCTGCCATGTGATGTCTTTGGCTGACATTCAGCTTGTGACAACTCCAGATCCTGCAAAGCTCTTGAGTAGTCAATCATTTCCCACTCTGTGTTTAAGCAGCTGAAATGCAGAAACAAATGTGGAACTTTTCATCTGTTTTTTTCAGACAATTCCAGTTTCTCAAAGCTTATTCTGAGTCTGATTCCTGTCCTCCAAATCACTTCCAGCTCCTACCGGGTTAGAGTCAGATGTAAATATACAAAGTACGATCTCTATTCCACCGCCCAAGTTAATAATGAAAATATTGAATAGAGCTAGACACAGGACAGACTCCTCGGAAATCCCTCTCAATACACCCTTTTAATTTGATGGGTGACCATTGGTAACTAATTTCCTAGCACAGCTTTCTGGCCAGTTTTGCCTCCACCCTACGGCTGCTCTTTTGTTACTGCCCTACTGCTGGAGGTCGTTCCTGTGAGCACCTGGTCTTTTGTCAAAAAAATGCTTTTTTTTCCCCTCTTCCATACTCTCATGCTGGTTACCCCAGGAAAGAGTAGTGAGCACACAATGTCTGAGGAGCTTCTCTGGGCCCTCAGACAGCCAGTTAGTACAGTTGGGGTGCCTGTGTGCATTTTGTCTTTTCATTTTGCCAGTTAACTTTTATTTGGTGCTCCAAAGAAATGCCCTCAGTGTTTATGTAATTTTTTTTCATATACTGCTGTTTGTCCTCCTCAAAGGAAAGAAAGTATTTGTCTGTCTGAGAGTGAGCTAGTGATAAACACAAAGATTTTTTTCTCTTCTTAGTGCTTGATTTTTTTTTCTTAATATCTATAGTCTATTAACAGCATTAATATCCAAAAAAGGATGTAAAGAAAGGCTATGTGAACCCATATAACCCAAATACATCTTGGTTTCAAAGCCTCAAATACATGTTTTAACTCTGACTGCTCAGGTAAAAAATTAATTCTGTGGAAAATTAGAAGAAAGCTTTTTGCTTGGAAAAGTAATTAGCCATGTGTAATACTAGATTTTCTTGCTCTTCAGCTCTTTTTTTAACAAATTTGCCAATAATTTATCTGGATGTTTTAAAGTCCTGAATTGAGTCCTACACTTAATGAAATTAATGTACACTGTAAGTTAAGGGCAGTGCTTCTCAGACAGGACTGATAAAAAAGCATCAAAAGTTTGGATATGTTTCAGGGGTAATGGGCATTACCAAAGTTCAGAATGTTGCTATAAGCATTCAGAGCAAGTGGAAACAAAACCTTTTAGATATTCACAGATACACTCCCCTGAAGGCAGGATGAAGGCATTTTAACTCCTCATCTTTTACAAGAGGAGAAGACATGAGATGAAGAGACATGTTCTGAGATACAGTTCAGGAGTCATTCACTATTTGTAGAGCAGCCTGTATGAACACAGCCTGCTCCATGTCCCATCTTCAGAAAACAAGTGTTTGTGAAATGATTTTTATTTAAAAGCACCTCAGATCTTGCAATTACAACATTTCAGATGGCAAAAGCCCGGATGGATAAGTGTGAAGAACATTTTAAAAAAGGAATCTTTCAGATACTGAAGTTTAAATCCCATATCGAATGAATAATCCACACTAGAAATGCGGAAAATATTTAGTGAACAGCTGGAGTGACTGCAGTCAATTCATCGCTCTTTTAACACGGGATAGAGGTCAGCAAATGCTAACTATGTTTAAGTGGAGATATGAAAATGAGTATAATCAAGAATTTTTAAAAATATAAACCATCTGATTAAAGGAAGAGAGTTAGAGGATAATTTTCCAATATCAGAAGCTAAGCTAAGGGATAATTAGGAGAGCAAAAATATGAATTTTGAACCACTGAGAACATTTCAGCTATCAGCAGAACACACAATGAGGAAACAGAAGCCTTAGCTCCAGTTTTAGCAGAGTAGGGGACTGACATATCCATTTTCACCCCAGGCAGTACAGTGCTTCTCTGCAGCCAGGGAAGCAGCTGCTGTATTCCCACTGCTGGAGAAGTGACATCCTGCAAATATCCTTCTGGCATGGTGCTGCAAAAAGGAACAGTCAGCACTGGGGCTTTAGGGCATGAACCTTCAGCTGGGCTGTGAACACCAGTAAGATACACCTGCCTGGCTGAAACTGGTTCCTCTCTGACATTTTTACTGTATTTTTAATGGGCTTTCCTATTCTGTCTCCATAGTAATTTGGCCCTAAGTGAGTAATAGAGAGGTTTGCACAAAATAGCAGAGTTGTAGATCATCACCAACAAAAATAATAAAAGCACTTCTATCATCTTTAATTTCCAATCAATGAACAAATGAGGTTATTGGCTGAATAAGGGGTAGAGGATTGTCAGGCTTTTTAATTCAACCATTCTTCTGGTCTGACTCAGCTGTCAGAGCTGACTTGAAGGGAATGGTTGAGACAACACAATCTGAGTTGTTAGAGGGCAGGGAAATCTATAGAATGAAAGCAATGATTATGACTTCCCAGGAACATTGATATGCTAAATCTGAGTGAGAAAGATATCTTGGATAAGACTTTTAAATAAATTCAAGATTTTTGTAGAAAAATTAGCTTTTCAGGCCCCCGAGAAAAGCTTGCATTTGAAATGTTGGCTGCTTGGATACACCTCACCTACATGAATTGTCTTGTGTGATTTTTTGGTTGCTAAGGATGCTATTGCAAACAGACAGAATTTCAATTGGAGCCTGGAGCAGGCAGCCTGCTATTTCTGGTGGAGCGTGGAGTAGCCTGTTCTTGTTTATTTATTATTAATTTCATAGAAAGATATCAGTTTTTGGAACTGGCAAAGTAATCTGTCTTGGATGAAATGTCTTCCATTTCAGGTGGGGGGATTCGGGATAGCACCACACAAGTTGATTTATTTACCAGACTTATCTAAAAAATAAGAGCAGAGAGAGTTTCCCAGGCTCGGGATTTTTTAGGTTTAGTGCACAGAAGCTCAAAAAGGCATATTCAGACATAGCAAATTATTACTGACAGTGAAATTGGGGCAGCGCAAAGCTCAGCAACAGTGTGCCCAGCAGGATGAAGGCAGCAATCATCCCCCTGAACCTGGCACCGCTGAGGCCACACCTCAAATTCTGTGTTCAGTTTTGGGCCCCTCACTGTAAGAAGGACATTGAGGTGTTGGAATGTGTCCAGAGAAGGGCAATGGAAATGGTGGAGGCCCTGGAGCACAAATGCTATGAGGAGCAGCTGAGGGAGTTGGGGTTGATTAGCCTGGAGAAAATGAGGCTCAGGGAAGGTCTTATTGCTCAGGGAAAGCCTTGTTGCTTCCTGAAAGGAAGCAGTCTTGAGCTGGGTGTTGGTTTCTTCTCCCAAGAAACAAGCACTAGGACAAGAGGAAATGGCCTCAGGTTGTTCCAGTGGAGGTATAGACTGGATATTAGGAAAATCATCTTCCCTGAAAGGTTGATCAAGCATTGGAACAGGCTGCCCAGGTGTACTTGTTTTGCACAGCCTGGTTTTTGGTAGCAGGGGGGCCACAGAGGTGGCTTTTGTGAGAAGCTGCTGGAAGCTTCCACCATGTCCAGCAGAGCCAATCTCTGATGGCTCTGAAGATGGACATGCTGCTGGCCAAAACTGGGCCAATGAAAGAGGCTGGTAATGCCTCTGTGATAACATATTTAAGAAGAGAATCAAAATAAAGAGCACTCAGTTTTTCTTCTAGTCAGAGAAGAGGAGGAGGTGAGAACATGTGAGGAAAACAACATGGAGACACCAAGGTCAGTGGAGAAGGAGGGGGAGGAGGTGCTCCAGGCACGGGAGCCGAGATTCCTCTGCAGGCTGAGGTGATGACCATGGTGAAGCAGCTGTGCCCCTGAAGCCCGTGGGGATCCACGGGGGATGCAGAGATCCACCCGCAGCCCATGGGGGAGGTGCCCCTGTCAGAGCAGGTGGATGCCTGGAGGAGGCTGTGGTCCAGTGGGAGACCTGGTGGAGAGAGATAGGGCCCCTGCTTCCAGGCTGGAGCAACCTGTCCTTGGAGGACTGCACCCCAGGGAAAGAGAGAGATCCACGTCACAGCAGTTTTGGGAGGACTATATGCCTGTGGGAATTCATGTTGCAGCAGGAGTAGTAGGACTGCTGCTAGTGAGAGTGCATCCACACCAGAGAAGTTCACGGAGAGCTGTCTCCTGTGGGAGGGACCCCACGGCCTCACAGAGGAAAGACTCCTCTCCCAGAGCAGTGGAAGAAAATCTCAGTGATGAATTAACTCAAAAACCCCCATACCCTGTCTCTCTGCACTGTTGGTGGGAAGGAGGGAGGGGCTGGGGGGAAAAAGGTGTTTTAAGGGCTTGTTTTACTTCTCATTATCCTCTTCTGATTCTGTTAGTAATAAATTCACTTTGTAGCTTTAAGTTGAGCCTGTTTTGCCCTTGAAGTGTTTTCTCCCAGTCCTTATCTCAACTCACGAACCCTTCATTATTTTTTTTCTATCCTCTGCACAGCTCTGGCAGGGGAGGGTGAGTGAGCGACTCTTGTGAGTGCTTGGCTTTGGGCCAGTGTCAAACCACAGCACCAGAGAAGTGGTGGAGTCACCACCACTGTAGGTGTTGAAAAGACATGTAAAGGTGGCTCTTTGGGTTTAATTGTGGACTTGGCAGTTCTGGGTAAACAGTTGGACTTGACCTTAGATGTCTTCCCTAACCTAAACAATTCTATGATTCTGAGGTCACAGGTGGGAGGAAAATCCCAGTAAACACACTGAAATCAGTTACATTAAGTGGTATGGCATCGTAGTTATACAGCCATCAAAACCCAGTCAGTTTTAAGCTGACTGCAACATAAGCATAACTTTAGTGGGGATTTGCTGTGCAGGAATGGTCTCAATCCTTTTTTCCAGAAGATGTAAAAACAGATGATGCCTAAACTACTGTTGTTCACAGAGACATAAAGATGTCTGTGAGCTCCAGGCTCCAATGGAGGCTTTGAAATTTTTCCCTCATCATCACTGTCACTAAAGAAGAGCAGGCTTGTTCTGTCAGCAGCCGTTAAAAAGTCCCATTAAAGAAGTTCCCAGTATCTGTTCTACTTTTGTTACACTAAAGTCCTAAAGTCAGGCAGTATATTCAGGTTTGTACCTAACAAATGTACTCTTCTTGCCTATGGTTTGGCAACCTAGCTTAAAAGACATCTTTAAATAAAGCTATTTAGGAGAGTAGCTTGCAAGTTATGTCCCCATTCAAACAGACAGCTACTCACACAGTGACAACTCTTTCCAGTTCCAAAGGCCTCTCTGGATGGAAGGAAGAAGGAAAGAGGGCACCTGGCCAGCTGTCGGAAGCTGTGAGCTCCTGGCTACTCGTGTGTCTTTTTGCATTGCTTTGCCTACCACCTGCCCCCAGATTATGCTCTGTGAATGACTGACAGCACAGCACACATAGGTGATCCTTGCTTTTAAACGTGAGATTCACAGGGTGCATTTTAAAAGTCTTAGCCTGTGGTCAGTCACTGTGTCTTTTTCTGCTCCTGCCACTTTCTCCCCATCCTCTTCTAGATATGCTGTTGAAAGTCATTCTTAAAGGAAGTTTGTTACAGGTGACAGCCCGATCAGTGACTCACCACTGTGACTCCAGAAACATGGAATTACTTTTATTTTTTAAAAAATCCAGATAAGCTTTTCTTTTCCTATATGGGAACAGATAACCCTTGTTATTCATTTGAAATATATGTGATTCTGCTGAAGTGGGGGGAAGGGAAATCAGAAGGAAAAGGATGCATCCTGTTAGAAAATGGAAAATACTGTATTTATCATCTTAAAAAGAACAAAAAGATCTGCAAGTTATGTGGGTTTCTGTGACAGTAATTATCCTTCTATTCAAGAATGAGTAATTACATTATTCTGCATGCTAACTTCCCCCCTCCCCAGTTATGTGGCATGTGCAGGCAGGTGCACACACACATACAATGTGCTTGTACCCTGAAGAATAAAACCAGGGTGCACTAGAAAAGGTAGTTCTGTTGTTTTCTTGAATAATGGTGATTATGGTACTTCTTTGTTTATGCTAAACACCACTGGGTGAGAGGAAGGCAAGCTGAATTTCCTTATTTCTTGTAAGGAAGCTGGGTACTGCTGTTGGCACCAGACAGTACAAGAGTTCACTCCCTTCTGTCTACAGTGAGAAAATATTAAGTATTGATTAAGCTAGAAGACAGTTTGTGAAATGTGTGTTTAAAGAGAGAGCTTTAGGAGTTAATTTCAGGATTAATATCTGCTACAAATACTATTTCTGTGTTTGTGCTAATCTAAATGTGAAAAGATAACATTTGAATACATATATATATTCCAAGTATTTTTCTGGGAATTTGTTTTTCAAATTATTCTTACCGACTTATTGAATCACAGAATCATTTAGGTT
Organism: Cnemophilus loriae; assembly: GCA_013397755.1. Classification (NCBI taxonomy): domain Eukaryota; kingdom Metazoa; phylum Chordata; class Aves; order Passeriformes; family Corvidae; genus Cnemophilus; species Cnemophilus loriae. Next base: position 117,345 of record VZTF01003500.1, on the reverse strand, counting down.
GGAAAAGATATTCAAGATCATCAAGTCCAACTATTAACTCAGAACTGCCAAGTCCACGATTAAACCGTGTCCCCCAGTGCCACATTTACTTGTCTTTGCAATACCTCCAGTGATGGTGTCTCCACCACTTTCCTGGCAGCCTGTTCCAATGCTTGATCAACCTTTGAGTGACAACAATTCTCCTAATATCCAATCTAAACCTCCACTGGAACAACTTGAGGCCGTTTCCTCTTGTCCTATTGCTTGTTTCTTAGGAGAAGAGACCAACACCCAGCTCACCACTGCTTCCTTTCAGGTACTTGTAGAGAGTGATGAGGTTCCCCCTGAATCTCCTTTTCTCCAGGCTGAGTACCCCCAGCTCCCTCAGCCACTCCCCATAACATTTGTGATCCATCTGCCATCTCCACTGCCCTTCTCTGGACACGCTCCAGCACCTCAATGTCTTTGAGATGCTGTTGACTTACAGATCAGCAATAAACAAGGGCAGATTCTTATGAATAAGGAAAAGGAAAAAGGAAAAATGGAAAGAAGGAAGGAGAGGAGAGGTGAGGTGAGAAGAAAAGGAAATGGAGAAGGAAAGGAGATCTAACACAATCATCAGTGAATGCAAGCCTTAAAAGAACCCGAGGACTGGTCACAGGAAAAACACAAAGCAGGTACAGCTTTATGTAGGAGATACAGTCACAAACAAGACACTCGACTCATCAAAAGACATTTCTACAATTCTACGTGCTTACATTTCTGAAGTACCTTCTCCAGAAGAAAACAAGGTTTTCCTTTTGGTAAGTACACAGCACATCAAGTCTGAACAATTTGTTAGTGTGAACGTTTGAGAGAAGAGCGATTACAGCAATAAAGGTTCTGACACATCAATTAAAGTAGTTGGGTTAGACTAAAAGAATATTGTAAAACACCCATGTGCCCAACTTTGTAGACAAAATTCATACGGTTGGGGGAATGGGGAGGGGTGGCTTTGTGATCACATAATCAAGGACTGCGAGGATGGGAGCACACCTGGGTTACCATGAGTTTTGTTGCTGGTTTTGTGAATGCAGGTTTAACTGCACACACAGCCCCAGGAAGCCCGTGTTCCTGGGGAGACTGGGGACAGAAGCTTTGCTCTCATGCAGGCTTTAAGTTTTGCTAAGAAAATCTAGTGAGGGTTTTTGAACAGAAAAATGCAGGATTTAGCTGGAATGTGAGGAATCTTTGGGTCCCTAATTAATTATGATCTGCTTTCTTACAGTAACAGAAATAGTGCTAGAGAAAAGAAGACAGTTCTTGTAATAATAAGAGTAGGCACTCTTACTATTTTTTAATTTGTATTCTATCTTCTTAAAAGTAGCTGCTGCGAGCAACCCCAGTTCTCTCAGCCACTCCTCATAAACTTGTTCTCTAGAACCTTCACCATCTTCGTTGGTTTTCTTTGAACACGCTCTAGCACCTAAATGTGAAATTTACCTTTAACTTGTCTTGCTTTTTTCACAGGCTGGCTATGTAAAGCATCTGAATCTTTGCCAGACTTGGTAGCTACTCACAGATTAGAGCTCCCCACGGAACTTTTGCCTGCTTTTACAGAGCTATCCTTGCTTTATGCAATGCTGTGCTTCTGAGCAACCTCTTGTTTAATCAGTAATACTCATTTCTCTATCCTACTTATGATGCACCCACAGCAACACTCATAAAACCTTTGGTAGAGCCGTGGATGTGACCTCAGGGGCTGAGCTAGGTCTTCCCAAGGCAGAATCATCCACACACTAATTGCTTAGGGAGTCTCACCCAACTTGTTCTTAAGCAACCCTGAAGTTAGAGGTCCCATTTTCCCCTCTGACAATCTGTCCAACTGCTTCTCCATTTCTCCTGCTGCAGTGCCGTTTGTCATTCCTAACCTGACATTTTCCTGCTGCCATTTAATCTGTGTTTTCCAGCCCTCACTGAACACATATCAATAAATATGTATGGACAAGATGTACCAATAAAAAATGAGTACTTATAATAGTCCTCTACATATTTGAAAAATGTTGCTGTATCTTGTCTAGGATAAATACTACTTCATTAGGAAGTGTGTTTAGACCTCAAACACCCCTATTTCAGGGCAATGTGCAAATATCCCACTTTCGCCTGTAGCCAAGGGACCCAGAACCTGACACTGCTCTAGGCAAGTCTTCATCAGGCCACCTAACCTCCTCACCCACTCTGAACCTATATTTTTGCTGGCAAAGGCAGTATTGTTAAAATAATGCCCTAAATTTCTGAAACTCAGTCTCCAGAGCAAAGTGAAGTCTGGGACAGGGTTTCTACATATAGACTGAGAGATTTCCCTCTGTAGATCATCAAAACTGTCTGTATATCACTCGGATAAGTCCTTATCCTCTGCTCAGGCCTCCTCTTCCCTAAAAGAGTCAAGCCACATCCATGTGTGCCAGGCCACTGGGTCCCATGTGGTACCCCTTTAGACCTAATTATTATTTTTCATGTGTTCCTTCAGCTCCAGACTTCAGAATTGATGAGAGGGCTGTGCCACAGTCCCCCAGAGCAGTGGTTTTCCAGCACAAACCCCAGCCTGTGGCAGCATGCTGACAGCATGGGTGTGCATTGTGTTAGGAGGAGGTTCTGTTTGTAGCATTTTTAGATACATACTTAAAAGAAACAACTGCAGGAACAATCTTGTGTCATGGTCATGGTAAAAAAAAAATTTGTCTTATTTTTTACGCATCTGTCTCAACAGCTTAAAGTCCACTTCAGAGAAGAACTCATCACAGCCTCCTCTACTCTTTTTTTTTTTGTGGGAGATTGATTTAACTATGCCAGAGAAGACCACGGAATAATTAATTGAGACAATCAATTAAATTTCTTAAGAGAATGTTTGTCAATGCTCTGAGTTTAAACCCCAGCTGCATTTAAACCCCAACTGCATTTAAACCCCAACCTTGCATTTAAACCTATCCCAGATTTATTCAAACATTTATTTGCCCTACAAATAATTTTTTTAATGTTGGATTTCTTCCCAAGCAGCTATTTGAATTATTAGAGAATTAATCTTCTCTCATAGTTTGCAGCAGAATAATGTTGGGGTGTTTTTAATTTTATATAGTATTTTCTCTCCTGTTCAGCTATTGCACGGACAGAGTATCCTGACACAATATGTTGCTTATTCCTAGCCTTGAACATATTTACCAAGAAAACATTAGTTTTAACAAGCAATTTTCAAGTGTCTTGTAACAAGCCATCCTTTCACCTTGGTGACTGTTTCCCTTGATCATATTCATTCTGTGCTGAGAAAAAGCAAAGTGAAACAAAGAAGGGAAAAAAAACCCAAACCACTCTATAAAACAAAAGCCAGGTTTCAAATGTATATGCACTGAAATTTGATAAAGTTCTTGGATTATAAAAAATGCAGGCTTTCTGTAGGTTGTCCCATTACAAACAACAGTACCAGAACACGCATACTGAGAGATTAAAAAAGAAAATAATATTTTCTGTGTTTTCCACCATGAAATAACATGTTTCACTGCACTGAAAAAGAGCAGCTGAGTGTCAGTGATCTGGGTCAGGTTTCATTAACAGCCTAAATGATAACATAGCAACTGCATTCAATACATTTGCAAACAAGCAAAAATTTGAGAGGGGGTGCTGGCATGCTGGTCCAAGAATAGAATTCAAATATTCCTGGCAAATAGGAGATAAACTGAAAAGGCTGGGTATATAAATAGCAGTACAGCACACATCATGTCCAGTTCTTCTCTTCTTCTCTGCATTAGCAAGGCCTTGCATGAAATGCTGTGTCCAGCTTGGGGTATCACATTTTAGGAAGAGTAATTGCAGGAGGAACAGTGAAAATGATCAGAGCTCCAGAAAACATAGCATCTCAAGCCTGCTTGCACTAGCTGAGTGAATACTGAGGTGTGACATGGCAGGGTTTTAAGTGCATGAAAGGCTGCAGCAGGGACAGACTAAACTGTTGTTGTCTAAGCTGAATGAGAGAGAAACCACAGACTTACACCGCATCAAATACAAATTCAGGTCAGACACAGAAAAAAACCTGCCAATTCTGGAAGCAAAAATACTGGAATAACACTGGGAGGCTTCGTTATTACTGGAGGTTTTAAAAACCATGTTAGACTGACATCCGTTAAAAAGGAATTGGGATGCTTGAGCTTCCTCAGGCATGGAGGACAGGGGTATAACCAGGATTTCAGCAGCCCGGTGGTCTTATGACTGTATAAATAGTGCATAAAGATAAGGGAACCAACACCAGAGTAGAAGGTAGATCCTATCATTTTGTCATCTACCTACAAGGAAAAAGGTGCTTTCTTTCTTCCTCCTGCCCCCCAAAAGGCATTGGTGACTGGAGTATTTGAAAGATCTCTCTGAACTTGCAGATGCAGAATTTGCTTTCCTGCTGCTTTCATAGACACTATGTGATGGTGCAAATGTATTTCTGAGTTTCCATGTAAAACCACACCGGATAAAAATAAAATTACATTATATCTGGATCCATGAAAGCTGTGGGTGGGTGGGAGGGCTGCTGCCAAAGCCGTGATTTTAAGCTTCATGAATTGGGGAGAAATTGCGGCTCCTCAGTGAGATTGATTCCATGACTGCTCAGCTTGATAAGCTCAGCAGAAGATCGGCAGGAAAAAAAAATCCTAAAACCTGTGGGGATTTTTTGTTTGAATAAAAGCCCCTGTTATGAAACTGTAGTACTGCTTGTTAGTAGCTTTTGCTGTTTGATACAAATGCTACCCGTCAGCTGATAGCATTAGTGATTATTTATTATTTCAGCCTTTAGTTAACAAATATAATGATACATTTCTGCAGAAAATACCATTGTACTTGGCAATGGATACTTTTAAAAAGTTGTTTTATGTGTTCTACTGAGACACATAAATAGAATTCAGCGATAGAAAGGTTTTTCTGCATGGTTGGGGTAGAAAAAAGGGTTGTGTACATTTACTTCATAGTTTGAGAATTCAAGGACACAGAGGAGCTTTTGGCATTTACATCTTGGCTTTAAAGGGAACTGGGAAAGCTACACCAGGCTTCGTTGTGTTTTTCCTGTAGATCTCCATTCCCTTTGCCATCTCTCCTCCCTCTTTTTACACAGGCTTTGAAACTCCTTATGGACCTGATAGAGCATTTCTCTAGGAGTTTCCTCATAACCAAATCCTGTCACATGAGGATACTGCTATGAGAAGAAAAAGCACTAACAATTTCTAGCAATGCCAAATTACATTCAGTTCTTGTATTTTCACTTGGCATGGTAACACTTCCAAAGAGCAATTGTTTCACAATCAGAACTTCTGCAGCCTGTTCATTTCCTTTCTCTTACTTAGCTGTTCAGAGACCATCAGACACCAGGCAAGCCAATAAATGTCCATCTAAGCAATTATGTAGCTTAAACATCAAGTGAGACAAACTCTTTTTTGCTTGCAAGTACAATTTAAACCTGATAGTATCACTAGAAATAATTCATTTGCACAGCAACTCTTTTCTCTTTAATGAGCTTCAGGTATTAATTAAATTAAAAGTCCTGATTTTTAAGAAAGCTCTTCTCCTAAATTAGTCCCTCTGTCATGACAGACATGGGACACAGTTCTCTTAAACAAAACTCAGTACTCGTTCCACGGTTTATGAGACATTTTCAGCAAAGTACTCAAGAATATGCTAACTGTTCCTAGGCTGCTTGGACTTAAATTTACACTGAAAGTTGTATTTATAAATAAGGAGCTTGTGCTTGCATCACTGGAAATAGAAGAAAGTCTCTTTTTAGACTTGTTACTGGAAGAAACACTGCTATGCATAGGAATTTCAATGGCTCTTCCATTAAGGATGACTGGCAACATCATTTAAAATGCTTTTAAGAAAGATATTGAGAGGTTTACAGCCCTTCCCTCTCATAAGCATTTCAAGAAAAGAAATTCCTTTACACAGCACAGCAGATGTGCAAAAAGATGATTGATGCTTAATATCCATGCTGATAGCCATGTTGGCCACAGGGAAGTCCTGAGCAAGAGGGATTTCTGAATCAGAGCACTCTGAGGGAGGAGAAAACCTAATTTGCTAAGAAATTGGTTTTGGTGGGATACTTGTTAAAGAGGTCAAAACCAGCTGGGTCTGATTAATATGTCCTGCAGTGAACTGCAGAAATCTGCAGGCTCCATCCTTTGTTTCAGGGTCTGTGTGCAATGTGGAAGTAAATAATTGACATTAAGTTTATATTATTTGGAGTCTCAGATTAATTGCTGTCCTTAACAGGACAAAGACTTCCAATCACTTTCATCCCAGTAAACTCCAGGTATTCAGCAAAGGGGGCCACGCTGCTGAGTCACAAAGACTAGAACTCGTATCTGCTGTCTTTAGATATCCACAGAATAAATGTCTGTGTGCACTCATCTCCCTGACTGCCTTTATATTAATTGGAAGCAAATTTGACCGTATTTTTGGCATCTGATTTAAGATGGCATGAATCACACCTTCAAAATGCTTCTTCCTCTTTTCTGGTTAAACAAGCAGGCAGTCGCAGCTAGCTTAGGGACAGGCATTTAACTATCAAGTCTATTAGGTTAGGACAGATGAATCCCAAACAAAAGTGCAAATATACATGGTATGCCTGGACACACATCCCTTATGTTGTGGTACTCTGCTGGTGCCAAACGACATCTGTCTGGGCAGTGCCATGAGGCACTTCTGGATGCATGTCTGCCTTTCACCAGGAAACTGGACAAGAGGGAGGGAGGGAGGAGAGGGGCTGGCTGCTGCCAAGCTTTCATCCCAGTACGGTGTGGCAAACTGGCTGCAGGAGCCACCAGGCCTGAGAACTGACACATATTCTGGGGTCCCATAGCACAGAAATAGCCCATGTGCCTGCCATGAAACAGCTAGTTCCATTCACAGGACACTCCTTGGGCACTAGATTAGGACCACTCAGCTGGTGGCTTCAAACCCTCCTTACATGATGCTTGTAATAGAAAAAAGAAGTCCAAGGCACCAAGGCTGAAAATAATAGCATCAGCTTTCTTCTGTTTTAATTTTCAGATATAGGAAATTATTGCTCAGCAAGGGAGGCAGTGTCGAAGCAAAACCTCTGCCTAAAGGCCCAAGCGTCTTCTCTGGCTGCAGAGCTATCGCTGTTTTGACACCGGCAGTCTGGCACTGCACGAGGCATTGCTCCAGCTGAGGAGCAGCAGTAGGTGGTTGGTGGGAGCAGCAGTAGTGAGGCAGGTCACCCTCCCTCATTGTTCTTTGACTTTGCTTTCAGGTCGTTTCAAAGAGAGGTTAATAAAGACTGTTTTTCTTTGAGCGAGTCTTGCTTTCTGTGATCATTTTCTGATAATATCATTTGTTTTCAACTTGGCAGTAGGTTTGTGGAATGAAATCCCCCTGGACCTCCATGACTTTGTATTTTACCTGGCAGCAAACATCTCAGTTCTTTCTCTTGTCACTTGATCTGGGATAAAAGAAACCTATGCCTTTCTTAAGGAGGAAAAAAAGCTTAAAAAATCCCTGAGGGAAAGAATGATTATAGGGAACATGGGATGTACGCTGTACTGGGTGGCCATTTTCTGGCAAAGCCCTGAACTCAAACTCTGTTTATCAAGTAAAGGAAATGTTTCACCATGTGCAGTGTGCCTGATTCTGCAGCAAGCAGCAGAAACAACCCCATGCGCCAGGCAAGGGGTGAGATAGCATTACACTTCTTCAAGCTCTAAAAAGAAACCTTTGTGCCAGCTTTGGTGCAATATTTGGTTTGCTTGTAAAAAATCCAGTCATCTATAATTTATAGTAGGTGTAATGAAATATGTATAATTTGATTGAAAGTCCTTGATAAGATACCAGCGGTGGCAGCATGGGGTTATTTCCTAACTGGCATTTGAGAGAGCCAACATGATTAAATCAGGGCTCATTTTAAGTTGACTTGTAATTGCCTGCATAGGAAAGGTAAAAAGTGAGTTCCTCTGTAACTATGAGATTTTGTTCTCCACATCCAGATGAAATACAATATTGCTGCATTGGCTTGTAGGCTTGTGGGGTTTAAATAGTGCCTGCAATCTGGTGCCATGCTGATTTACTAATCCTTGATCTTAGTTGAACATGATCACAGTCCCTGCTTCTGTTCATAAGGGATAGGCTTACTGTTAATTGACAGGCTTTGGCGTCCTACCAAAAGAGCTGCTGTGTAGAGAAGGAACTAAAACTGAGCAGAGGATATATCAGACAAGCCAATTTGGTGGGGGAAAAATCTATTCAGTAGATCTCTATGCCAAAAATTATTTTCTATTTTATTGTGTCATTAAAACTACAGTATGTGATTTGCATTTTAACATGAAACTAATAAAAACAGAATAATCTGAAATGTGTTTGCAGGGTGATTAAGTAACTAAGATGTGGTGTTTGGAATCTTCCCAGCTACTCTGCTTTCTGTTTATTTAATTATTGTGTGAACTTGCATGTTTGTGTCTGCCCACAAAACTTGTGTGCAATGGTACATGCTAAGCATACTCAATCTTATATTTGTGATATTGCCCACAGATTTCAAAGAGATTGTATCCTGGGGTTGGGGACTGCATGACATTTTATCCAGCATTTTTGAAATTTGATGGAAAGATGTTAGCAAGCTGTAATTTCTTTTCCAGTAACTCCCCAGAAGTTTCAGACTGTCTTCTTTTTATTCAGAACTATGTTTGCCCCAAGTTTTGACCCCCTTCTCTAGCTTTCTAAACCTGGCAAAACCTGAGAGAAAAATAATTTTTTGGGGAAGGCTGAAATTTTTTAAGATCCATCTTCTACACTTCTGCACTGCTGGTCTTGCAGGCTTCAGGCATGATAAATTGAAGGACAATATTTAGATGTCGGTGGTACTCTATGAGTATACAACCTTCCACCAAATAGTTTTATAGTCTGCAGCCTTTTATAGCCTTCACTGGCTGAACTTGTCAATGTAGATGTGTTTATTTGGGGGTAACTTTAAACCTATCTTGCGTTCTGGATCTGTCACTCATGCTAACTTTGAGCCCACTTCCCTACAGCCTAATATAAGTACTTTGAAATCCCTGGAATATAGTTTTTACTCTGTGCACTAAACTTTGGGGGATTTCCTGCCTAGTTTCCATATTTCATTTAACCAATGGGAAAAAACCACTCTGTTTTGGGGATCAGTCGTAACAGTTCCTTCACTGCTGTGCAAGTGAGGGGCAAAGTAGGAGCCTTCCTTCCTATAAGGCAATACTTTAGGTTTAATGAAGGGCAGTGTAACTCTGAAAACTGAACAAATTATTTTGAGCTGAGCCAGGGCTGAGCTGTGGAGCAGGGCAGTGCAATGGCACCTCTGGAGGTCTTACACCAAACTTAAGCCAGGGACTTGGAGTCAGCTCTGAGCCTTCCCAGCTCTCGGTTGTTTGGGATGCTTAGATGGTGCATTTTCCATGCCGGTGTAGAGAATATGCCTTCAAAGTGGCTTCAAATAATTGTTCCCTGACTATGTTCTCACATAGGGTATTTGGAGGTGAAGACTGTGATGTCAACAGTCATCTCATGAGTGTATAACCCACCTGTGAAGTCTGTCAATATTAGGCAGACATGGCCATATCAACACGAGGTTTTTATTCTCAAGATACATCAGTTCAGTAGAAAAGCAAACCTTCCTGCAAGCCATTCCATGGCCTCTGGGATGGTCCTAGGACTCCAAAGCCACATCAGAGCTATCTGCATGTCTGTGTAAACCGTTGTCTTAGTGGCAAGGTCAGTTTATACTTCTAAGTGTGGCACATGGAAAAAGTGGTCATGTTCACTCTCATCTACTTTCCTGAGCTCTGTCAAGTTCTTCCAAACTCTGAGATCAAAAACGCTCTACCTCAGGCTTGGTTAGCAGGGCCATAGCAGTCTTTCCCTCATCATCTGACCAGTTGGGAGATGTCAATATTTTGGTTCCTGTGGGGTCACTGTGTGCAAGCTTTCTACTGGGCTGGCTGGTTTTAGCAAAATCTCTTTCTCATCCCTGCATATTTCTCATCTCTGCCAGCCATATCATTATAGAAAGAATGGCTGTCTTCATCCACCTCCTGTGAAGGGTTTTTATAAACCTGCTCCCTCGTGCCTGGGGCCTTGGTCTTCCATGGAACCTGAATAGGGTGTAAACCAGATTTAGAGAAATCCTTCTTCAGCATACCTGTGGTGGTGTCTGAGACTTTGTCTCAATAATTCTGCAGCATATCCTCTTCTCTGACACCCCAATTGCCTGGATTATGCTGAGATATGGCCCAGCTCTTTCCAGTCGGTGAGTCCTTGGTTTTGTTCATGAAGACAAGAGAACTGGAGTGAGGAACTGAGCTGAGGGGATGCTGTAAGCCATATACTCCCTTGTCCTGGATTTGGACACAGCTAGGGTGCACAGCTGAATGTGGGAGCTGGGAGACATTCCTGGGTTCAACATGAGAAAAATGAGCTGGAGCATTTTCTTACTCTCTAATTGTTCTTAAGCAGGTTAAAAACAGCAAAGGCATTGCCAGTCTTGACAGATCAATTCACGCAACACTTCATAAAGTCATATTGAGGTATCACTGCAACTTCAAGGCAAAAAACCATAATATTTTTGCATCAGACAATTGTCAGTGAATCATTGAGCATCCTGATTTGGAAGGGATCTACAGGAATCGTTGAGTCCAACTTCTGGCCCTGCATAGGATAACCCCAAGGATCACACCATATGCCTGAGAGCATTGTCCAAACGTCTCTTGAAATTCAAGCAGACTTGGTGGTTTTCATCACCAGCTCCTTCGCATCCTGTGATTGCAACAATCCAAATACTGAAAGACCTTTGGCTTCTAACCAGAGAGGCATGGAGGCATGTGCTATATGGAAACACCAAATGGGCTGTTTCTGGAGCTGTAAGAGAAGTTGAAGCCTCTCACCTTGTCTTAAGGCTACCGAACTGTCTTTTTAACTCTGAGCTGATAATAACAATTGAGCATTTTTTAACAATCTAAGAATAATCTTGTTGTGATCACTCAGAAGATATCTTGTGAATTAATAGAAGTATGAAACTTAAGGGGATTAGCTAAATCATACTAAAAAACTTGTGTGTACATTCTCATTCAAAATTCAAAAGGTTTTAGTTCTTACTTTCATTTATTTCCTGCTGTGATGGTTTAAAATTGTTTTAAATCAGGGCAACTTTAATTCTGAAGAGGAAAGCACACAGGAGAGCTGAATAGGATTTACCTAAAATGCATTAAAAATTCAGCTTGAATTAATTTTAAGAAATTCTCTTACTTTGCCTTGAATGAGAGAAAAACATATTTGCTTGACACTAAAAGTTGAAAAAATGGTTCGTCATGAGAGGAACATAAAAATAGGAGGTGGAAAGCAAGGTCTATTCTCAAAAAGTTATTTTTTACAAATGTCTATAAAATTTAGGAGAGTTTCTAATAAAACAAATTGCCCGGAAAATTCAACTATCCCCTAAAGAGTCACTGTGTTCAGTTTGGAGAAACCACTCAGCCATTACAACGTGAAACAGCTTTGCTTTAATTGAAAATCTCGGAGCAGTCTCCTCCAGGAAGTTGTTTCCCACCTTTCATTAGTAAGACTTGACTGCGAGGGGCACCTGCAAACAGCTGATGACTGCCTTATTACAAATATTTTATTAAAAGTACTTCTTTTATAAATAGCTTTCTGTATTGGCAGGGATTTTGACTAATGTTGGAAAACGTTAGCTACAATTAAGTAGCTCACTAATAATTCAAAGCTGGAGAAAGTTATCAGAAGGGTGCTAAAAAAATATCTCAGGATAGAAATGAGGGCATGTATGTTTAAAGACAGTCCTAGCGGGAAAAAAAGTATTGTGGTGAGAATGTAATGTATTTATAGAGCTCAAAGGGTGTGCTCTGTGAAGGTATTGATAGGCAGTCTGTCCTTTTTTCAAGTCTTATCTTCAGGGTAGCAGAGCTCAAATGTGCCAAACACTTCTCGTGTTCAACTCTGATTGCATCTGTGCAATTTTCTCTGAGATTTATGTCTGGTGCCAATGAAAGCAGTGGGCATTGTCTCGCTATATTTAACATATTTGTTAGATTAACCGATTGCTTAAATGTTTTTATTCTTATCACATCTGCAGTGCCAAAACTTCACTGATCAACAAAAGGATGCTGGCTGGACAGATAGCAAAGTGACTGCTGTTCCAGGCAAGAAATGCAGGCTCAGAAGTATGACTACCACAGACAGGGGAGAACAGAGCTCATGTGCTTGCTGCAGTTGTATTCCTGGTATTGTATTATGATTTTCCTAAGGGTTCTTGGGTATGCACCCTCTCAAACGCATGCTTTGCTTCTTCATTTAGGAGAGACTGTAGGAAAGACAAAGGCAGGAAATCCATCTGGAGCAGGAAAGTCAGAAGATGCAGTAATGGGGCAAAAATATTCACACTGAGACTTTTACTGGTGCCCTCTCACTTATAATATTCTTGCAGAATATTTAATACCCCGCTATTTGCATGTGCTCTACTACCCCAGCACACATCCGAGTTAACTGAATGGAGCCTCTGATCATGGATATAGGAAATCAATTGTTGTTGCTGTCTTTGTGTCACAGTTTTTAATTCTAGAGGTAAGTAGCTGGTTTGCTTGAAGTTGGGCTTCTTTAGCTTTCTGATGTGTCTTGTGGGATCTGGGTTTCTCAAGGCACATATCTGGGTCCAAAGAAATTATGCCTGCTGCTCACTGGTGTTCCTCTCGCTGATGCAAGTGGGTGCTCCAGAACATTGCACTGCTGGCCTTTCAGAAGAGGTGAGTAATTCACTCCTGGACTATGCTTTGTCACAAAAAAACTTTCAGCATTGCATAGCATGACTGTATATATGCCCATCAGTAGCCTCTGTGTGGGGGTTTGACATGACCTTTATTGGTGTATTTGCTGTATTGCACTTGCCGGTGTACTCTGGGACTGAATGAAGTACTATATTTAATCTTTAATTTCTGCTCTGAGAAGTGGGTTGTAAATGGTAGATATGGGAGACAGAAACCAGCAATGTATCTTCTGACACACTTTAGTTCATCTAGTTTCATTTGATCAAGTGCCCTTTATCCCTACCATTTTATCACTGGTTCATTTCTTATAACTGCTGAGGCAGAGAGGGGCTTGGGAGGTGATTTAAAAGAGAAATAAATATAAGCCTTATGAATCAGCTCACTTGGAGCCTGCCTAGAGGAAAAAGCAGTTACTATGGTAGGAGGTCAAACCAAGGCTGACATCCCAGCCAGCAAGGGGATAAGATAACTGGGATGAGAGGGGCAAGAGAAACAGAGAAAGACATAAGGTTAATTAGGAAGGATAAAATAAAAGCATTGAGCTTGAGACAGTGAAAGAAAGGCAACTGTTAAACAGGTCATAGAACAGAACATCAGACAAGGAAAAGGACATTTGCCATTTTACCTGCAAAACTGCAGTGTGAGCCAATTATTCTAACTTCTGGTTTAGCCATTCGAGAAATTTTTTTGCCTAGGTTGTTCCAGAATTTGCACTACCGTTTTCATATTCAGGGTGACCAGGGATATCCATTCTCTCTAGATTTTTAAATATGCCTTTCTACTCATGTGAGCCAAAGTAGTTTATGGAGACTTAGCAGGTATCAATGTCACAGTGGCACAGAAGTAGCAGTTATCTGTGCCAACATCAGGCTTTGTGTGGCTGATACTGAGCTTCATGGCTGCATCCTTCAGTGCCCCGGCAGAGCCTCTCTCAAAATACATAAGCAGGGTGGAGTACAAGTACTTAAAAGCCATGGTAATTTCAAATTTACTTCTCATTCAAGTTGAATGTCATTATTTAGATTGTGTGGGTCTCCTTTATGTTCCTGCACAAGATGTACATTCTTAGCCAGAACACAATTGATAAGCTTTGAAACCATATATATTTCACAATGCTCACAAAATCCACACAAAATAGATATCTTGTAATGCCCAAATATGCTCATTTAAAAGTTGGTGGAGGAATTGTCCAGAATGTAGAATATCACGACAAGGTTTTGTACAGAGCAAATTTTTCAAATGAGGCTTTTGTTTTTCTGTTGTTGTAGTTTTTGTTTTAAGTCTTTGAAAATAGGATTTGATGCTGATCTGCTGAAAGGCCTTATCCAGCAGTACTGCTGGCACTAAGTCACAGGGTAAACACAGCCTGGCGGTGCAAGTCACAATGGACCACAGCTTGAAAATTACTGGCCTAGCAGCCTGGGAGTGGGAGCTCTCTGAGCTCTGCCTTTGAATCTCTTTTCTATTTCCTTTCTGAATTTCATCATGAACATTATAAAAACCATCATTTCTGCTTCTTGCTTTTGCCTGGGTAAAGGGAAAAGTGGAAGCACAGAAATACATTGCCTTTTTCCCCCCCATAAAGTCTTCATTCAGATGCTCATCAACCTAATTTTTCCTTCCTTCTCTCTCCTCTTTGCTCATGGGCTTTCAGCTCTCCTTTGCCATATCCCCCTGCTTCTGTTAGCATTGCTCCTTTGTGCCTCACGTTGTTTCTCCTCTCAGCGTGGCCTGCTGATGTGCTGTCATGCTGAGCAGAAGGGCTGGAGCAGGGAAGAGTCCTGCCAGCACTGGAAGAGGCAATGCTGTGCCTCCATTCAATGCCACACTTACGTTCACTGATTATCAAGAGGTCCTGGATCCAGCTGAGCCACTTCAGCTTGGTGTGACAGCATATCAGCAGGGTAAGGAAGGAGCTCCAGGGCCTGGCACACACTGATTCATGAGAGCATCCCACAGCAGACATGGGCTTTCTTCCCTTCTGGCCAGCAGGGACTCGATCCCTCTCATGTCTGTCCAGTGGCTGTTTCGTTACGATGTGTTTGTGTTGCATTACTTGTCCACCTGGTAGCATACAAGAGACAGGGCTAAGGATTTGATCTCCTGTATTAATTCCTTGGATGCTCTCCAAAACACATCTGCTTAGGCTCTAGATTGAGAACATCAGCCTGCAGCAAGCATGCCCTGTCCTGCTGAAGGCTGGAGCATTTCAGTGTCCTTTGGGGTGCTGCACCATCTCCTGAGTCTCAGCTGGGAGACACTGGCTTGGTAAGCTGCTGTAACCTTGCTTACCTTTGGCTGTGGCTCTCCAGCCTCAAGTGAGACGGTGGTTTGTGTTGCCTGTTTCCATCAGCAGTTTGTGGCCACTAAGAGGGCATTTGCCACGGGGTTGGCTTTACTGTGCCACCACAGTCATCTGCAGGGGTGACAGTTCTGTGTTGGTCTTTCAGTCACTCCTATGATTTGTATCTCATTTGTATGACACTTTAGCATCTTGATTGTTCCTTGGGTTTGTGTAACATTTCTATTCCCTCCCAAAGTTCAAAAGCAAGTGATTTTTAGCCTATTGAGATGGAATTTTCATTTGAATTTTTTGGGATG
Organism: Cnemophilus loriae; assembly: GCA_013397755.1. Taxonomy (NCBI): domain Eukaryota; kingdom Metazoa; phylum Chordata; class Aves; order Passeriformes; family Corvidae; genus Cnemophilus; species Cnemophilus loriae. The sequence goes on along the minus strand of VZTF01003500.1, from coordinate 101,941 downwards.
ATGTTAATATTTTCCCATAAAGGAAGTAATTTTTGTAACTTACTGCTTAGGTTGGTTGCTCTTTGAATGTTTACTGCCAGGTAGATGTACATAGTTTGTCCTACAGCTGATGGTGTTCCAAACCTTATCTCACCTTTTCTGCAGACTACTGCAACCCTTCAAATTCCATGCTGTTCAGAAGTACTGTTTGGATTATAATCTATCAAAGAGTTTCCTACTTTTGTCTTCTTTGCATAGTATGCTGTGCTCTTCCTTAGATAGCCTCAAACCTTTATTGAGAGGCATGTCCTTAGCCTCCGCATCCTTTCCTCTGTGATTACTTTTGCTGTGATTGGTTCGAAGTCTTTTCACAAAGTCCATCTTTTGAGATGTGGGTATCTTTGACAGTAACTTCAAAGAGATAGTAGGAAAGTCAGATGACTAATACTGAATGGACATTTTTTCTTTGAATTAGTCAATGGAAATTGTAAGCCTCCAAGTGTTCCAAAGGGTTAGGAGAACTATGACAGAAATGTAAAAAATAGTACGAAGGAAAAATTGCAGTGTTTCTTTTCTTGCATGACAGCTTCCTATTTCATCACAGAATCTATTATGTTGTCTTTCAAAGTCCTGTCTTAGTTCCCAGCCCAAATCTAATCCAGTAGACTTTTCTGGGCCAGGCATATAGATTAAGAACCATTGGTAATACAAGGGGTTTGTCTCTTATTCTCACCTCAAGTAATAATACTGTTTGTTTTAATGCATTCTTTTTGTGGCTGGTGAGATGTCAGTTTTATTTACAGGTGATTCTCTGAAACATTTTGTTGGTGCAACAGAGAGGTCCCAACTTATGCCCAGGTAATCCCCTGACTCCCAGCCATGCTGGGGGAAGCAGGAACTCAGATCCAATGCTGCAAGGGCTGAAGAGTCAGGTGTGCCCAACCCTGCCAAACACTGAGTGGGGCAGGAGCTGTTAGAGATGAGAGTAAAGAGTAAATGGACTTGGCTGGCAGTAAAGCTTAAATGCTTCTGAATCAATTGGACTCTCAAAGGGGCCAGCTCAGGGATCGCAATACCTGAGCTGGGATGGGAGTGCATGAGTGTGCACTTCTTCCAGGCACAATAATAAAATTTCCGTCTGGAGATAACTGTCTGTGCCTAGAGAGAGCAAGGAAAAGCTCTTCTTTGCTCCTGATGATCCTGCTCAGCATGGGATTTCCAGGTCAGAGGTTCTCTGCAACCTCGCTTATGTTCCCGGGAGAAGCCATTTACCCTTCCCATGACTCCCGTTTTACCAGTGGTCATTTTTAAAGAACTCTATAACAAAATACATATGGTTGTCCATTTACTTTCTTGTATTTTATTTTTCTGTATGAATTTATGATCATCTTGATCTGTGCCTATGTCTTTTTGGGAATTTACACATTAACTTGGGTGCTTGCTACCCTTGACCTGAAAGATCCCAAGTGTGTAGATGTGCTTTAAACTCATTCCTCCAAATCAGCTTCATTTTTGCGCTCTCTCTGAGTATACTGGTGGCTGTTCTTTACATGCAAAAGCCCTACACATAATAACATTGAGCTAAAACCAAGTGCCATTGTAATCTGGGCTTCAGGTTTTATCCAATTTTATGTACTGTAATTAATTTATAAGTTCTTATCTCAGTAACTTTATTCATAATTACCTTGGCATATTGTTTGCTACAGGTTTTAGGCTTCAAAAAACTCTGCTGGAGGCTGTTCCATCAGATTCAGCATTACCACATGAAATTTTGTGGATTTTAATAACTTTTCAGCTGTAAGATTTTCCTTATGATGATATGGTATTCTGATGTTGATTTTCTGTGGTGCATACCTTTATACATGTCCTGGAAGAGCCTTTATCCCCTTCAGTATTACTGATTTTTTTTCTATTTGTTTGGCTTAACTTTTACGTTTTTTTTCCCTAGCACTTCAAGTAGAAAATGGTGTCTATCTTATCTTCAGCTTGCGCTAATTTTTTTCTTCACATGCTGTGACTCTCTTTCTGCTAGAGCACTGATTTGTCATGGTAAATTATACACAGCTCAGTGTCATGTGGATTTCTGTGCTTTAAGTTGCATCCTTCACTATTTTCCTTAGTCTAGCACCTTTCATCAAACACATTTCTTTCTTTTGCAGCTCAAAAAAAAAAATAGAAGAGTAAATAACCTTCTGCTATTCCCTGCTTTGTTATAAACCCTACAGAAGTTTCTGCAGTACTGTCTATGCAAACTACTGTTTATCCAGAGTAGGATATGCTGAGGGATACAGCGAATGAGTTCCCAAAGAGAAGTGAGAATTTGAGGAGCACTGTTACAGCCTCTTTGTGACTCTTCACCCTGGCCATATTTCTCCGTTGCTCTCTGAGCGTTTCGTGGCGTGATTGCTGTTATTTGGTATGATTTATTTTGTCTCTCTTGGCTCGTGAGCTGCAGGCTGCTCAGGTGGCCTGAGGCCACTAAAGCCTGGTGTGCTGGGCCAGAGCTGCCCACAGGGCTGCTCTCTGCTGCCTTACAAGAGCTCTGCCTGTACCGTGCTGTGTAAAGGAGCCCATGTTGTGTTGAGCAAATGGGGAAAGAATCTTCTCATTCCCATTGAGATGAAATTGCTTAAAGGGAAATTTGCCATTGGAAAAGAACAGATGAGGCAGGAAATCATCTTGGTCTCGTTTTCCCATTAGTGTGGAAAATGCCCTTCTTTGGTAGGTAAGTCGACATTTTGCCAGGCCGGGGGAGGAACCAAGCCCAAGTTTGCTGGTGTAGGTACATGGTAAGGGAGGCTCATAAAGAGCATTGCTGTAGCCCTTGTGATACCGGAGTGGCTCTGGGTATGATCCCAGAAGTTGTTGCGGATACCACTTCTTGAGCTCTTGCTGCTACAACAGGGAGACAGGCTCCTGGTCCTTTCCTGCCCTAAGCTCAAACTAGGGGAGGCAAAGGGGATGGGGAATAGGAGGCTGTGCCCATTTCAAAAGAGATGAAACTCCACCTCCAGGAAAACTGAGTTGCTGAAGAGAGAAATGACATTCCTGCTGAGTTACACCAGCCCTCCACACCTCCCTCCACCTGTTCGCTGACTGGCAAAGTAGCGACTTCAAGGGCTATTTTATATATGGAATAATTGAACAGGTGAGTTGAAGAAAATAATTTTTTGCGGACTTCCTAGCTCGAAATTCTACTTGCTGCTTTGTAACCAGGGAATTCTTACAGTGATAGAGTGAGGAGCAGATAACTGCCAAGTAAATAGTACGTACGTGTCTCTAGTTTAGCACAGTAGGACAAAACGTGAAGTAGGAGCTGCATATCAAAAAGCTGTAGCACCATGACGAAAAGTCTCCTGATTTGCATTAAAGTGAGGGCATAAGCTTTGGTCCTAACTCTCAGAAGGGGGTGCTATTACCTCATCTGATTTCTTTGTATTTTATAAGTACGTATAGATACTATAAGGTTTGCATGCGTATGTATGTATATGTAACCCCACTGTAGTTTTAAAAGCAGGCTAAAACATTTATTTCCCTTTGCCCACTGCTTTAATGCACGGTTTTTATAAACAATGACAACAAATTTGCCACATTTTTTTTGTTTTAATTGCTCACTAGTGCCGTACGCAAAAAAATTACTTTGATTTCCACCAATATGGGGATCTTTTGAAAAGTATGAGAAGCCTTGAAAACAGAAAAACCAATGGAACAAAAGGAAGAAAAGGAACCAAAAAATTGGTGTCTTTATTTTATATTGCACAGATCGCAGGAAAATTTACTGTCTTCTGCAAGAAGTGAGAACAGGATATTCATAGAAGTGTGTATGAAAAACACTGACTTTAAATCAATCTATTTTACTATGCAAAAATATCATGGTTTAGATTATGAAATCAGATAATTTTAAAAGTCTGGATAATGTTGCAGTATTTCCACTATTTTTAATCTCTTGAAATTCATTGTTTGAACATTAAAATAGTCTTGTTAATTTCTTATCTTATTTGAGCATTTATTTATTTAATTTGCACCTCTAAATTAAAAAACAATAGTTGCACATATCTGTCTTGGACACACTGCTGATGAATGTGACTGACTTTCTTTCTTTTCTTCACTTCTGCCTGCCCCTGCTAACTCTTAGAGACACATCACTCTTCTTCCCTACCAAAGCCCTGGAATCATTTGGAAAATGCTACCTGGATGTGCAGCCTCTCTCTCTCTGGGCAAGAAAGAGCTCAGGTACTCAATATCACAGTTAGACTGGGCACAGCGAGAAGTGAAAGCTGTGCAAAAAAAGGATCCTGCTGAATCTGCAAGCTTTCCCCAGCACTGCTGGCCAATACTGGGACAGGAAGGCTGTGCTCCCTGGTATTCGTGACCATCCATGAGGGAAGCTGGCACAACTGGTTTATGGTCTCCAGCTGTACTTTTGAAGAACAGCCTTGCCCTCAAGCTGCTGGTTTGCATGGCTTTGAGCTCTTATATGGCCAGGTCACCATCCTGACTTAGAGGCCAAAATATGGCCTTAGCATTAACTGATAATAATTTAATGCCAGAATCTGTGACCCCATGATTAGCAGCAGGATTTCTGTGTATTTGGGATTATGGGCATAGCCATCTTGTGGGTTTAATGTGTGAACTTAGGTCCTCGTAATCATTCTACAGTGTGGGGCACCACTTCCCACAGATGCCTGAAATGCAGACTTCCTGCAAAACCCAACCGCTGGCTTCAGTGGGTGCTTAGAAAAGAAGAATTTTCAGGATGGTTCCCATTTTGCATAGGGACCTCCTTTGGCAGATGTTTGGCTAGTGTCTCTGAAATATTGTAAAAACAAAATTCTCATTGTCCTGCAGATTGGGCCTTCTAGATTTCTTCTGCCCTATCATCTCCATTGTGGTAATGTCATGGAAATTATTGCATAGAAAAGGGTGTAAACATAGTGTTAAAATGACATCAAGACAATAATCTTGCCTATTATTCCTCACTTATCCGGAGATCAAAATTGAAATTTGGATGCAGAAGAAATTGAATGTGGAACTTTGGAAGAACAATAGCAGCTTCTTGTAAATATTTCCTAAATCTTAGTTTTGTAGGTCTATGAATTGTTTATCCTCAACCAGGAATAAGACCCCAGTCATAGATATCTACTTTAGAGTGAGATGCCTCTGGATTTGCACATTTCCTTTCAATATGATAAAAGGAACTCTAATTTTAATTCCCAACAGATTAATCTTAAATTTTAGAACAGATGAATTCTACTGCATCCAAGACCACTGTGAAGAGAGTGTGGCGAGTTTTAAGTGATTTTAAAAAGTGTCTTAGTCTGGTCCCAAAGAACTGGCTAGCATGACATTGACCATTCCATACCTTCACGTTTGAGGTGTGCCTGGGACTCTGGCCATTGCTGAAAACGCACAGGATGAACATGAAATTACCTTCTCCAAGGACAAAGTGTCTAGAGAGGGTCAAAAGTGTCTACAGAGAGTCAAAGGTGGGCTTGACTTCAGAACTTCCTTGAATTTTTCCCTGTGGAAGAAGTGGGGTTTTAAGGAGCTGAGTACGAGAAGGCTCTTGTGCATTCAGAATGGTTGCAGGAAGACTGACAGGGAATGAAGAGTAACTGTTCAGTTTGAGAGACTGATTTTACTTTGTGTATACATATATGTATTTTGAAACACAGTGACCCTATTTCTTAGGGTCTAACTTAAAAGGTCATCCTGTGGCACCTGTAAAAATCTCATCTGGAATTGTCCAGTATTAAAATTTTTATGATTAGTTCTAGACAACAATGATCTCGTTTGCACTTTGTTAACAACTTCTAAATATAGAATTTTAAATCTTTGGGTATAGTTTTAGAAATTTGCTGGTTTGTTGTCTGAAAGAATCACTCTGTCGTGCATAGCTTTAAACAGTCATCCATGGGAGGGGTTTTAGGGCTGAATGTGCTGGATGTTGCGAGCCTCTCTAGGTGCTGCTGGCTGGATAGTCATCATCCTTGGAGCATGGCATGTGTGCTCCCCTGCTTTGTGCTTTGTGCTTCGTGCTGTGATGCGAAAACTCACTTTCTATTCTCATGTCCGAGACCTAGGCACTTGCTCCTGAACCCAGGACCTGGGCAAAGATAAGCCCTGCTCTTACCCTGCACAGACACAGTGATGAAGGGCCCCCAGGGATGCTGGGCCAGGGCATGCCTCTCGAAGAGCAGACTTCTGGAGTGTTTCTTGCTGTGGAACATGCAGTTTATACTTGTGTGGTCCAAAAAACATGAGGTGCAGTCATCTGTGTGTTTATGAATGGCAACCTTCTCCTGTTTGGTTGTCGAGGTACTAGCAAGCAGGCTAAGATGAGAACTTTATGCTGATGAGATATAGTTAATTAATAAAGAGGATGTGATAAAATCAATGTGAAGCAGAATGTGCAGGCTGCCTTTTTAGTAATGCCAGCACAGTACACAGTAGTTCCTCGATTTGCACACCTCACCACTAACAGCATTGAAAGACACAGGAAGAAAACCCTTCTGGAGGCTCAGTCTGCTTAGGTGGCTGGCAGGAAAAGCAGATGAGTCCATGTTGGAAAGGACTGATACAATCCTCATAGGCTCTTGAGTGCAATGTGATGATGCCTTCTTACTGCTTTTGTTACTTCTTGTAGCCATACTATAAGAATTCTTGGGTGTAATCACCTTGGTGTTCTGCTACGGGCCACAAAACTCAATGCATAAACCCGGCACAGCATCTGTTTTCAGCTCCACCACCTATTTGTACTTCTCTTCTTGGCTCCGGCTGCAATTCACATTGTTGTGTGCGTGTATCACGTATCGGATGGGAAAATCAGGCCCTTCATGTCTGATGCTTCTTTACAGCAAGGCTGAGCTCTCCGGTATCGTCTGATAAGATTGTGCTATAGAAGGGTCCATGAAACACAGTGTGAAGTGATTTCAGATAACTTCCAGCATTTCACCAGCACATAAATAGTTAGCTGCCATTGGAAATCTTAAGCTACAGACAATGGGAGATGGTAACCTCTTGTGCACAGGATTTAAAACTATAGGATCATTGACCTTGAATCGTGCATGTAGCCTGGGAAATCTAGAGTTAAGCAGCTTGCAAAACCATAAAAGCCAGCCACCAGTCTGAAGAATAGAAGCCTTCTTCTAGTTTTCCTGCTGATATTCAATGTTGTTTCAATCAAAGTACAGGTAGTACTTGAAGAATGACAGATCTTGTGAGCTTTATATACCAGTAAAATGAGATTATGCTTCATGACCCTCCTGCATTTGACTTTTACATTAGAGAATATGATTCAGGAATTCATTTGAAAATCTGCAAAAATATAAATTAATTTTTTTTTGTAATTGCTGGTTTCTCATTAATTGCACATCATAACTGACTCACAGGAAAGTAAGAATCATAATGAAGAAAATCAGAAATAAAAGGGGACTCACAATCTTAATGTGCATCAGTACTGAAAAAATTATGAAAAATATAATGAAAAGCAGAGAAAACTATATTTTTCTTACTAGCTTTATTCTTATAATATCACATTTTAAAAATACAATTTTAGAAAAAAATGAACTATAGCTTTTTGCAGTGATAGGCGACAGGTCAGAAAAGCGTTTCAGAATAATTTTACACCTTTTAACCTTAAAAAATACTTTGCTGACAATTGAGAAAGGGCCTTAAAAGAAGCGCTGATAGGCATTCTCACAGCAGGGTTGCCATGTCCCATCACATAGCAGAGGGTTTCTGCATAATGTATCCTGTAATAAGAAGTGTACTGCAAATCACCGGGCTTGAGTAGCAGTTTTAAGAAAGTAATCCTTGGCATGAACTGCTATTAGTGATGACACTGAAAGTTTGTTACGTAAAACTCTTCAGAAGACACAAAGAAGGTAAACTGTTTAAAATTTTGATTCCAGCCTTGAAAGAACTACTTTGTCATAGAAATTTGTCTGCATTTAAATATATATTTAGCACGCTCGGGGTTTCTTTTTTCATTTTTGCTTATGCTTGGACAGACTCGTTAAATGGAAACCGCAGAGTTTTGTTAAATGAATGCCACTTTTCTCTCATTCCATGCCACAAATGGTAATTGTTCCAAAAGCATCTTAATAATTACTGGTGTTAATTATGAATGCTAATAGAGTCAATGATCACTCAGAGCCCCCATGTTGCAAACCCTTTATAAATGAAGTAAAAACTAAAAAAACAATTTTTAAAAAATTCCAGTATAACAAAGACTAAATCAGTCCATCAAAGCACAGCAAGCTATATTCATGTTTTAATGGCTAGACTAATCAAAATGGGATATGAATCTACAAGAAACCTTCTTGTTGAAATTAATTTTGTATTTGTCTGGAAATGTAAATAAAAGAAAACGTGAAGGGGCCATTTCCAGGCAAGTTCTTTTCAGTGTTAATGATGCAAATCAGTGAAGTTTCTCAGTCCCCGGGGAATCTTTTTGTCTTTCTCATTTCCATAAGAATGATTTTTAGGTGATTAAAATAAAAATCTAATGGAAAAAAAAATCTTTATACTTTTCTCACAGTACAGTTTAGTAGATATCTGAAAAAAAAAAAACAACTGAGCTGGAATTGACTTTAGAACTATAATAAACCTTCTTAGGAGAGTATTGGTCACAAAATGTTTTTGTATTTCTAATGGAGGCATTTTTGGTTGTCTTTAGAAGTATTTGATAGAAGTTGCGGTCATCTGAAAGCTTGATGTCTGAGTGTAACTCCAAAGTTTTCTCCAGCAGCTAGTAAGGGGTAATGAAATGTTTCATTGTGTTGTTTTCTAAGTGAGCAGTATGAGAAACAGGCAGAGACATAATAATTAAAATTTTGGCTTTCTATATTTTCAGCAGATATTTTTTTCAGAGCTAGATTCTTCCTGAAGATCAAGGACTGGACTGATAGTGTAATACTGGAGAAGCATTGATCATTTTAATCTACTTTTAATCCCATCCTTCCTCCAGAAAGAAACTACCTGAGTGATTCAGTAAAGGGCTGCTATTAAGCCGTGGCTTTGCTGTAAGGCAAGATACACCCCACAGTGGTTCAGGATTGGCTTTACTTTCCCTCTTTTTCCAGGGAACAGGAAATGGCAGAAATGGAGATTACCATAGTCCGTGTTAGCCCCATGTCCAGCACAGGTAACACCTCTCTCCCCAACGTGGCACTGTGTAGGGGAAGGACTAAATAACACCCCCCTATCCCGACCCACTCTGCACAGACAGAGAGTAGCAACGCGCCAGGCTCTGCTCGCACACACGCGCAGGAACACGTGTGTGCACGTAAACGTGTGCATGTGCGCACCTCCTTGTGCAACAGGAGGGAGTGGCAGCCTGCAGGGAACACGGGAGAGCGCTGGCCCTGCTGATGCCTCCCAGCAGGCAGCACAGCTCATCCTCACGCTGGCAGGAGAGGGCATGTAGCAGGAATAACCCTGGAGGGAGCTCAGAGCCGGAGCTGCTGCTGGGCTGCACGTCCAGGAGCAGAGAAGATGGCACGAGAGTGAGTATGTTCTTATTTCCAGGCAGCGCTCAGCCAAAGCATGTGTCCTCAACGTTCACGAGTTGTTATAAATTGCCCAGGCCCGAGCAAAGAAGCAAGGCAGTGTCTTTGGCGTGCTCGCAGACAGGGTGTCCAGTGAGAGAAGAGCAGGGACGCAGGAAGCTGCTTTGGCACAGGGGGGGATCCCCACTCCGGATTCAGGGCTGCACGAGGAGGCTGCAGGCAGGAGACACAACAAGGAACCAAATCTCTGTGCTAGCCCCAACCAATGCACTCTTGTGGAATAGGGAGAGTGAGTAGGGAGCTGCAGCCCTCCAGGGAATTCACATAGAAATGGAGCTGGAGATTACTGTTGCTTGGGACTGGATTGCTTCCCACTGGGTCTCCTCTTCAGCTGCTAATGAGCCACCAAGGAGAATCAAGTTGTTCTCAGGACTGCTTGGGTCCTGGGTTTTGGTTGTGGAGGAATGAACAGAACTCTTGGGCTGGATATGGGATCAGATGGTACAAGGGACAACTGTTCAGGGAAAATACACTGGTGTCTGATGCCTCTCTGACTCTGGGAGGTGATTTCCTTCTTAATCCCTCTCCATAGCTCCCAGCTGAAGACTTCCTGTCCTGCTCCAGGCTTCCCCAGACCTGAAGGGGGTCTCCCCCAGCTCCAAAGGGAGAGACTCATGAAATGTTCCTGACTGTGGTGAAGTCAGAGGATGTTCAAGCTCCATTATTCAACAGATACTGGTCACGAGCCACAAAACCTGAAATGGGATCTAAAATCTCAAAATGCATAAAACCAGAATTAATTCTTTATAGTGCTTTTTAAACAGCAGTACTTGTAACTACATTTCAGCATTGACTTATTAATTATTTGCTATCTGATGTTAATATTAGAAAGGTGATTCTTTTCAAGCTATTCTCCAGACCCTGAGGACACATATTTTCTTGTTTCCTTAATGCGGAGAGAGTACAAAATCCCAAAATTTAAGAAGAAATACAATATACCTGATGAAATCATGATTTATGACAACACCACCACTCCATAAGTTTAATGCTGTTCTTCCTACTTCTGTTTGAGTGAGGCAAGGAACAAATTCCAGGAAAGATCTTTGAAGTCTTTAAGGGAAGAAACTCCTTTCCATTGGCCATTCCTTCTCACAGTGGGGTCCTGAGCCTTATGCCTTGCCTCGACATGCCCGCACAATGTATGGGAGACTCCCGAACAGCCCACACTGCATGTCATAACCAGCAAGGAGAGAGGAAGGGTCAGAGTGAAGTGCTCCTCAAGGCACCTTCCCTTGACTCCCCTGGAGCCAGCCCTGCCTGCCTGTGCACAATCCTTTGCTCACCCCCTCATCATGGGAGGCTAAAACGCTTCTAAAAAAGAATTAATACACATGATTTTAAATGTAGGACACAGCCAGTGCTTTATATAATCCTTTACAGACACCTACTGTCCAGTGCCTTTGCCTGGGGTTTACGAGGCTCTGGTCCCACCCCTTTGTGGAAAGATGTTTTCTCCCATTCCCAGAGTGTGCTTGCTGCCTGGCTAGGAGCTTGCTTGCTGGAGCATTGCCACAGAACATCCAGTCATTTGCTTTCAGTGGCATGCCAAAGTGAAGGAACATGACCCTGTAGCCTAAGGACTGAGTGCAGATACCTGGGATTTTCTTGTGTTTCAAAGAAAGATCTGAGAGGTAAAATCAGCCTTGTCCCAACCTTTCCTTCTGAGCACATACAACTATATAGAGATTGGGTACCCCTTCAGTGAGACGTGAGTTTGACTTCTCTCAGACAGAGAAAAGATTGCACCTAAATCTGCAATTTCCTGAAGAAATAGAAGAGCATTGTGGATACTGGACAGACACAGATGCTACATTTTGCAGAGATCCTGGTCTGGCACATCAGGTAGCCAACTTGCTCAGCTTGCTAAGACCTTTGCTGGATGCTGTCTGAACTCTTCTTGCCCGGGCTTGGAGGGTGTTTTCTGGAAGGGGATGTAACTGGTGACTTGTGAGCGTCCCATTTGATCCAGGCCTCACTGTGCCTTGTTGCCAAGTGACACTTTGCAATGTGCATCCTGCAGCCTTCCCTTGCCAGTTAGGTACAACTCCAATGGGCTCTCCTCTTTGTCCTCAGAATGTAGCATTACGGATTGCAGCCTTGTAGATGCCAGGCAGGGATGAGCCTGTTCTGGGAAATAGGTCCAGCAGACCCGCAGAAGGTGTAACTGGATACTACACAGCTGACATGAACTGATGTGGAAATGCTGTCAGCTCATCTAGTCAGAAACCTGTTTGAGACTGTGCCATCTGCACACTCCACTGACTGCTCTCAGCCCGTGCCCGCTGCTGCTCGGGGCTGGAGACAGGACTGCTGCTCCTGAAGCCCTCAGAGCTGTTCCTTTCCCTTGGCAAAGACTTCCTGCACAGTCCCATGATGTGGGCTGGGGCTGGCTGGGGCTAAACAGGGTGGTGTCTAGCTGGGGTGAGCTTTCCAGTCAGATGCAGGTTGTGTGAGTACACGTTGCTCAAGAGGTGAAGAGGCTCATATTGTCTGCTCTGTCAGTTCCCTGGACCATGCATTCATTTATTTGTGCTAGCTTTACAGGAAATATCCCTGCATCTTTAACAGGTTCTTTGTGTAGTGAGCCATTGAAAAGGCAAAATGAGGTCCTATAAGAAAAGAGATCTGGCTGTACCGCATAGTTTACTTCCCTTACCCTCTTCTCTAAGACTGGATCGAGAATTTCCTCATGTGAATCCCAGGAGTATCTGCAAAGTAAGTTAAAGGAGGGGTTGTGTTCCAGAGCACTCCACTTGGAACAGAAAAACAAGTGGTCTGGCGTCTTTCAGAGCAAAATGAGAGAATCCTGCAAACACTAATCTTTCCTTGAGGCTAGACAGCCTCCAAGCAGGAATTACAATTATGAATTTAGACATTTTAAAATGCCTTTATGCTGTTTCAGGGGCCTAAATCCCACTTGACTCTATTGGGATATGTCTAGGACCCACTTGAGGAGAACTTCAAGGCACAGAGATAGTGAATTCTTACCAGACTTTATAATACCACAAGAATGAAATTGAAATTGCTCACCCAGTGAAATGGTTTTTAGTGATCCTCTTATGGTGTTGGGAAGATCCTCTGTGAGTTTTCTGGAACCATCCTTTCTGGATGGGTCCTGCACACATGTTGTATCCCTCAGAGAAGTGATATGAGATGGCATAGCTCTGGTGCAATATGAGAGCTTTAAAAGTATTAGAAAAGTATGTTCAGAAGTGTGAACTTTCTTCACTAAGAGGGTAAATCAGTCAGAATAACGAATCGTGTTATAATTAATTAATGCATTAATTAGGAAGGACTATGAAAAGTCTAGCTACTTATCCTAGAAGATAGTCTGAAGCCAACACTAAATTTACATTCCAGTAATGACAAAATATATCCCAGAGGACATGAACAGGAAGAGCAGTCTGTCTCACATTTGCAGAAAGGCATAGCTCTGTTGCTGTCCCTCTGGTCTCAGATATTCCCCAAAGGAGGAATTCTCAAGAGGAAGCTCCTGTTATTTGTGTTTGTCTCCAATATTGCCCTACCACAGTTTTTCGTGGAGGAGACTGGAAATGCATACTTTTGCAAAGGTCCTAATGAGCAGTTTTGACATGCTTCCCAAGGCAAAATGTAGCCACTGAATAAGCTGTGGTTATGGTAGGGATGGTTTTGATCTAGGAAGTCAGGTTTAAAACTCCAAAGAAATCTTTCTGCATTACTGACGCATTTCACTTTGGGTTTTTTGTCATGGAGAGTGGCATCTCAAACCGCACAGCCCAGCTCCTGGAAAATTCACCCACCTCCGCATCTTAAAACCCACGCTTGCCTTAGGTCCACAGCTTATGAAAAAGTTGTCCTGGGAAAGATGTCTCCCTCCCCTCCTCCTCCTCCACCCTGCAGCAGGACCCATTGTCTGCCGGCGGCAAGGCATAAAGGAGTTAACGAAGGAGCCGGCAAGGAGGTATGACGGGGTGATGTCAGAATATTTCCAGGGAAAGAATGTGTTGGGGGGCGCTGGCCGGGCTGGGGCTGGGGCTGGCGGCCCCCGGCCCCACCCCGACATTCTTCTTGTCCGGTTCCCACAGGCGGAGAGTGGCACGGGGGGTCAGAGTGGACGAGCACAAAGAGAGACCCCCTGCTGCCGGGGCCATCGTGCTGGGCTGTCACTGCTACTAATTCATGACTTCACCTTTAATCTCACTGATCCATTATAGGTTAAAAAGAGACCCATTTTACAGCTGACAAGATTNGGGGGAGAGAGAAATAACCCCTGCTAAAGTTTGTACAATTGGGACCATCTGCTAAAAATAGATTTTGTTGGGGTTTGTTTGTCCTTTCCCTTCGCTACGACAATATCTATTTTAAGAAGGAAGCTGGTAACTGCAGCTAAATCAGAAGTTTAAAGCACAGGGTCAGAGCAAAAAGGAATGGGGAGGAGAGGGGAGACCGGGAAAAAAGTAAGATTTTAGGGCCAGGGCTGCACAGTGGAAAGGATGGGAAGCATTCAAATATCTTAGTGCTGCTTTAGAGCGTGTTTAGTGAGGTCATCATGAGGAAATGACTAAGAAATTTATGAAATGCTGATGTCAAAGGTAAACTGATCAAATCAACATTGATTCAGCAGAGTAATAACTATATGTGTGTAGCACTTACAGCATGTTTATAACGACACAAATACTTGATGAATTTTCAGAAATCATTAGACCTACTGTGCTGTGAGCTGTAGACGAAGCCTTCAGAAGTAATTCCACTTCTTTCGTTAGTAGCACAATCACATTCAATTTGTCCTTTGATGAAGATTTTTATGCTGTTGCTTTGAGGCAACTAAAGTGCATATTTTCAGTGAACTTCATAAAGTAAGCAAATTGGAAAGAAAAAAGTAGAGTCAATGAAATAAAAAAAGAAAAAACAGCGGAGGGATGATAATTTGCCATACACCTGTGAAAAGAATTATTTTTTAGCACTTAGCAAAGAATTCGATATTCTTGCATTTCCAGGTTTTGTCCTACATCAGTGAGGATGCTGTAGGTACCTGTGTGTAATGCTAGTCCAGGGGATTAGGGTATTGGTCCTTTTTGCTTCCTCTAACTGATGCTCTTTGACAAAACCTTTTAATTCCCAAAGCAGTTTTACTAAGTCTGCCAAATTAGTCTATCACTCCTAGTATCCTGATTTTATCAGAGAGCATTGAATCTCAAGAAGGAGATTGTTTGCTGAATTCTCCCTGTCTTTTGCCCTTGAACTGCTGGAGCTGCGTCTTGTAAGATTTTGCAGTGTAAGTATGTAGATTTATACTGCCAGAAGTGCAGAGCTTTTGCATCTGGTATAACACCCTGTTCCTTCCTTTTTCCCCTCCCAGCAGAGGAACTCTGGGAGTTATTGGCATCACGGTTGCCCCACTGCCGTGAGGTGAGAGTGGAGAGTGGGGAAGTTTATCATGAGGATGCAAAGAAATTTGCGAAGATTTTTGGGTTTCTGGGATTCAAGCCTGTGACGGAGATCAGCTGCCGGTGTCTGTTGTGGGAAGATATAAGAGAGAATGGGGACCTTTCGCATGAGCCACTGTCAGTTAAAGTCAGTGATGAAAGTGCTATTGAAAAGAGCCTCTGATCAAATCAAAACCTGTTTTCCTAGGAGTGACATTGCCTGCAAATGGAGGCAGATTGAGGTCCGTAACTGGCCAGTGCTTTGGACACATTCTGCTTACTTTAGTCACACAAAATGACGTATTGATGCAAGTTTCCAGGATCCAAACAGGCAGCCCTTTCATAGGCAAAAGCCCTAATGAAGTCACTGGCACGCAGCCTCGCTGGCCTAAGGCCTGCAGGCTATTTCCCTAGTCAATACACTGGACCTAATTTTATACCCCTTGAGCATCAAACTCCATGTGTATTTTCTGCAAGTATTTGTTCTCCTTCTGCAAAAGTGCAAGATTTGTGTGCTGTAGAGTGCGGTGTCAGTGAGCAGCTGCTTCTCCTTCAGCATGAGTTGTTCAGCACACAGACTTCATTGGCTACTGGCTGGACAAAACCACACTGCAAAGCTGAGGCGAGGAACAGCGAGGACCTAGGCTGCCAAATACAAACCCCCTGTTTTAGTTTGTAAGTGTCTGAAAACAAAACAAAACAAAATTATTAAAGCAAAAGAAAATTTTAAAAGGCTTCAGCAAATATTAAAAAAATACATATTTGTACCTGGTAATCTGACTACTTCTAATTTAGTGGAACATGTTAACTCCTCTGGTTAAGTCGAATGCAATCAGTGGAGCTCTCTTAACAACGAGTTAAGAGTTACCTTGCAAAATGGATTTCATTAGCTCTTTGTAAGCTTAGTCCTTCTGTTTTCTGATCAGTCAGCTGGAATTATTTTTCCCATTCCTAAGAGTGTAAGAAATGTAGATTGGAATGGCAGCTTCGTCTATTACCTTGGTTACAAAGTGTCATAAAGCACTAAGTTAAAATGATAAAAATCATAAGGATGTTTCCATAAGGATTTTTTGTTTTAGGCAAGGAACTTGTATTTGTTCTTTCTTTCTGGAATTTTTGATTACAGTGTTTCCCACAAGCAAATGTTACAATGCAATGCCCAGGTATAAAGGTAAAAAGCATCTTTTAGAACTGAAAAATTACCATCTCCTCCACACGTCTCAGAAAATTATAGAATGAATAAAATCCTTCTCAGATATTTTTTTTTCTTATAAGTTTTGTACATCTTCTGCAATGCATCTGTAGGCAGGTGCCCAGAAGGAGCCAAGAAAGTGGCTTCTGTGTGTATTGGATGGATTAGGGCTGAACTGCTGAACTGGATGGCAACAACTTGGCCTGGAAGTAAAAGAGGAGGGAATGAAGGTGATCCAGATTACCAATTAATTATGAGTCCTCCCTGTTACCACATCCCTGTTGCTTGGTAGGATAAGTGCTTGCAGTTCATGCAAAACAGCTCTGGAAGTCTCTGCCTCTAGCTGTGCCGGATCTGATCTAAGCCCACAGGCAGGCTCTCAGACCAAATATATCTGAAAACGTGGGCCTTAAATATTTAGCTTTCTCTGGGAACTTTCTTTGACAACCTGCATCCATGTTGTCATCATGCTTGGTGTGCTATAAATACATCCGTGATCTTTGATGCCAATCAACTAATACCAAGTCCTTATCACAACAAGCTCACACACCTCACAGTGCGCTCAAGGAGTTATCTTTCTATCTCCTTTTTTAAGATGAAACTAATCCATTGTAAGCCCCATAACAAGGAGCCACTCACAGGGTGAAAGTATAAGTGCAGTTTTTAAATGGTATTGTATTTGTCTCATGATGCTTGCCGTTAAAGACACAGGTATGAAAAGATGATCTCTGTTTTTATGTGGCACTGCTGTGGAGATAGAATACGATTTTCCTTGTGCTTGCCAAGGGAGTTGTGCATGGTTTAATTAAAGTATATTATTATCCTAAGGCTTTTTCTTTTTTAAGGTAAAGTCAAGCACCCTACCAAAGACACAGGACATTCATACACCCAAATCTGTGTCAGAGTCCTGCTGGCAGTAAGAGCTTTTGCACAAACATCTGATTGCAGAGTCAGAATTCAACAAAGCAAAAAGAAACAGGCTGAAGAGCAACATCCTAAATACATGCAGTAACATAGAAACTGGGAAGTGGAACTGAGAGAACAATAAATGAAGAAACAATGAAAAGGTCAAGCACTTATTCAGGATTAGTAAGTACAAATGTTGCAGTTCAAGCAGTGCAAGTGAAAAATAAAATTCCTTCTCTTCACAAATATTTTTTCTCCATATTTCTTTTTTCCAGCTCATGAATACCACTGGAGAAAACCCTGCTTATAGTGGGAAAACCCTGCTTATAGTGGAAAAGCCCAAATATGAAATGCAAATAGTACACGGGGCCATCAAGACAGGACGAAGCACCATTTTTGTGCCTGTCCTCAGGAGAATGCACTGCATTAAAAGAGAGATACATTTTGTGCAGATGATGTTGGAACATTTGATGCAGAAACACGATCTTCCATCCTTCCTTTCACGTAGTGCTGTTTCAGTCAGAAATGGGTGGATGGGAGAATCCTCACTAGCTGTGCAAGTGAGCTGGGGCAATACACGCATCGTGATCATGATTCTCCAAGCTCCCGAGTTTTCAGAGTGTCTGGAGCAGTGTTCTCTGCCTGTGGGTGGCTCACAGGTGGCTCATGTGTCAGCACGTGTACTGAGGCTGGCAGGGGGCAGAAGGCAGGTGTGCCACGTGTAGGTGAAGGGTTGTTGAGGAAAGTGGAAGAAGGAAATTGTCATCTCGGGGGCTGTGTAGTCTAATACTACTTGAGCTACTTTTACAAACATCAGACCAAGTTCTCTCGGAAAGGATAAAAGAAAGCCAGCATGGCACATTGAAACTCCCATAAGTGGCACCTTCAGGGATTCACTTCAGCAGTAGTGTACCCCATCACTACTCCTTACTCAGGAAAATTTATATCCTTTTCTCAAATGTTCTTTAGTGCTGTTTACATTCCTGATGTTCTCCATCCCCTTCCTGCAGTGCATGTATTCCTCTGTTTTCTGGTGCTTTTCCTTTGGTACATGTTTCCTTGGCATGTGGTCCTTTCCTCGTCTGTACCTCCTGCCTCATCACCTTCTCCCACTGGCAATTCCAGCCCCACTGGTTTATTGTGTAGTGCTTGTACAGTTCTTTCTTCATGCTCTAGAAAAAGCAAAGCAGAGGTGCAATGTCAGACAACCCCTGATGAAAAAGGAAGGGATGGATCTGACAGCTCCTTGAACCTGCAAGTCACTCACACTTGGAATCCTCTTAGCTCTTGCTGGGACTGGTTGCAGTAGGTGACCGGGCTGTAGAAACTGGTTTACCCAGAATTGACAAGACAGCAAATGGAGTACCAAAGCTTTGAGACACAAGTGTGATTACGCAGTAGCTTAATTTCTATTTAAATATCATCCCAAATTGCTCCTGCATTTCTCCGACAACATGCAGGGGTAAAAAAATATTTTAATTTTTTTTTTTTTTTAAAAAAACAACGAAAAGCACACAAACAGACAAATTAATCCCCATACTAACTGCACTGCAACTAATACAGTTACATCAGGGCTTCCTTTGGGTCAATATTTTCTTTTGCCTGAAGGCCAAAGAGGTATTTAAGCATCACCTAATAACCAAAGACCAAATACAAGCACCAGGCTGACATGTCATCCATTTCCCACCCCCTCCAGATTGTTTCTGTCTGTCTCATGCTCTTCAAATGGCAATGCAAAGCCCATATGCTGCGGTGTCAGGGAAAAATTCCCAACACGGCATCTGGCTGTGTGGCAGATCCCGAGGCAGTTGGTGTGTCAGCTTTGGAGCTGCCTCTGCTTTTGTAATGTACCAGGGATTGGTGATGCGAATGCCTTGTCACCCCACAAACCACTTTGGATTCCAAGGAATCACTAGGTTTGTGTTTGTCAATAAGCTTCTGCTTAAATCCCTCATGAGATCTCTGTACAGGCCTCCTTTTATGGCAAAATAATGAGAATTTCTTAATGCCAATGTGTGTGTGTTCAGCAGAAATACGTGGGTTTAGTTTAAAGTGGACCTTGGCCTGGTACATACAGGTCACTGTGTACTAGGATTTCTTTCTCAGAAAACTCTTGAATGCTCTTTGAAAAGGTCTTTTTTTTTTTTTTCTTTTGCTCACGAGTGTAGAAGCCACTTCTTGTTGAATAGGATCCATAATGCCCAGAGATATTTGAGATCAAGCATATGGTCCATTGAATATGCATGGAAGTGGGGTGGGAGGGAATTGGTGTGCAGCACTGGGGAAAGTGTGTCTGAAAGTTAAGCAGTGCAGAGTTTGGGGCAGCCTTTCTGCCCATTTGGGGAATCATCACTTTCTGTTTCCTCTGATATACTAGTTACTAGGTAGCAACTTGTGGTCAAGAGAATAGCTGGGGGAGTTGAGCACTCAAAGATTTGGTCGTGGCTTGTGTTAGACAGAAAAATACCATTTCATTTGTAGTTTCCTGCAAAATGCTTACTTTTACAACCAAAACATTAAACAATAAAATCTCAAGTTATTCAAAAGTACATAAAGATAAGAAACTTCTTTAACTGACAAATGACCAATTCTTTGCTAGGAGAGAGTCTCAAATGACTCTTCTTCACATTTAAATGAAAAGAGTGCTTGGAGAATACACATTCTGGTAAGTTTTCCTTACCAGTGGAGAGAGAGAAAAGGAGAGAGGACTGAATAGGAGCGATTGGGCATGAAGTAGTAACTATGAGGTCCTGGAGGCAGGAGAACAAGAGAGGGAAGGAAAAAAAAAGACAAGAGAACCCAGAAGAAAGGCAAGGGGGAGGAGGGGTGAAGGAAAAGATATGTAGCAGTTATTTAAGAGATGCCAGGGAAAACTGGGATGTTTGTGTGTTTGAGAAGAGACACAATCTTGAAATACAGAAATTGAGCCAGGAACTGTGAAGATTTACCATAAATAACCCTGGGTAAATTGTTGCATATCTAAGATTTGAATGAGTTTGGGGGGGGTAGGGGTGTGTGGATTTTTTGTATCATTGCCACAGCATATTTTTTTCGCAGGACAAAATGTGAATTAATCTCTAAATCACCAATCTTTTATGGTTAATTTACTTCATGGGCCAAAATAATGTGTCACACTGCATTTATTTCTTATGGCTGCTGAAAGTCCTAGAGAAATGAAGAATTAGAAGACCTTTTAAAGTAACCTTCTCCCTCACACACAGTGTGATAACCACAGTGGCCTGCACCGTCATCAGTATTCCTTCCACAAGAAATACTCACTTTCTAATCTTACTAGTAAGAGTGGGTATGGGAGAGAAGAAAGATTCTTCATTACTGTATGTAATAGCCCTAAATAAATTGCCCAAAACTGGCCTCTTGCACATCTGAATTGAGTCCTGCAGAGGTACCACTTTGTGGAGGGCAGTGTGTTCGTGTGTGTGCGTCTGTGAAAAATGCCTGCAGCGGGATGTGTTTTAAAACAACTTCTATGTCAAAACCAACACCATTCTGAAACAAAACTCTAGACCTTTCTGCTGCCTGTCTGGTGCAGGACTGACCCTTCAGCATTCACCCATCTCTTAAATCTGAATTAAAATCACAAAGATGAGAGGAGGAAAAACACTAGGTACATTTACTGTCATTTTTGTGTAGTCAAGTAGGCATTTTCAATAGTGTCTTTGCAAGAACAGTTCTTCCTAGCTATGGTTCCTGTGAGTACCGAAGAGGACAGCTTAAAGTCACACCAGTCAATCTGTTACATACTGTCCTGTGCAAATGTGTCTTTGGAAATGCTCATGCATGTACGATATACTTACATAAAACAGGACCATTTGTTTTTATATGAGTTTGCTTTATATATATATTTCTGAGGAAATCCATTTATCTGTTTAAACACTTTCTACAGTAACATGAACATGCTCAAGTAGATATTTTGTAAGGGACTTGAGCTAGGCTATTCTGAAAATAAGCAAAAAAAGAGTAAAATGGTGATGTCTTGTAAGGCATCACAGTAGCAGGCTGGAGAACAAGCCTTCTGGCTGAGCTGCTCACAAGCAGTGATTTCCTCCCTGGAAATTCCATAGTGCAACAAAGCCAAATCCATTCAGCCCTTGGCCCATCTGAATGTGCTGGAAGGGAATCCAGCCTTTAGCTGGATTTCTTCTTTACAGATCTCTTAAGTGGCTTCAAATGCTGTGCCTGTGGTGGTGGGGAACCTGGGGGCAGGACTCTACTGTAAAAGCCATATGTCACACATAATGTGCCACTTTCTGCAACACTGCATCAATCCCTCTAGAGAATTTTCGAAATTAATGAACATCTCTGGGTGCAATGGTCTCATACCTTAAGTATGAAAGTTAGCATCTTTTTACTACTCATTAGAAAAGTTTATTTCAAGGGAAAAATGTGTAGATGCAGGGTTCATGTCCTCATGTCCCTTTCAATATTGAAAATTCAGAACAAAGAAACATCTTGGATATGTTTATATTTAAATCCACTTCCTACAGTTCTGTGCCCAAGAAAATTATGTCCAAGTAAAATATAATTGTCAGAATCTGGTTATATTCAGGATATTTTCTGGGTTCATAATCACTGTGGATCCCATTTCACAAAGACCTGAAATATGTGCTGGAGTCCAACAGGCTTCCATGTAATTTCAGCACATGCTGTAACACGGGCTTGGCCTCAAGCAGTTGCTGAATAAGCACGGGAGTGCCCACACGTGCTTAGATCCAAGAAGACGCTTGAGTGCTGCACCGAGTCGTGGCCTCCTTCTAAAACCTGACTTTCCATCACTAACGCAGATTCTGTGGAAGGTCTGGTTGCCTCCAGGCATGCCAGTCCAGGAATGAAGTGCCAGGCAGCCCTCTGCTTTCAGGGGACTTGTGCTGAAGAAGGCAGCTCTGTCCAAATATTTCTCTGGAGTCATAGGAATGACGGCATGCGTGATCACTAAACTCATGCAAAACTCAGCACTTTTTTCTTAAGAGGTAGGGGGAAATGTCTAGTCCTGCACTCTTTGTGGATAAAAAGACAGCACTTTCTGCACAGTAACTACAGCCTTAATTAACTACCTTAATTAAACTAAAGAAGACTAAGAACAGTAGATTTATTTATATAAAACCTGTCCCAGATTCTAATGACATCTTTATATTGTACACATACTACTGATTCCAGTATGCTTGCTTTTCTCTTCATTGATCATCTTTTGTCTGTCAGAGCTTTTACCTCTATTTCCCCTGTTTTACAAATAAATGAGTTTAGAATGATGTACACATTACAACACCTTGTTTTGCTGCTGTAGGTCCTGACACGTGGCACCAGGAACATGTGCAACTCAGGGAATTATGCAGGCCTGTACGTAGACATTGAAGTTGCACTGAGGTAAGGATGGCAAAACCAAGAGGTCTTATGACCTTTGAGAGAAAATTAAATGCTTGCCCAATTCTAACTGAAACACATTTTTTATTTATGTTCAAAAAAATTTACAGGTACGGTGTGTTAGATGTCAAATACATATTAAAAACAGAAGAATTACAAAGCCAGTTACTAGACTAAAACTGACTTCTGCTGGCAACATGTGATATAATTTGTGTGTTTAGTTATGTTGAAAGTGTGCCTCTGATTTTCCCTGCTTGGGTCTTTGCATTCTTCCTAAAGATTTCATCAAAGCTAAACAATTACAGAAGCTGTACTGCTTAATACACAATGCTTTCTTTTATATTTGGATATCACAGATGTACAAGGGACAAGCTATTATCCTACTCAGGATCTCATGGAATAGTCATGTGTTGGACACTGGGCAAATAAATTGGGCTGGTTGGAGGCCTGCTCACTGCTGCTGGTGGTCAGCAGCTGCTCTATGGCAATGGCTATAGCCAAAGGCAGAGGAAGGCACTGGAAGACTCAAACTGTTTCTGAATTCATCCCTTCTCTACCTTGTCCTCCCCAAGACCTCACAGCTCTCTTCATACCTGCTGTGAAGAGGAAGGAGGCTCAGTGGAGCTGATATCCAGTGGCCCTAACCACCCAAATTCCTACCCTTTCTGCAACCTGCTGCCCACTTTCCCAGTGAAGCAGGGCAACGTTTTTTCCTTTGCAAATGAGGCATTAATAAGAACGGTAACCAGGGCAGGAATTTTCCAGGAAAGAATAGTAAGAATTTCCTATGTGCAATTCCTACGTGAGCACAGGTATTTAACAGCACAGCCAGGCCTTCTGTTGTGTGAGGTAATTTATATCAGTGTTTGTAGAACTGGGGCCAAAATCTCTCAGCACTGGTGCTCTATTTCCACTCATTTTGTACTGGGGTCTTCCTGTGAATCCCCTGCGGGAGCAGTTCAGTGGTACTTAAAGGGATGGTATTTCTGTAATTATCTAATTATTGCTCTAAGGTTCTTTCTTGTGGTTGTTAAACCTTCATTCCAGTGAAAGTGTAACCCCACACTACTTAATTTGGATAAAATGTGATTGAGAATCAACATTAATTCCCTGCTAGTCTTTGGAGTAGGTAATCTTGGCTTACTTTTATTATTTCCAGTTTGAAAACACAGAATTCAGACTGGGTCACTCTGAATAGAGTGAAAAGTTTGAAAGGTAGTGGAGTGTGCAAATAGGGCTGTGATTCTCCATTAGATTCTTTATATTGACTTAAAAATTCATGGGACATCTATTTCTTTAATGAATTCTATAATAATCATCCAAATTCCTGTTAGTTGCTGTGAATCTCTTTTCTAAATTCTGAATTTTTCAGTAAGAATCAGCAGTGAATTGGATAATATTTATACTCAACAACCTTTCAGTTACTTATCCCTTAATTAATATTGTTTTATGCTCTTTCTTAATTCCTGTATGAGTTCCTTCCCCCTGTGTGTGACACAGGAGTCTAACATGAAAAAACCTAAGGAAAAATTAAGGGGGTCTTGGGTTACTTCCTTCTGATTCCTACTTTTTAATTCACTTTTCACGATCAGCCTTAAATATTACACCTGCATTTGAATTTTCAGCTGCTGAATAGTGATCAGTTGAAGATCCAGTAGCCCTGCACTACTGGATGTAACTCAAGGGGTTATGCTGTTTTTTACTGTTTGGCACATACTCAGGAATGGCAACTTAGCTTAGCAGTTGGAGCATATGGCAGGGGGAGATAGGCCAGCATCTTGGATGAAGATGCATATATTTTGTACTCTCATGGTATGATGCATTCTTGTGCTTTGCAGATGGCACCTCAGAATTGTGGCTCTGAAAACTAATTTTGCCCAGCCACGCAGGTCTGCTGACACAAGCACAAGGATCATCTGTTTCTGCACAGACACTACTGCACACTGCAGATATCCTAGGCAGGAATTTTTCTGAGAAGAACACCTGCATCTCAGTTGCTGTGGTAAGCAGAAAAAAGAAAGCTCAGGAGCCTATGACTAGCCTTTGTGTCTAGAGAGAAAGATTCAGCCAGACATGATCGCTACCTTCATGCAACACTTGGGCGCTGTTTCTCCTGAAAATTTGTTACATCGTGGTAGTCAGGGCAAGAGCAATGTTGATCTTATGGCAGCTGGAAAGAGGGATTTATTCTAACTGACAGAGATCTAACATTGCCTTTGATTTGCCAGCAGCTTCCCCGCATACAGACCAACCATCAGTCCTCAGAGAAACTGTACCACGTAGGGATTGTAGCACTGATAGTGCCTCTCCCAAAACTTGTTTGTGTTTTATGTCTGCCTCTCTGCCTCTGCAAAACAAGCGTCTTGTTTCATGTGCAAGTGGACCAAGGGCTTGCTCGACAGGTTTCAGGAAACAGATTCGGTGCAGCTAACAGAGCTGCAGATTAAGGTATGAGCACTTTCTGTTCCCTGGCATAATTTGCATTACTGAAAATCACTCTGGGAACATTTTTTAAATGCACTAGGCTGGAGTGCAATTTTTCTCAGAACTGTATTGCTTCCTCTCCAATCTCCTTATTTGTGATATTTTGTTGCTGATCCGATCAGGGAGATCATACGGGGAGATCATCTACGAGTACATCAGGCAGATGTATTTTTAAATATCATTTTCCTGCATGTGCAGTGGGCTTCATACAAGCTACTGTCAGGTCTTCTTAGCTTTCTTTTTTTTCCCCCAAATTTCTGTGCTCTCTGTAGGACAGACAGCCTCAGTGCTTATCTGTGCTTTTTGCTAGGTATTCTCCTGTAACAGTAAACAGTTTGGCAGCAAATAAAGCCATGGGTGATGGACACAAACAGTTAAATTCTATTGTCTACCTGCAACAGGAGAGCTAAAGGAGAAGGAGAAATTGGAATTAAAAACAGATCTGTCAAGCAATGAATGGGATACTGTCTGGAGTAATGTGAAAATTACTGCCAGCTTACGGTGTACCAAGGGGCTTCTTTTTTTTTTTTTCCAGATGATTCCAAAGAACTATTATTTACAGGACCCTTGAGCAATTGTTTCCACATTGAGCTAAGACAAGAGAACTGTTGCTGGCACTACCAATAATATATGTCTGCCTGCTCCCAGCAGGCTGGAAAGCTCAAACACCTGCAGGGTAAGGGATGGATTCTAGGGAGGAACCTACTGCCATCACACAACTTCTGTGGACACAAAAGATGCACACATTTTTGACAGCGTGAGAGTAGATAAGAGCATTTACTGCCTGCAAATGAAATGCTAAAACAGCAGAGAGGTGCCATAATACCATCCTGAATTCAGATGTGTAAATTAGCAAGAGATTTCGGAAGGTACCTTATTACCCTTAGCAGAAGGAACCAATGTGCTACAATCATAGCATAGATTTAAGGCAGATTTGATGACTTAGAATAGAAACATATCTGCCCTCTAAATTTATGGTGCTCTGTCTCCCTTATTTTTCCCATTTTTAGACTTCAGCTCACTACCTGGGGTGCCTGATTTAGGCTTTCTGACTACTATTGCATCCAAAATCTTCAGTGATTCAGACTGCTACTGACAAACCCTGGTTCTTTGTACAGTCACTGGAGAGAAGCAATTTCCATGCCTAAGTGCAGATCTGACTAGGACCCATCATTGTATTGTCTGTTTTATCTCCACAAGCAGGAAGAACAAATAATTCTGAAGCACTGAGAAAAATCTTTTCTATCTTCCTGGGTCTCATCTGTCGTGGTTTCCCTGGGAAGAAGACAAGAAGAGGACTACATTTTTTTTTTCCTATGGGTTTTGTTTGCTTCAAAGATTGAACTGAGTTTTCTTTTTCTTTCTTGTCATATCCGAGGGGCCCGAGAACATGAGTAGCTCTTCTCTTGAGCCCATTTCAAAAGTATGTTAAGTGCAGGAGAATTGCTGAATCATTTGTTCATAGCGTTCTTCACAAGTGTATAGAAATTAAAATTCGGTTCTAAAAGAGTGCACAGCACCAGTATGATAAAAATCTTTTTAACTGAGTTATTTAAGAGAAGATGTTTACTTACTCCTTATCTCGGTGATCAATTTATTTACATCCAGGCACTCTACCACAATGCATTTTCAAAAAAAAAAAAAGGGCACATGAGAAGATTTTGAAATCTTCAGAAAGAGAAAAAGTCTTGAAAATCATGGGCAGTTTTTCTGTGATTATGCATCTGAAAAAGCACCGCAAAAAAACTGCAAAAGGCTTTGAACTTTGCCATAGTGATCTCTATTTTCACTGTTACTAAGCAAAACTTTGGACTTGTCCATTCTGAGGGGAGGTTGTTTAATGATAAATGAAAAATTTCTTGTAAACATTAAGGAAAAATAATAGCAGGAATGGAAAGTAAAACCCAACTTGGTATTTCCTTTATCAGTTGGTCTATCTAAAGTGGAAACCTCAGAGGTGAAAATAAAAGAAACAGTGGAAGACATGAAGAAATCAAAACAAAAAATAAGATAAGTTAGCAGATGACTAATGAGAAAGAGGCTGTTACTGTACTGAGAAATCAGAGGCTGTTTTATAACATTTGCTATGCTTTTGTCATGGCACATAAGATCTGTCATATACATGTTGTGTACCTGATTTGAATGGTCCCTTGAAATAATTCATGCTGTTTCGTGATGTAAAACATAAAAAAGGCAACAAGAAGGGAATGAGATGTCAGCATAGCACTGAAACTAATTTTTCAGCATGTTATAGGAGAAGCCATGGCCCCTGAAGCTGAAAATCTATGAAACGGTGCAAATTTGTTTTGAAACAAATATCAACAATGAAATACTTATTAGACTATCTGAGCCCGGGAAAGTCAGTCGATTAGCTCCAGCATTGACACAATGAGGTTATTTTACCAAGCTGATAGACTGTAATGATTATCAAATGTGTTCAAGGAAATAAAATCCTGTAGTCAAGTCAATCCCATCCAGAACCTGATTAGCTTTTAGACCTCAAGCTTGATTACCTTGATTTCATTCGGTAAAAAACACCACAAAACTAAAAAACGCTTAGAACCATCAAATGATTTTTTTTCCCATGTGGTCTCGGAGTGGATGTCACGTGAGAAAGCAACATAAGACTGACACAGACATTGATTCTTCTTCATGAGATTTGCACAGCACTTTTTTGCCATCTTTTGGCTGTGCAAAAGCTGTCAGGTGCACTTTTTTCCTCGAGCCTCTATCTGCAAAAATATGTGAAAGATAGTGGTATACTGAGGGAAATGGTTTAAGCATTCTAGACAAACACAAGACAAGAGCTGGTGTACATGGCACTGCTGGTGGTGCATCGTGTTTAGACACAAGCTGCTTACAGAAGTTCCTGTTAGACACTGTGTGGTGCCCTTCTGAAAACAGAAAGATGTGCCATAGTCTAGTGTGAAGAGCCTGTGTTGTATCAATTTTTCTTATTTCCCTGGGCAAAAATTATGTTTTGTCTGAGAATGTTACCTGGTAAATAGGTAATTCCTGCTTACTGGTGCTAGTTGTCTTATTGAATATACAGCTGGAAGACTACGTGGATATATAGATGAGGAGATATTAAAAATTATATATAGCAAGATATTCCAAAACTGTCTGGACATGGTCCTGCTCTAGGTGTTCCTACTTAAACAGGGAGGTCAGACAAGATAATCCCTGGAGGTCCATTTCAACCTGTGATTCTGTGGTAAATTCACAAAAGCTGAGCATTGTCTTTGCTCAGAAAACAACAGCTCATGTCACACTCTTATGATGAAAATAGTAACCATGTGAGCATTAATTTTAGTGTCAATCCTCCCTTTTAATACAGAGATGTCAACCTTCTTGCAGACAGATACTTGGTGGTGGTTGTGAGTTCGATTGGTGTCAGCAGCTATAATCTGGGCTGATACTACATCCCAGTGAAACTTAATGAGCCCATTTCTTGTTTATGCCCCTTACATCTGACATGGCTTCACAAAACTTTGTGAAAAGATTGTATTTATGTTGTGGGTAGATGTACTTTGGGATCCAGAGTGTCTCTGCGTCACGTGTAAGCTTTCAACAGGGTCATTCCTCCTGCCTACCACCAGATCTGAGGGTTTGTGTGGCAGCTGTGGAACCACTGCCCTGGAAAGACCAATCTGCCTTTGAAGAACCTTGTGCTACCATCACTGTGAGACTGGAGCTCTGCCAGCACCCACATTGCCACGAGGGCTGGTGGGTACATGAGAAAAGTAAGATCCCTGAGCCTCTCCTTCGCACAGCTCTCCCACACAGGTCTTTGCAGAGCTGAGCCTCAGCTTTCAAACCAGTGCAATTTAAAAAATACTCTTTGGATAACCATTTCAGTGCCTGACATTGTCAGTCGGTCTATGAGTTATTAATTGTAAAAGTGCTCTGGTGGAGCCATGCAGAAGGAACTGGAACTAAACCCAGTCAGATATCATATTTTAATAATACAGCCTCAGCAATGCAGTTTTGCCCATGGTGATTTTCCATACAATATTTGCGAGGTGAGAACTGTCACAGCTCAAACAGAGTTCAAGGAATTAACATACCATTTAAAACTTAATTTTTGAAAAGTGTATTTCATTGAGGTTTCATGTTGCAAAGAAAAGATAGTCATAGATTTCACAAACATTCCTGCAAATAATTCTTCCCATTTTTCTGATACCCATGATGTTGGTAAAAAATAGTAGTGTTTCTGGTTGTCACTGGGAAGAAAGAGTAGTATTTTAGGAATTTTTTTAAAGGTGTTCTTTTTTCCCACACTTCTACTTTCGTGGGACAAATTAAATATAGTTGGGGCTTAGAACATGAAGGTGTTTTGATATGTGAATATTGGTGCTATACTCAGAAATTATCCGTTTCTTCCAGGTAAATTCTTCTCGAGGACGTTTACCACCCCGGGACTTCAGCAAATTGCATTAACTAATGAACGTTGAATGTGCCTAAACTTTGTCACTTAACCAGAAAATGGAGAACACAATTCTGCCTTCTTCCCCTGGCTCCCATATTCTCCTTACCTTTGGAATCCTGTACCTCAGAAACACATGGGTGTCTGTGCAGTGTGTGATTACTACTGAGTGGTTGTACTGTGTTTCAATGTGGTATTCTTGATCATTTGTGTTTTGGGGGGTTTTACACACAGGAAGAGCTTAGTTTCAGCATGACCCCGGGAAACCATTGCTTTTCAGAGTGCTACTGCCTACTGCTGTTGTAAAGAATGCAAGAGGAGGATGCAGCAGGGATGGCTTTTATCAATATTGATAACTGCTTTTTATTTATATTTCTGAAATCTAGCTTGCATACTATTTAGTGTAGTGGTTCTGATACATGTTCCAACTCCCACATGGAAGTAGTTACTCTCAGTACAGCTGCAGTGAGCTGCCTACACTTAAAATATGCCAGCTGATCTTGTGTTTTCCTGCAGGATGCTTTTAGTAGGCATGAAAAAATGTGGCACAGACTTGTCATGGGCTTTCTGAGAAAACTTCTGCATCCGAATTCCTCAGTCTTGCTGGCTAGCAGGCCAGATCCAGCCTGATTTCCTGTCTTACATGTAGTTTTACCATAATTCTTTGACCAGTGGACAAGGACCAGCCTTTCACAGACTCTCAGGGCATCATTTCAAGTAATTTCTTAGTAACTAGCAATTCGCTTCCGTAGCTAGAGGTGGTCTAAACTGAGCTCCAAAGTAACCATTAACTTTTTCTCTTTCAAGTAGAGCCAGTGATTATTTTTTCCCTCTGGGTGCACACTTCCATATCTTTACAAACAGGGCACTGTTAGATTTCTACCCTGCCATAAACTCTGACTGTAATACCTCATCTGCTACTGACCTGAAGTGAACTCCGAGGAGAGGGAACAGTAATAAAGCAAAACCCAGCAAACAGTGTGAAGCTTTTGTAAGATCTTATATAACTGAATTGGCTATATTGGGAACTTGCCTTTGGTTTTAATTATAGATTTAAGGGTGCACTTATCGGGCTCTGTGCCATCTCTTTGCTCCCTCCCTTCACTCTCGATTTGCTTTATATAATGAGCAGCCACTACAAAAAGGATGTTTTTCCTCCCTTCCTTTCAGGAAAAGGACAGGCCGACAAAAGTTCACTGGGGGATGGGGAGGTCTAATGTGTTAATTGTCTTGTGTGTCACTCTGGTCTCAGGCTTCAGCCTGGTGCCTCCAGAAGGTTTCAAAGATCAGCTGTCAGAGCCCAGCGAAAATGTGTGGTGTCCCAAAACTGGCCAATGTTTCTTCCCAAAAGCTGGGGTTGAGTGACAAGTACCTCTTTGAACTTGCAGAAGAGTGTCAAGAGAATGACAATCCCCAAATCTACCCAGATCTATCTCTTACTCACATCTGTTCACCAGCATACACAAAAATTACTTTCACAGAAGCAAAGCCAGAGCAGATGCAAGGCAACAAGGTCTTCTGAGGGCATCATGAGGCGTTAATGAAACCTGAGTTGAGATTTGAGGAAGGAGGACTTGGATGCGCAAAAAAATTTAAAATATAACTAAGTCAATTTATGCTGCCTAAGCATCATTTCTTCACTTAATCTTTAACTCAATTTGTATTCATTTTCCTGGTGACTTTTACCTCTCAGAGCATCTGCTGTATCAATTGTTATATGTGCATAGAGAGAGAGGTTTGTAAAGCAACGGAGAAGCTGTCCTGCAGAATTACTCTGGCTGTGCCTTAAAGGGTAGACACCTGCTGCCTCCTTTGAGGGTTCCCAAGCTCAGAAATCAGGTTTCTGAATCTGTTATTCATATCAGAAGCTAGTCCCCTGAAGGGCAAACTGGAGTTAACTGCCCTGCCACATCCAAGGTGATGATACAGCTAGTGGCTATCCCCCTGCTCTCGCTTAGATGTCTTCAGCTTTTTGTTTCAATCTTGTGAATGGCCAGGGGTTAGTAAAACCAGCAAAAAGGTGTCACAATGTGAGCTGAATTGCTCTAAGTTGGTGAAATTAACAGTATTAATGTCCACTACCCATAGCAAGTAGAGAGGTTCTGTGATGTAAGGGTAATAAAAGTACTTGGGAGGACAGCAGTATACCTGAGAATATCAACACAAAGGCAGGCCAGATCTACTATGGCTGGCCCACAGCCTAGAGCTAAAAAACTCTGCTTACCTTCCGGTTGCTCTAAAATCTAGGTAAAACATAGCAGGGGAGTTAAGAGTTCGCTGTGTTAATAGCTTTTTTTGATCCTAGAATGTTTGTAACATTGTTTAGTCCATCTACTAAATTACAAATGTAATGGCTTAGCTTCTGGTTATCCTTTCACTGATACCAGGCTAGAAATATTGCTAAGAAGGACAGCAAAACTTTGGAAAAATGGTG
Organism: Cnemophilus loriae; assembly: GCA_013397755.1. Taxonomy (NCBI): domain Eukaryota; kingdom Metazoa; phylum Chordata; class Aves; order Passeriformes; family Corvidae; genus Cnemophilus; species Cnemophilus loriae. The sequence continues at coordinate 70,161 of VZTF01003500.1, read as the reverse complement.
AACCTGACTCTCCTTAGCAGCAGCCTACTTCTTACCAGCCCTGTGACTACTGAAGAATTTGTCATTCCAGAAAATTGTACATTGTGTTGACGTGGGAAATTACAAAAAAGACTGCTCCTGATGGAACTGTGGCTGAACAGACAGAAAGTTTCAGTCCTAAGGCCTTACAGAAGACGCTGCAAAACATAGTCTGGGCTTCTAGGTTGATATAGGTGTGCATGCTTTACAGCAGAAGTAGGTGTGTTCATCCTTGCTCCCAACTCTCAACTGATATTGCTGCACCCAGTTTTGCTTTCTTTTTTTATGCTTTTTCCTAGGATGTGACTCAGTGCTTTTCAGAAAGCAGAGCCTTTGTCTGCATCATTCTCCCTGCCAATCCTTTACATCACCTGCTCGATCCAGAGTTGGGAGTGACTCATTTTTCTCATCCAAGCACATGTGCACACAATGAGCTGTCTCCCATCTAATGGCCCTTCACAGAAACTTATATGTAGGGTCATGATTGTGTTTTGTTGCAGATGCCCAGTGCCCATCTGTAGAGGACAGTCTCTGTCTGTCTCAGGATTTATATTGTTCTGAATGCTTCAAAGGCTTTGCAAGTGAAAGCAAATGATTTATTTTTTTTCCCTTCCTCCCTCACTAGCTAATTTTGTATCTATTATTTACTGTGGGAAAGCTATGCCAAACAAGCAATCTCTACATTTTGTTCTGAGGCTGATTTCCATCCTAAACTATTTACTGAAGTGAGCTTGAACCTGTTTCTGGAAAATTTTCACACCACTCACTCACCACCTTACCTTTGTTGTTCGCCCTATATGTGAAGATGCAGATTTAATGGAATCTCTTAAATTGCATAGAGACACTTGTGGTGGGCTAAGTAACTAAAATTTATAGATGAATGACTGAACTCAAGACATGTACAATGCAGACATGTGAACTAGTCCACCTCTTCTTTTGCCCTGTTAGAGTCAATGGAAAGATGTAAGCACTTCCTAGCAGTAATTTGGCTCAACCTCAATTAGACAGCTACCATAGGTCACATAGCTGACAATAAAGAAAAGGCTAAGCAAAACAGCTTTGGTGCAGATGTCTACATTTTGTTGGTGTCTATTGTTCTGGTGCCTTAAATAAAGTTAGTAAATTCGCTGTTGAATAGAGCACAGATTCGGGAATTTCCAAAGAGGCAGATTACGACATTATCACAAAATGACACCATTTTAATTTTAGATTTTAATTCTTCTGCTGATAGTTAATTTAATGTTAGCATTAGGTATAGGCCTCTCCTGTATCTACTTTGATGGTAACACAGCCAAGAGAAGTTGCAAACTGTTAGAATAGAATAATGAAATTTCTTAGGTTGAAAAGGACTTTTAAGATCATCAAATCCAACCGTTAATCTAGTGCTGACAAGTCCACCACTAAATCGTGTCCCTAAGCACCCTGTCTACATGTCTTAAATACCTCCAGGGATGGTGGCTCCACCACTTCCCTGGGCAGCCTGTTCCAGTGCTTGACAATCCTGAAGAATTTTTCCCTAATATCCAATCTAAACCACCCCTGTCACAACTTGAGGCCATTTCCTCTTGTCCTGTTTCTTGTTACTTGTGAACGGAGACCAGCCTTCATCTCAATAGAACCTCCTTTTGGGTAGTTGTAGAAAGTGATAGGGTCCTTACTCAGCTTCCTTTTTTCTAGGCTAAACACCTTCAGCTTCCTCAGCTGCTTTTCATCAGACTTGTGCTCTGGACCTTTCACCAGCTCTGTTGCCCTTCTCAGGATACAATCCAGCACGTCAGTGTCTTTTTTGTAGTGGGGGCCCAGAACTGAGCACAGGATTTGAGGTGTGGCCTCACCGATGCTGAGTACAGGGGGGCAATCACTGCCCTGGTCCTGCTGGCCACACTATTCCCCTGGTTGTCCTGCACATGCTGTGTGGAGGCACTCAGGATGATCTGCTCCATGACCCACCACCCCCACGGCGCCGAGGTTGGGCTGAGAGCTGCAGTTCCCAGAATCCTCCATCTGACTCTTCTTGTAGATACACATCACATTGGTCAATCTCCAGTCAACCAGGACCTCCCCAGTCAGCCAGAACTGCTGGTAAACATTGAAAAGTGGTCTGGTGAGCTCTGTCACCATCCCCCTCCATACCTTTGGGTAGATCTCATCCAATCCCGTAGACTGCTCCAACATCTCAGAGCTGTGGGCAGGATAACGGCAGATCACTACGCTTAGCAGTAGCACGATTGCCCTGGAGGAACTGCATTAGTAGGACTCAGATCCAGCAAAAAGGCTGACTATCTCTCCAGGCACCTATTCTCATATCCTGGCTGGATATGAGATAGCAAGGAAGAATGGGAAAGATAAAGGCAACAGCCTCATTCATGGACTCACCAGGAAATTAGATGGACTAGTGAGATGACTTTGACCCTTCCTATCCGGAAACATTTCCACATTGTCCTGTCTCACACATCTTCTCTGCTCATCCTTTGCCTCAGTAACATCTGTGATACTGTACTGTGCTCAGGCCCGGTAGAGGACCCAACTGCTGGACCCTAAAATGTCAGCAGCAAGGAAAGGAAGATCCAATATGTTCAGGATCCCAGAAAAACTGATGGAAGGGGGCAAGGTTTTATAGAAATATTTTAGTGATGTCTCAGAGAGGCAAAGGTATCTGCTTCACTCTTCTGTCTCCCAACAACCTGAGGAGAGTAAGCTGAGAGCCTGTACATAGGAAACAGACCTTGATAGTTTATCAGACAGGTTGAATTTTGATGATGCTCTCAACAAGGCTGAGGCAAACTTCTCACTACTTTTTGTGTTAAAGAACCCACTTTGCTGGTCTTTGTGCTCTAGGAACCTTGGAAATAGATGGCCTTGGAAGAGATTTCCCAAGAGACGCAAAAAATTCTGATGCCTGTTGAGGCTCCGTTGTGTGAGCCATTGGCAATGTGTTTTTGTACGGTTTTAGGAACAGACCAGAAAACAGATGGCATTTTTCAGCATGACAGTCTTGCCGTCTTATTCCATAAGTGGCTTGTCCTGTGCTGGCCTGATGACAACGTGTGCTCCTGCTAACTCTCTGGGGTACAGAGGATGGGAAGAGCCACTGGTGAAAGTCCTGACAAGAGGACAGTGCTTTCAAGGCCTCCCTCTCCCTGTGCAAGGACAGCCAGAGGTGGAGAGTACTTTTCATTTCCCTGCTGCCCTTTGTGCAAGGCAGGTCACAGACTACTGCTTGTTTTACTTAACAATTCAATATATTCTCCAGGCAATATTTTTTCCTTCTTCTTAGAAGACTGTCTTTCCTTTAATCCATTTATTCCTGATCTGCTTTTCCCGTAGTCATCATGCTCACTGAACACTGTAGCAAATCTGCTCTTATTTATTGTTAAAACAATGGAATTTTTTCTCAAGACAAACCAAAAATGGCTGACAAAAAATTATCCAGTTCTTGTTTTATGCTTTTTTTTTCAGGAAGCATGGAATATTTTAGAAATTCCTCTGATTAAGAATAAGCCTTAAAGACAGTGCATAAGAGAGTCTCACCTTTTTTGTTCTTACAGCAAAAGTTTGTTTTCGTGGGATAGCAAGGAAAAGGTACCAGGACTCTCTCAGTAGGGCTTTGGAGGAAAGAAGGTAGACATGATTGAAATGAGCCAACATGGCCTTTGTTCATCTAATGTCATATTTTTCTGCTTCAGGTTTTATTCCTTTTGTGATATGTAAAATATTACTTGAATTTTGATTGTATGTCGATTCCATGAAGATATTTTCAATTATAAAATAGGATAATATAAACTCCCATGAATAAATCTAGTGAGTATAACTATAAGACTGTTTTCTCTTGCCTTTTCAAGCAGCAAGCTGAAATTCTATGAGGAGAGAAGATAACAATTGATGTGGAATGGAGTAATACAAGATGAATGTTATGAATTTTTGTTTTGTTTCAAGAAATCTCTTACATTTGCAGTATAGCACATTGGTACTGAACTCACAGGGATATTAAGGTATGGGAAACTATTTCTGTAAAAGGTCTTGGAACCATAAAGCTCAGCAGGAAATCTTGCATTAGTTGCAGCATCCCATTTTGGAATTTGCTTCTTTCTATTAACTTGTTCCATGCCATGTTTGTGACAGACCTTTCAGAGTCGTTTCTCCAGATTCTGCCATAGCAGTACAGTTGGACATTAATTTTAACAAGCTGTATTGGCAGCTCAGGACAAGAGAAATCATAGAATGATTTGGGTTGGAAGGAGCCTTTAAAAGTCATCTAGTTCCCACCTCCTTGCAATAGGCAGGGACATCTTCAACTCAATCAGGTTAGTCAGAGCCCCATCCCATCTGGCCTTGAATATTTCCAGGGCTGGGTCTTCTACTACCTCTCTGAGCAACCTGTTCCAGTGTTCACCACCCTAAATCATAAAAAAAAATGTAAATGGCTCGGCTGTCTCTGTGTTTCAATATTGGTTTGCAAGTCTGACACTTTACAACCTTGCGCAAACATACATGATCCTGTTCTGAGTAGACAGCTAGGCCTGAACTCACTGCATGGTTTGAAAATTAAGTCACCAAATGACCAAGCCATCGAATGCTCACTTCCACTCCTTGTGACTTTGCTATCAGTGAAAATTTTGCAATTAACCACGAGTTGTAAGAGTGTGAATCCGCTTTTGCAAAGTTGCAAAGAAGAGAGCAGGGAACAGAGTGGGGAAGAGAGTACAGCTTCTCCAAAGGACCTGTCAGAGTACCCGGCCCCAGTGAACCCTCTCTGTGGGGGTTCATTCCTGGGATGTGCCCATGGGGTCTGCTGACCCCAGCATTGCCGCCTGTGGTAGCGTGTGGGTGAGAACATCTGTCCTTCAGCAATGGAGTGGGACCACCAACTGTTCCCACAGGTCAGTGAACACAAACCTCGTGGCAGCTATAGGTATTCCTCTCCACTGACCTACATGATTTGGTCTGGTGACCTACTGCTTTTGTTTATTTTTTTAGGTTATAAAATATGCTTATCCACCCTCTATAAGCAAGTGTGCAAATCTGAGAGTTGCAGTTCTAGAAATCCACTCAAAAATGCCAAGTAAAGGACTGCTAACCAACCCTCTCTTGCCTTTAAGCACCTGAAACCTTCCAAACATGCTTAGGGGTGCAAGATTGCACATCCTATTAGGAACCTGCTAAGCCAGCCTGGCATATTAGCTGGATTTTTAAGGTACTCTGAGAAGATCATAATCCTCTTCTTTCTGGGAGCAACTTTATTACCCCAGGGAAGCAGCTGAGTCAAGATTGTGCCAATATTTCCATCACATTGTTAGCTGTCTTTTTTTTAAGTCTTCGTGAAAAAGAAGTCATTTTGTCCATAATTAAGAACCAAAAAACTTCTCATGGCAGCAGATTTTGTTTATGATTTTCACACAAATATTTTTGACAGCGCTGACATTTTTACAAGCATGACTAACTACACATTTACTCAATTTCATTTTTTATTTTTTTTGGCACTTAAATGTGTTAAAGATAATGTAAGCTAGAGAATTGCAAAGTCTGGCGAGAAGTTTACTGCATGCCAGGCACTGTTTTCACTTATTTTAAAAGACAAGTAGATGGCCAAGATACTGAATTTGAAATGACACCTGCGGAGCTTGCATCGTGGTGACTGTGACAAAGGATATTCTAGTCATAGAAGACTTTCTCAGTAACTGTTTTCATTCAGGACTTTGTTCCATGCTTTCTTTGCCATGTTGGGTATGGCACAAATTTTACAGCTTTGGCTTCTTTCTCTGTGAAATGAATTTCACTCCCTGCTTCACAGGAATATCTGCTGCATAAATTATCAGTACTTAGGCAATGCTGAGGGAGGAAGGGACTCCATAGCCTGGAAAGGACAGGAAGGTGCCTGCAAACGGCAGGGATATGTACAGTGCTCACAAGTCTGCAGGTACAAGACTTTACCTGAGAGCCAGCTAAGGACACAGATACCTTCACTCATCTGTAAATTTATTCATGTACCTGCCTGTGATATATCTGTGCTGCTCCTTGTGAAAGCCACTGCTTCTCAGGAATCCATCTCAGACAGCTGAGGAAATGCCCTGTGCTATGCAAATCACAGAGAAGCATGGTTACTAAAGGAACTGTTTCCCAAAACTGTCCTGTCCATGCTGACAGTGATACCACACTTGCAATACGTGTGCTCCAGAATTAAAACCTGCCAGCAACTCCCACACCGTGGCCTCTAAGATATTCGTTTGTTGTCTGTTTATAGTGTTAAGGAGATGAGTGGTGTCTTGGAAACTGTTGTGCACAAACTGCAGACAAACACTGTCATTTGTGATGGTGTTGTCTGACAGTTTCAGCGAGTGTGATAGCTGTGTATGACTGACCCCACAAACCTTCTGTCACTATACGCTGGTGCCACCTTTAGCTCTCTCTGCCCCCTTCAATATCTTCTGCTTTTTAGTATGCCAGTACTACACTCCTGCCGAGCAGCTGCCTGTTTGGCATGACTCATGCCAGACATTTGGCTATTTTGGACAAATGGGGATAGGCTATTTATCCCAAATAGCTGCCTGCCTTGGATAGCACATTGTCCTGAATAATGGAAGCACTATCAACCTAAAAATCCTTTAGAATTCTTCTGCCTGCACCCACATATTGCAGCAAAGAACCCAGGAAACATGCAAATAACTATTAATACAGCAGATGACGAGAGACACATTTTTGAAATGATAACTTGGTTTGACTTGGTTGCACCCCCACCAAAGCAAGGAGACCACCTTCCCTGGGTGCCAGGTCTGGGAGCTACTCCAGAGCTCTGTGCCCCAACCCTTGAGGAGCCCTCAGAAAGAGTGCAGGTACCCTGGTGACTTCCCTAGAGCTATTGCTGGTCCCCAGCTCCCTGGTGGTAGGCTTGCCATGGAAACCCTTCTGAATACTTTTTTAAAGCTGTTGATTCACACACCAGAAAGAGCAACTTCGGGTTTGGAAATCTACTGGGCATGTTCTGCCCAGGGAAACAAAAAGCCATACAGCTTGGGTAGAAATTAGGACCTTCTTTGCTCTGTTTACCTGGAGATGGCTTGTATAGGATGTGAAATTCAAGGGATGTCCTAGGAGTTTATAGTGTCTCAGGCACAGATCAAGAGGACCTGAAAGAATTTTCTGTCTTGACACAGACCCTCCTGGGAGAGCTTTTTTTTTTCCTTTGCTTTTACTCTTTTTCTTTTTTGTTAAGTTTCCCAATCTTTTAATGGACCCATTGTAATTTATAGTAGATTCTTGCCTAATGATGAATGATGTAGTTTGCTAATGATGGATTTGGTTACAGTGTGTGTGTGTTGTAGAGTGAGAGATGATTTTATCTTGCTCTGATGGAGGATTCAGGTTACCAAGAAGTCTTTATAGCTCTTTATCAATCCACCAGTGGAGCCACCAGTTTAAAATGTGGGATTTTTCTATTTTCTCCTCCAAATCTTAATGAATTTTAAAAAAGCTTATAAAACTGATTATTTCTGAACACTGCTGCCCTATATACATATTTGTCATCATGTGCACTGGTCAAATTTCCACTGTGTGATGGGAAGAGGGCTGGATGTGGAAAGAATGCGGGGTCAGACCTGGAGAGATATAGATGGACTAGCAGCAGGGCCAGTGCCTCTGGTGAGCATTAGGGTGAGCTGGTTATAGCAGTGATAGCTAGCAGAGGGAATTGGTGGTAAATGGCAGACTCTCACACGGATTAACCTGCCAGGCTTGTTTTTAGAATTTGTTCTGCATTCACTTCAGCGGCTCATGGGCATCCCTTCCCCCTCCCCATCTCGCTTGAAGTTTTAATTTATTTTGCTTGTGTTTGAGAAAATATGTTTTACATCACTAACATCCTCTGTAATTTCCTGATATTTTATGTGTTATTCTATGTTTTAACCAGTAGGGTATTTTTTTGTTATATTTGTAAACTAATTGGAAACTATGACAATTTTTAATCAGATTAGATCTATATAATTTGGATATATGTTTATGTAGTTAATTTACTACTGTTCACTAGCATTATTCAGTCCACCATCTTTCTCTTGTACACGCTTTTTTAAAAGGCAATTTTAATAAAATTGGCTATTTCTTTTTCCTTAAAGAGGGATGGAGAAAAAATATTTGCCTGCAAAATCCTTTGAAATTTTAGCCTTAAAATATGAAATTAGTAAATGAAAAGGTGGCATCCAATGACACTATTTTGCAAAGGTGTATGAGATCTGCCACAATCATCTGTTTGCCTGTGACAATAACCTGAAGAGTTCTGTATCTCTCATCACTATTTTTTTCTCTAGAAAGGTTACCAGTATGCTACACACAATATAGAATTTCCAAATTTTGAAACATTTTGTTATTATAGTAATGGCTATTGCTGTTCCTAACACATACCCTGTCAGAAGGCTTAAAAAATTTATGCCTTGGTTCATGCAAAAAAGAAATGGGGGGGAGGGGGAAAAAAAAAAAACAAAGGTCAAAACTTTTAAAATGTCACTTCTTCTACAGTTTTGCATAGAAAATACATTGAAGCAGTGGGAGGGCTCCTTGCCCATAGAAACAGGCTGTAAGAAAAGAATGTTATCCTGCTGCTGTAGTTTCCACTTTCACTGGCAGCTGCGGGCTGAGCAGAAAAGCACTGTGGGAGCCTATTGTTACCCCAGCTGGGTAATAGTTTTCTTATTTTACAGTCAGCAACCGAAGGGGGTTGGGGTGTCTCAGCAAAGTGCCTGAAAATATAACTCCTGCAAACAGATCACTTTCTCCTTCCCCATGAGAAAGAGGGATCCATAAATCTTTTATTTCATTTGTTTCCTCTACCAAGGTAATTAACTATTTCAAAAAAGATGGATTTATTTTCCAAATAAAAATTTGTGCTGTGTGGAAATGTTGCTCTGAAAGCTGTAAAATCACACATCTCTATTGGAAAGCTCAATAATATTCTTTTTGGTTGCTGGTGGTGGTTTTTTGGTTTTGGGGTTAAGGGTTTTTTGTACGAAATTTGATTTCTGAAGAGTAAATTTTACAAGAATAAGCCTGTATGGATGACAACCCACATTTTCACCAGAACAAAGTTTGATAGGAAATGGAGGACGTGGTGAGTAAACTTTGCAAAGCCTTTCTTTTCCTGACAGGGAAAGTGTGAGCATCCCTACAAAAGTGGCATACATGATTTTATGTTGAATGGTTATAGCTTGTAAGTCTAGCTCTTACAGGACTGTAGGTTTCTTTTAGTGCTGGCCTGTCCAAGAGAGGGCAACTATTTACGTCACCACAGGAACTTAAGTTTAAGGAAGGGGAGCAATGACAAAACCATTTAGCTCAGCAGACTTAGCTCATGTCTTTCATTTCCTAACAACTAGAATTTGCAAGACCAGCTGCAAAGAAAGACGAATCTTGCCTGTGGTGGGAAAGTTGACTAACTGAATGATTTATCTCTTCAACTTTTTGATAGCCTCAGGTGTCACTGCAGTTCCTGTATGAAGTCCTGCAGAGCACTCCATCAGCGACATGTAAAGGCAAAACACCCTCTGGTCAGCTGCATGGGAGTAAAGATGCAATGCCCAGTTGACGGGCACGTCACAGCTGATCAGAGGACTATTTTGATCAGAGGAGACCTGTTCCCTGGGCTTTTTCTTGTTGCAAATCCTTTGCATCCCCTTGGAAAGAAAGGAGGATCTGCTCCCAAATGGGGTGGCTCTTGCTATAGCCCTGTTTACTACCTAGGAGCATTGAGTTGCTCCTGGAAAAAAACTCCCTCTCTAGAAGTGATGCAGGGGAGTAGGCAAGAGGAGTACTTCCCTTACAGCTCAACCTAATCTCTGCAAAGTGTTTTTTCTCTGTGTGGGGCTCATGCCAGAGGAATGCCTGGATGGTGCCCAGGCTTCTTACATTGATGCACTTTGCTTTAATCTTGTAGTTTGTGGTGGTGGTGATGTCACAATATCACTGGGTTCATGCCGCTGAGCCTCTGCTGCCTTTTGAAGCTGGGTTACAGCTTGCTTGTCTGTGTTCTCCCACTCCTCCAGACCTCAGGGCAGACAGAGTCACAGTTTCTCTCCCTTACTTGCCTTGTAGTGTCTCTCCTCAATCCATGCCGTATAGTCAACACTTGCCTGATGTGGCTGACAGTTCATGGGATGAAGTGCAGAGACATGTGTGATACGTGAGAGCAGTTCCGATGCTCTGCTTATCTTACTCTTCCTTACTTTTCTTCAGTTCTTGCATCTATGGTTTTTTGGGTTGGTGAAGACACTGCTTCCGTGTTCTGCAGAGAAACCTTCTCAGATGCACGTACACTGGGTGCATGTGCAGCTAGGATAGGGTCAGCTATTTGTGTCATGGGAAGATGATTGCATGTGTGGTGGGAGTTCCCTGGAAATGGCCTAGCACTGCCGAGGTCACAGCTCAAAGCCTCAGGAAGTCTGTGGCTGTGCTAAACTTGCATACATACCCTCTGATGCTCTCCACTGTGCTGGAGGAAAACATCTCACTCTCCAAAGGGAGAACCTTATATCAAGGTGTCCTGACTGCCACTACTGGAGATTTGTCCAGCACATATTCCTGGACCCCAGGGCTGAGGTATAGATACAGCCTGTCTGTTGTGTGTGGAGAAACAGAGGGCTGAGTCTTTGGAAGGAAAAGAAGCCAAACTCCACACATTTTCTGGATTATCTTGGACAAATGCAATAGGAATGGTATTGTGGGAAAGAGTGATTCATTCCTTGCTTTCAATACTTCCTCTGCAGATATTTTCAAGGGAAAGAATGAGCAACGTTAGAGTTTGGCATTTAGACCAACGACAGCAACATAAATTACGTGCACTTGTTACATCTGTCAGCATGGAGCCTCAGATCAAGCTGTGGCACGTACTTGCTGTTACAGCCACTAGATTCAAGCCCAGTTATTAAACAAGCATGATTTTGGAGATTATGAATATTCACAATAGCAGGGTTGAGCCAGAACTGAACAGGTCTTGTTGCAGACCCAAAGGATGGAATTTCAAAACTTCACCCTGTATTTCAAGCTGGAGAAATTCCTGTCCTTTACTCCACAAGCTCTCATCTCGGTTCTAAGCCTGCCACACCAACAACCACTCTGGCGTACCACGCACCAGAGGAACCCACTTTGGCTTTTATATCAGCCATGCTCCAACTGTGTGAACCACCAGAAGCAGTAGCTTTGGGCACGTTGATAAAGGAGACCAATGAGCTTTTCTCTGCTCAGAGAGCTGGACCAGCTTTCCTACCTAAAATCTCCCTTGTGCCCCAGAGATAAAACTGTTGCTGGGAGGTCACACCTGAGGGCATCTGCTTGGTGGTACAGGGTAATGCATCATGCTCTACTGGAAAGAGGTGTAGAGCATCTACCCCATCGGAAGTTTTTTTAAGGTTTAAGGACCAGTTTATGCAATGCCTGTGAATCTTCCCCAGCAGAATTTTTTTCACACTCTTTGAAATGTTTGAAAACACATCAAAAGACTGAAAGCCTGGAGCGTGGCGAGAGAGCGTACAGTCATTGCAGTAAAATGGTTAGCTACTCTTCTATGATTAGTGGATTTTAGGTTAAGCTGGTTCTTTATTTCTAAGAACATTTCCAGCTAGTTGAAAAAATAGCTGAGAAGCACAGGATTCCTGTATATTAAGCATCTATTTGTAGCAGTGCTTCAGACTCCAGTACCTCCCTGACGTTTTCATTCTAGGTAATAAGTAAGTAACTCGCTAATTTCAAAGACAAAACGGTTGTATTAGCTGAATGAACCAAAATCTATTAGTGAAAGCAGTGGTGAAGGGAAAGACAGGGGCAGGGAAATTTCCTCTTTTATCACTTCAGGAAATGGGGTTAAATACGTTGTGTAAATGCACACAGATACATACACAGGTATACACAGATACAACATTTCCACTCATATTATTAATTTAAATTTGAACTCTATAGTTACTTAAAACCTTCATTTGTTCTCTGTGGAAGTGAAACATTAATTAGAAATGCCGTCACCCCACCTCTTTACCCCGTGGCTGCATGAACTGAGTGGCTGACCAGACTGACAGATACACGTGCAGTCAGTGCTATAAATCTCTAGCACAGAGTTTACAGCTCCCTTTGTGCTGGCAGTTCTACACTCCCAGAAGAAAAGACACAAGCAAGCAGGTGCTTCCAGTCTATGGATATGTCTACCTGGACTTGTGCTCTGCCAGTGCCACGAGCTGAGCAGAAGCAGTTTCACTGTGTCTAACAAAGCACAAAGTTGGAGCTGGAGAGTGTTTCTGAGGTCCTAGGTATGCTACCTCAGACTTGGCACCACATCATCTTGGCCATGCCATTTTGGGTCAGAGCATGGAGACAGCTGGTTCCCATCTGACTGCAAAATGGCCTGTAGCCATCCCCTGCACAAACAAAGGAGTGTGGAGAAACAGATGGTGGAGCAGTGTGCCCAAGGCCACACAGGAGGTCAGCAGGAGAAGCAAGAGTGGAGCAGACATCCCTGTGTCCCACAACAATGATTCCTCTCCAGAGTTCACTGCCTGGTAGGGTTTTACTAACAAATAGCATATTTTAAGTCTAGGCAAGACTCCATCTATTTTCTCAACTGCCACCTATCTGTGAGCAGAGTCATTGGGTATTTGTGTCTGGCAGAACATTGGACGGCTGTGTAGAGTTTTCCTTGATTCATTAAAGTTTGTAATACACTACCAAATACATAGAAATAATCCATCAGCCAAAGAAGGAGCAACTTCCACTGAAAGCTTTTGAAATTGTTGTCTACTCACATTACCTTAATAGCAAATAATAAATACGCTTATGGGCAGGAGGCTTTGTCTCATCTGTCTTCAGCCACCTAGATGGACAACCTAAGCCAGATGTCTATGTCTCTGCTAGAACCAGTGGAGAGAAACAGAGCTATCTATTTTAGACACCAATCTAGGAAGAGTTGAATTGCTCTTCAAGGTCCTTTTGGTATAGAAACATCTTGGCTGAGTAGTTTAGTCTGGAAAGCCAACTTTCAGGGATTTTACATTTGATATGAGAAGTTATGCTTTGGAAATAATGCTCTAACTTCATTAGGACCAGGTTTCAGTCCTTGGTTTTGCCTGTTTATACGATATCTTTATGTTCAGCATACAAATACTGCATACAAAAGATTAAAATCTGTCTTCTCACTCACAAATTCATGCAATTTTTTGAAGACTTGAACTTTGTGGGACCCCAGTAATTAGAATGGAATTTGTCATCAGCCTTACTCATAAAAATTATTTGTACACTTATGTTTTGTTTATTTTCAGGTTATTCATCCCTAAAAGCTTTAGCTTAACAATGGAAAGATTAAATAAAATTGAAAAAAATTTCCTTTAATCCATTTTTGCTTTTCAAGGTGAATTACAATATATTTATGTAGGTAAGTGCTTGTATCCCATTTGAAAACATAAGAAACACTGCTGACTTATAGAAGACCTTTTCAGTTTGATAAAGTTCTGTGTGTGCATAAAGCAGACAATTAGTTTTAAAAAGCAGAAATACAATGCCCGAGTTGCAGACTGTCTACTGTAATGTATTTTTATTTTGATAACGCTTTAAAATTGCTAAGATTTTGCACTGATTCCATGTTAGGTATTATAATGTACCCAGTCTGTATAGTAGAAAATCACTGCTTCTTCAGGGGCACTTTTTAGTGTCGTTTTTGGGTGCTGTTTACTGTCTTTTTTTTTATTCTTTAACTACAGGCCATTTCCCTTAAATTACAGGGAACTTTGTTTGAGCTAAAGGAAATAAGATGCTGGCCTTTAACCCCAAGTTGGTGCAGAGCAATACTGTGGTATTCTTTGGAGAAGAATCCTGTATTTGACAGGTTTCAGGCAATTTATGCCTTTTGGGGAACCGAATGGACTCAATGGTCTTCCAAGAGAGCATTAGGTCTACTTGGAAATTTTACTGAAAAACAGACTCTGACATTGAGGATGGAAAACTTAGATAGAGGTTGCCCAGAGAGATGGCGGATGCCCTATCCCTGGAAATATCCAAGGTCAGGTAGGATGGGGCTCTGAGCAACCTGATCAAGATGAAGGTGCTCCTGTTCATTGAAGTGGGTTGGACTGTAGAGGTCCCTTCCAACCAAAACTATTCTTTGATTGTATGACTGAAAGGGTGCTTTGAATGGCATTGACATTTTGCTAATTATGCAGTTTGACATGACCAAGGACCTACAAATATTCGTGACTTTCTCCCTTTTCCACAATCTTTATGGGCACGGGTTATCTCAAAAGTACATCTTCAAAATACGTGTTTAAAATTATTCAGAGAAAACAGTCCCTAGATGTGTCTTTTCCCATTGTCTACAAAGGGAGTCTTTGGGTCAGATGAATACAGTGCATTGGATAAGATGCTCCCAAGGATATTCCAGAAAGCTTGGAAAAGCATTAGCCCATTGAGGAGAAGCTACATATGATTTTTGTCTATCACCCCATTATATTGAAGTGTGGCTGTTCAGAAATGTAGAATCATAGAATGGTTTGGGTTGTAAGGGACCTTAAATATCATCTAGTTCCAACCCCCCTGCTGTGGACAGGGAATATTCCACTAGATCACGTTGCTTGGAGCCCCATCCAACCTGGCCTTGAACACATCAAGGGATGGGGCATCCACAGCTACTCTGGACAATCTGTTCCAGTGTCTCACCACCCTTACAGTCAAAAATTTCTTTGTAATACCTAATCTAAACCTACTCTTCAGTTTAAAGCCGTTCTCCTTGTCCTATCACTACACGCTCTTGTAAAAAGTCTCTCTATGGCCTTCTTGTAAGCTCTCTTTAGGGCTTTGCTGGATGCAGGCTGCTACAACATCTCCCTGGGGCTTTCTCTTCTCCAGGCTGAAGACTCCCAAGTCTCCCAGCCTGTCTTTGATCACCTTAGTGGCCTCGTCAGGACTCATTCCAACAGGTCAAGATCTTGTGTTGGGGGCTTCAGAGCTGGATGCATCACTCCGGTTGGGGTCTCACCTGAGCAGAGCAGAGGGGCAGAATCCCTTCCCTTTCCCTACTGGCCACACCTCTTAAACACAGCCCAGGATGCAGCTGGATTTTGAGTTGTGAGCATGCACTGACAAGTCATACCGAGCTTCTCTTCCACGAACACCCGCGAGTCCTTCTCCCCAGGGCTAGTCTCACTCCATCTTCCCCAGGGCTAAACATCCATTCATAAAGGTCTGTAAACTACAGCATTTTCGTCTTTTGCTTTATTTTGTCCCAAATCTGCCCTTTCTCTTTATTAATAATTCATATGTCCATTTCCATAAATGGAAATTATCTGGTTTTCCTTTCAAATTTAAACAGATTCTATTTGTCTTCAGAACTACTTTGAATTTCACATTACTCTTTTCCTTTTTTTTTCATATACAGATGTGGACTCTATAAAAACATCTACTCCCTGCTGATCTTACAGGCATGTTCTCATTTTTTTGTAGGAGGATCTGCAGAAATATAACTGAATGCAGAGGATGATAAAGAGGAAACAGGTCTTCTTTTTTTCTCAAAT
Source organism: Cnemophilus loriae (assembly GCA_013397755.1). Lineage (NCBI taxonomy): Eukaryota > Metazoa > Chordata > Aves > Passeriformes > Corvidae > Cnemophilus > Cnemophilus loriae. The sequence goes on along the minus strand of VZTF01003500.1, from coordinate 54,619 downwards.
TGAAACGTATGGGAAAAGAAAAAGGTAATAATTTAATATTTTTTAAAAATACATCTCTGGTATCAAAGGCAAAACGATCAAGATGTGAGATTCAGTTACTTATACAGAAATGTTTAGAGTTATTTTTGGGCATGCAGGGTACCTATTTAGTTGCCTCCATCTGCTCATCCATAGGTAACTCAGAGGCTTTGTAATATGTCTGCCAACATCTGACACTGGCATCTAAAATGGTTGATCAAAGACTAGGAAAAATGCCTTCAAGTGACATTGTGTACCTGCGTTTGGAAAGTGAATCTTGCCTTTTCTTTTTAGTTTTGTTTGTGGTAATTTGTCATTGCGTCTTCTTTTTTTTAAAAAAAACATCTAATTTTATGTTTCCATTATTGTTTTTCTTCAGGGAAATCTCGTCTTTGATATATATACAATATTGGTTGGTCTCAGTCACTTGTCAGTAGACCTTGCACAGAAAGGGACTGAAGATGCAACTCCCAAACACCACCCACATGTAAAGTACCAGACATAAAAGTTCTTTTAGTAATTACTGGGGGAAAATATCTCTTGACAGAACGTTTTTTGCTTGAAGAATATTTGTTTCTGGACTAGTGATTCAAAAATTTGTAGAAAGGAGATCTGAGACTAAACACTTGCAGGCTGAAGGAGTCACTGAACCCTGACATTTGCTGTCCTGGGGAAAGATGCTGCCCAGTAAGAACAATGTGGAAAAGTCACCACCATGTTTTTGCTAATGTCTATGTTTTGAAAAGAAGCAGTGATGAGTAGAGTAGAAACACTCTTTCATTAGAAACATGCCACACCATGGGAGTTCTTCGAAGACAAGTCACCTTCACTGCAGACCACAGTAAGATCCTGAAGTTCTGCAGAGTGCCGAGCCCCAAGATGTGTTTCTGTAGAGTTTCTAGTGTTTCTCTTGGCTGACTCCCATCAGTGCCCTGCCCAGCAGGATGGCTGTGCTCAATGTCCTCAGCACTGGCCCATCCTTCTTCTGTGTAAAGGCCTGGGGGTTCATCTTAGACTCCTCTTGAAAGCCCATGTACCCAAAATCATCACATCATCTAATGTTTAAGCACTGTGTCTTCTTTCTTTCCATTCATCCACTGTAAAGGACCAATATATTATAAACAGACTGAAATCACCACGTTATTTTTATACAGACATGTAATGACTAACATGCACAGTAGATTTTATAGTCCTAATATTCTTTTGATGACTACTAATCTGAGCTAGTAAAGCCCCTTAAGCAGTTCCAATTGTCGTTAAAGATCAGATGGGATTGTACAAACTAAAGGTGATGAAAGTGTTGTATGAGATGTCTCTGTAAAAAATTCCATCTTTCATTCAAGTCATTTCCTGGCAATACTCCTGTGAACAGCAGTGAGAATTTTGTGTGAGTACGAATTGGTTGAAGATAACAAAGACAGATCTACACCCTGGGCATCTCTACTATGTATTGTTGTAAGAAGTAGCACCGGGATGTACCCAACCCTTAATTCGTAACAACTAGCAAATTGAGGCTCTTTCTCACCTTGGTTTGCATGAAATGTTTCTATTCTTATCACTTTTTTGCTGTTGGATCTTTGCTGAAAGGGAGAGTTTGCCCTACTATGGAATGGATAGCCTGCTCTGCTAAAGCCGTTCTTGTGTGCTGGGATCCCCAGTTCTGCAGGAAAACTGAGGTCTAGTAAAGCCACTGATGCCATTTACCTCTTGTTCAAGCCCCTCCTGATGGTGCAATTCCCTGACCTGCAGACCTACTCTGAGGAGCAGCTTTGGCAAGGCTGCTTCTTCAGAGCCACATCCTCTCACACATCCCTTGGTTTCCCGACTTTGGGGTGAGTTAAGGCAGAAGGCATATCTCTGTTGGCTGTGCACTATCCTTGGGAAGTATAAAGCCAGAGAATATTGTTGGGCTTTTCTGGGGAAGCTGGGAGTGGCATCGCAGCTGCTGCCTGCCCTACACACCAGTGCAGATCTATACCAGTTAATGACCTCTTGCTTGGCTGTTTCCTTGCTGTAGCTGGTACAAATACTCTCCTATTTCAGAGCTACAAACCCTTCCCATCATATAGATGGGCCCATAAGAGTTTTACCACCCTTACAATTCTGCCCAAGATGCAACACTGACTGACATGAATCGTGTTTTTGCAAGCATTTTTCCATACATAGAAAAATTAATTTAAACTTTGTGAGAAGTTGCCTTAAAATAGAACATAAGATGCACACAGCTTCTCCTGTGGCTTCATTTTATGTTTCCGTGGAAGTAAGAAACCAGAAGAATGTTTCATCAAGAAGCTTTAAAAAAATTTTGTGTGTTAGTAAGGGTAAAGATACAGCAAAGCAAGGGATGAGTGGATGGAACAACAAGTAAATCTGTTTAAAGAACTCCTTCTCCTCTGCAAAGTTTACAATGACTGAATAGTAAATTGTATTTTAATAAGTTTTGTATTCCCCTGGGATATGGTTAAAGGGTTAATTTAACGCTTGACCCATTAAAACCGTTGAGTGCAGTGAGAACCTTGTAAGGCTGATCAGATGATTACTGCTGGAAGATAAGTGGTTGAAAACCGAGCCTCACTAGTTCAGGTAATCAAGGGAAATTGGCATAAAAGAGAAGATGCGGCTGAGTAAAGACAGAACAGCTACCTGAGATTCTATTACTTGTCGTCTTTCAAGCATAATAATGAGATTATAGTAACCCTAAACTGGCTGAAAACAGAAATCTGGCTGTCTGTCAAGTTCATTGTGTTGAGTTTTACAACACTCCAGATCTGGTTCCTCTGAACCTACAATAATTATACCAGGAAGACAGGCTCAAAGAAACCCTTTTCAGCCTTGGACCTTTGTCAGGTTTTGGCTTATGACCAGAGTACCATTGTTTATGTCATGGGAAAGAAAAAAGAAAAAAGAAAAAACCAACCAAAAAACATTGTTAATGTTTATTATTATTTTTTCATCATGCAATTCTTAAAAAAATATTGCCGCAAGTCTTTCCTCACTCCAGCTGTCACACTGCCTTGGGATTTTCTGAATGAACTTATTACAGAACCATGAGCCCCTTGGCTTCTCAGCTGTTATTCCAGTCAGAGCCTTTTGGTGGAATAATTTTTTATGCCTTTCATTGACACACAGTCTTACATCACACACAGGTGGTGTAGTGCTCCTACTACTTAAAAAATAAAAAACTACATGAGAGGCAGAAACAAGGAATCCATTACGTTAACCGCAATTGTACATCTGTTTCCAGCATGGACTAGTCTTAGAATAGGGTTGTTTTGGTGTGGAGAGTTGTCACAAACACGGGATGTGAGATTTTGTTTCTAGACCGATTCGAGATGGCAGCTGTAAGGCTGTAGTTCAGGAAGGCTTTTAGGCACATTTGGAGTCCAGTTGGCTTCAGCTCTGTCAGGTGCATCATTTCTCCTGCTCAGAAGGAGCCTCTACCTGCCCTTCCTTCTGTCTTGGTTCATGCTCATATAAATGCTTTTCCAGGTCAGTATAGTCTTGGGATGTTAGTAGGAAGAGATACTTGCATCCGTGACTCACTTCAGACTGTGAAAAGATAATCAGGTTAAAAGTCATTATTTACTGTGAAAAGAGCTGTGTCAGAGGAGAGTGTCACCAACCTGTTCCTGGAGGTCACTATTGTTGCTGTCGCATGGGCAGAGCTGCCTGGGTTAGCCTGGATGAGCCGGGCAGCTGGCATTAAGCTGGCTGCTTTCTGCCAAAGTGCTTTACAGGATTGTTCACACAGCCAGAGCTGCTGGAGCAGTAACCTCCCACCACGGTCAGGGATCAGCACCTCCGCACAGTACTGCCGTCACTTAGCATGGCAGTAAGAGGGGACATCTTACACAGCTTCAAGCCTCCACGCAAGAGGTGCTGATCTCGCGGCCCCTGATGCTGGCAGACAAGCTCTTTTGCCTCATGTGTTTTGTAGTCTTGTGAGCCGATCTAACTGAGTTGCCAAAGAACCCTTTCCCCTGCTCTAAACTGTGTCTCCCAGAGGGAGTCAGAGCACAGGAATGTCAGTTTGCAGTTCCAAAAAGTCCTTCAGACACAGATCAGGCCCTAAGCACATGTATGGACTTAGGAATATGATTACATGCTTTGTCCAATGGAGACTGTGCTTGGAGCAAGTGTGTTTCAGACAGACATCCAGCGTGTGTTAACGGCTGTGCCCACTGCAGGCTCTCCCATGATTTTTTAAAGGCTGTTGTGTTGTGACATTGCTCATGAACTGCCTTTATTCCCATTTTCAACTCCCAAATATCCATGCAGAAAAAGAACTACTGTTTGTTGAATAAGGATAATGACTATCACTGAGCTACCTTCCATGGCTGCCATGAATTAGCAGCCACTGGTAAATACTCCTTAAGTCACAAATATTTTTGAGACCTTAACAATGGACTTCAGAGCCTAATTTTCAGTGCTCCTATTTCTTAAACGTGAGGTTTGTGTCTCAGTGCTTTTTCTGAAAAAGCCACATCGTATGTGAAGTTCTCATGTGAGCAGTACAGAACAGCCCTATGGCCTTAACCTTAAAACTGAACAGAATTTCTGGCAGGAGTGTGTCTCATGAATCACACAGTAGATGTTTTTATTTCAGAGCTATCTTCCCTGTTTGTTCTGAAAATCAGATTCTTTGTCTCATAACTAATAACCAAGGCCCTCAGAATCACCAAGTTTATGTCAAAGCAGAGCTAAATTATGAACAACCTTTGCAGTCTCAGGCCTGGTTCTCATAAATCAAAGTCTATTCAATGATGCCTCTGCAGTACCTAAATCACTGGCTATGAGAAATGAAAATACACTGTACTATGGTATTTGCAATTAATACAGGATCTGTGGTGCCAAATGTTCAGAGCCCTCAAAGAGCTAGCTCAGGAAGATGGAACACTGCGGTTAAACAGACTGGTGAATTTGGCATCAAATCAGGTATTTTTCACTTCAAAATGATGATTCATCAAAATGTAACCATTTCATGGAAGTCTATGTTTTAGCAAAGCTACCCTGGGAGAGTTTAACCCAACCTCAGAGGGGAGGACTGGTCATTATGGAAAGAGACAACAGCTTGAGGCCAAGAAGTGAGCTGAGCTCAATGCCTGCAAACAGATACTAGTACTGGCTTTTTAGTTTACTGCAGATTTTATTTAAGGAGGAGAGAAAAAGGAAAAAGTATTTATAAGAGTTCAGTTTCTGAAAATAGATATATATCTAAAATTTTGGGTGTAAAATCCTAAGGCTTCCTGGAAAAGCCACATTGTATGGGCCTTTCTCATGCAGGCAACACAGAACAGTCCCTTCCTGGGGAACCTCCCTTCCTGGGTTGAGCAGAGAAAGATCACAGCACAGTCCAAGCTGTCCAGAGAGCAGAGGGGTGCAGGATTTGAACAGAGGGCTGCCCAAAAAGTTCTGTGCACAGTGCTCTGCTTTTCCCTCCACAGCCATGTACCTGATCCCGTATCTACTCTCATGAACCCAGGAGTGCTCACAGTCCCCATGCTTCTGCCATTTACATTGAATATGCCTGGTAAGATGAAATTCATTAATGCCCATTTGCACATGGAATAGCAAGTTCAGCTAAGGTAGAACTGAGAAACTCATTCTTCACTCTTCTGTCCTGTACTTATATTAGTTCATATATACCTGACATGGTTCAGTTACTATTTACTACTAACATGGATTTAGGACCTCATCTTCATATATTAAAAAAAAAAAAATTACTTGCATGAATAAGTGAAACAGGAATGTGAAAAGAAACAGGAATACTTGAAGACCAGCACAAGTCCTGAAAGACGGGGGTTAAGTACGCTTCACTTCAATTGCCTCAGTATTAGCAACTCTGAAAAAAAGAATGTTTGTAATATTGAATGAACCTCTGCAGTGATGTTAAGGCCAAATATTATGAAGGAACTACGGGGAAACTGCAGAGTTAATAGAACTGAATTGAAGCAAGGATTTTCAGAAGTGACTTAATCTGAGGCTTGAAAACTGAAAGAACTTTTATCCTTGTTGAGAAACTGCTGGCTCCCTTCACCCAAACATATTTATATAGATATTTAACTGATTTCACTAGTGAACAAGCTAATGTATTCTAGAACAATTTATTTTAAAATGTGAACTGTAAAATTATGCTACAAAGTTTATTAAACTTTCAGGTGTTACATTTTGACATACTCAGATCTTTCCTTTAACAATGACAGAATGCTACACAAAAATACTGCATTTCATCTGGTGCAGGTCTTTATCTTATCTTGACAGATTATTGCTGGTTAAATTGTAGAGCTGACTTAAAGGCAGGACTCTTCAAGGGAGTGAGAAATTAAGGCTTCACCAAATGGTAATAAAGCTATTAAAAATGCAAACAGAAAACAGCTACACTGTACAGGTTAGACAGCTAATCCAAACTAGCAGTTTAAAAAAGCAGAGCAATTACACTTTTATTTAAATGCAAGGAATATGAGCAAGAATAGAATGAGGTGCCTTGTTTAAATGCATTCTTTTGAATATTTATTAGAAATAATACATGTAGTTAAGCCACTTATCTGATTTCAGTGAATAAGTAAAATGAAAAAGATCAATTTTCATAATTATACTAAAGAAGTCTGTCTTTCATAAAAATCTCATTAATAACACCATTATTACTGAAAAAATATCTCAGTATTATTATTGTTATTCTAATTATCAGCAAAATGCTACTGATAATGTTGTCATAAAATTCCTTTTTAGTATCCTATTAAGGAAGATAGACTAAGTAGTGGTTTAAGTTAAATCTAGATACTAAGTGGCATTTAGAAAAAAAATATTCTTTGTGTATTTGGATAAAATACATTATGTGTATAATTACATAAATTACTTCAGGTTTGGCAAACAAGAGATATATAGATAATGCTTCGTGCATATGTATTGTTGTATCTATAGAACTATATAGTCAGCTTGGAAGGAAACACACTGAGGCATGCAAGCAGAGTAACAAAATGTTGCCTGAGGACAAAAATAGTTTCTTGGCAAAATTTTAACAGACATTTTCTCTTATTTTTCATCATAATTATTAGAGGGCCTGTCAATCCTTGCTATTTCTTAGTACTTACCTGGATTTAATAAATTGCTAAATATCCGGGGATCCTCTAGATTTTAATATTAGAAAGGGCATATTACCTTACACAGGAAGGAAATTTTAGCTGCTTATATCCATTTTCCAGCATGATTCGAAACTAGGCCAGCGTGGGCTGCAGCACAGAGGAGGGAGCAGGAAGGATTTTTGGAGCTGTAACCTGACAGTTCTTCACCCTTATGGCAGACAAGGGCCTGGACAGCCAACATGGCTAGAGAAGAAGAGAATTTGTTCCTGCCATGTAATTCTCAATACATGGGCTGGCACCGTGGTGAGGATCAGCAGGCACAGAGACCAGAACCTCGGCCAGACAAACGAGACAGCTGGTTCCCCATCCAAAAAGCTGACTAATAAATAATAGCTATGGTAGCAACCAAAGTCAGTAAAAAACAGGTATGCAGGCTTCCTTGGGAGGTAAAAGGTTGCAAAGAGCTTTCTGAAGCAGGAGTCATCTGGAAGATGAAGAGATGGTTGGAAATGTTGCTCAAATTGTCATGAGAAGGCAATCTGCTGCCATGCAGCCCTCTCTGGGCTTTCACACCATGCAGAAAGAAATACACCACTGGCAGTGAAACAGTCTTATAACCCATATCTCTGGAAAGATAATGTAATAAGATGTAGTCTGGTTTATTAAGCAATAGATTTTCATTGATTTGGATAGTTCTGGCAATTTCTGGTTCTGCTTTCATAGCCACAGCAACTTAAGTAATAGCGGAAACAAGTTCTTTTGACAGTACAACAAGATGCTGGTGTCTGGGAGGCAATGAAAAGAGTAGACTGAAGGACACTTTTCTGCCCAGGTCTTGATTATTAATATACACATGTCCTTAAATGCACAAAAACATGGAGGGCAGTGGCTGGGGGAATGGCTCTTTACCATAGTGCTGATTAAGCAATGCCTACAGGCACGATTAAGGAGGATCTAAGGAAAAATTCAAGGCTTTTCCTGAACAGGGTTAGAAAGAAACACATTCCAAAGTAGATCATAGACTGTTTTTCTCTTTATGTGTATTATTTTTTGTTAATTGGTATCATGTTCTGAAAAAAAGCCCTGGCAAGTGAAATTTGTTTGTGTCTATAACTTGACTACCTTCTCCTGTATTAAAACGCGTAGAGAAAATTCATTTATCTGAGTAGAGGGAGTCAGGTAACTTTCAGAAACAACTTCCAGTGTATTGCAACCACTGGATGCAATAGAGATAGTTGTACTTACACCAATGTGTCACAGGTGGCATTTGCCACTATGCGTGAGAGTTAAAGCAAACAGAAACAGCTTTTATCACAGCAGAATGTCATGATCTGCACTTAGGGTTCAATCTTTCCATCGACTATGTAGGCACAAATTGACATGCCTCAGAGAGTAGGATTGAATTCTCCACTTGTTTTAGAAAGTGTTCTAAAAATAAAATCAATATAGGGAGTTGTAAAAATAACTTTTTTTTTACTTGCTAGGGAGAACTGCATAAATTACAGCTTTATTTTCTTCTACTTGAGAATTATGTAAGTCGTACGAAAAGCTCAAAATAATTTTATACAACCATTGTGATTTTGCATCTGCGTGTCTCTAGCAATTTCTTTTTTCCTCCTTTTTTTCTTTCCCCCTTTCTCTTGTTCTCTCTCCTCCACTCTCTGTCACTCCATGACTCACAGGCAAGCACACACATACACACACTCTTCAGTAATAAGGGCATATGCCGTAGGCAACCCCCAGTTTTTGCGCTTGAAAGTGTTCCTGTGGCTTCCAGTCTGATTTTTCTCAGCTTCGATGTACAACCACCTACCTTTGCAGGAAAAATTGATTTCAGTTGATCTCTTGGGTGCACACTTAGGGCAGGTTTCACTTAGTCAATCTCAGTCTCCATCCCACTGTTTGGATTTACTGTGGGTACTTTGTAAACAGCAGCTACTTTTAAGAAGATAGAATACAAATAAAACAATAATAGTGGTGCACAGTCTTCAAGACAAGAACTGTCTCCTTTTCTCTAGCACTATTTTCTGTTACTGTAACAAAGCAGATTGTAATTAACTAGGGACCCAAAGATTCCTCACATTCCAGCTAAATCCTGCAATTTTCCTGTCCAAAAACCCTCACTAGATTTTCTTAGCAAAACTTAAAGCCTGCATGAGAGCAAAGCTTCTGTCCCCAGTCTCCCCAGGAACACGGGCTTCCTGGGGCTGTGTGTGCAGTTAAACCTGCATTCACAAAACCAGCAACAAAACTCATGGTAACCCAGGTGTGCTCCCATCCTCGCAGTCCTTGATTATGTGATCACAAAGCCACCCCTCCCCATTCCCCCAACCGTATGAATTTTGTCTACAAAGTTGGGCACATGGGTGTTTTACAATATTCTTTTAGTCTAACCCAACTACTTTAATTGATGTGTCAGAACCTTTATTGCTGTAATCGCTCTTCTCTCAAACGTTCACACTAACAAATTGTTCAGCCTTGATGTGCTGTGTACTTACCAAAAGGAAAACCTTGTTTTCTTCTGGAGAAGGTACTTCAGAAATGTAAGCACGTAGAATTGTAGAAATGTCTTTTGATGAGTCGAGTGTCTTGTTTGTGACTGTATCTCCTACATAAAGCTGTACCTGCTTTGTGTTTTTCCTGTGACCAGTCCTCGGGTTCTTTTAAGGCTTGCATTCACTGATGATTGTGTTAGATCTCCTTTCCTTCTCCATTTCCTTTTCTTCTCACCTCACCTCTCCTCTCCTTCCTTCTTTCCATTTTTCCTTTTTCCTTTTCCTTATTCATAAGAATCTGCCCTTGTTTATTGCTGATCTGTAAGTCAACAGCATCTCAAAGACATTGAGGTGCTGGAGCGTGTCCAGAGAAGGGCAGTGGAGATGGCAGATGGATCACAAATGTGATGGGGGGTGGCTGAGGAAGCTGGGGGTACTCAGCCTGGAGAAAAGGAGATTCAGGGGGAACCTCATCACTCTCTACAAGTACCTGAAAGGAAGCAGTGGTGAGCTGGGTGTTGGTCTCTTCTCCTAAGAAACAAGCAATAGGACAAGAGGAAACGGCCTCAAGTTGTTCCAGTGGAGGTTTAGATTGGATATTAGGAGAATTGTTGTCACTCAAAGGTTGATCAAGCATTGGAACAGGCTGCCAGGAAAGTGGTGGAGACACCATCACTGGAGGTATTGCAAAGACATGTAAATGTGGCACTTGGGGACACAGTTTAATCGTGGACTTGGCAGTTCTGAGTTAATAGTTGGACTTGATGATCTTGAATATCTTTTCCAACGTAAATGATGCTGTGATTCAATAAGTCGGTAAGAATAATTTGAAAAACTAATTCCCAGAAAAATACTTGGACTATATCTATGTATTCAAATGTTATCTTTTCACATTTAGATTAGCACAAACACAGAAATAATATTTGTTGCAGGTATTCATCCTGAAATGAGCTCTGAAAGCATCATCTTACACACAGAAGTGCCACAGCTTCCTAAAACTACTTTTATGCATGAAAAATTGAATTTTTTCACTTAGGCATTTTTTAAGAATTGAAACAAAACATTAGTGAAATAATTGCTAAGTCCAGGAAATTACTGCAGAGTGATATGTTACACATAATATCTGTCAGTGTTACTGCAAGTGGATGTGTTTTGGGCCAGATTGTGGCCAGCCACTGAGAATTTCAGGAGAGAAAGAGCAGGCTACAGCAACTAGATAGTATTTTTCTTTCTTGAAGTTATCTTTCTGTGCTATCTGACTGCTGTGTCCCTGTTCCCAGGAGAGGTCAGGAAAAGCAAGATTTTGTAAATCACTGGATGTTAAGCTAAGACCCAAAAATCTACTTCAGTCAGGGCAGACTCATAACTGCTCCTGCTTTGCTCCAAGGAGCAAAACTGGCCCTTGGGAATATGAACTGAGCACCTCAGGTGCACGAAAAGAAGCACTCACTTCAAAGCGTGTCGGGGAGCATTTGACAAACTACCCATTGAAAGTTAGATAGAAACAATGCCCATTAATGCCCGCCAAGCACTCCGTAGAGACACCTGTAATCATTTCTCCACCAGTATTAGCATGAATTAACTGCATTAGCTTCTTTCCTTTGATTTCTAAATGTGATGTAACCTTAAAACTCCAAATCTTTTATTTGTTCTGTTACGCATTTCAGGTTCTCCACAACAGTTCCTGTAAATTTCACCATGGCTCCATACATAATTTCTCTTCACACAAAGCTGTTGTTGACTTAACATTATGTAGAAAAACATATACCCCATCTCTCCAGGTTCTCCACCCTAATTTCTCTCCTGATATTGGAGGTGTATTATGACTTTTATTTCTATTTGCCACTTTAGGGGAAGGATATGTTTATAATTTTGACAATGCATATGCTTATGGTTAAAGGGTATTTTCTGTCTCCAAGTAGGAAGGCAAATAACTGTTTTCAGTCACTACTTATTAAATAAAATTGTAGCTAGAAAACGGCCAACTATAGCCATTTTTAAGTCTATCTATTCAGTTAGCATGGCATTCCCATCTAGAAGATATTTACTGTTAAGAAAAATTACAGAAAAAACAGATATATGGGAACGGGAGAGGGGGGACAGAATGATTCATAGAAAGAGTCATGGCTCCTGTGGAGCTATTCTTTGTTTCACAACACAGTCTGTGCTGTGATCCTGTCTGCTCAAAAAAGTGTAAAAGGGTCTGTTATTTCACCCCTCATTTACATGGTAAGAGCATGTTTTGATCTCCAACTTCTGAACAAAGAAAATACAGTAGCCCATGCTCTGAATTTGAACCCTTCCTTTATGAAAAAGCATGTTACTGTAAACATTAACTCTGCTAATAGTCCTCAGAAACACTCTTTTCTGTCTTTGCTGTGACAAATGTCGACCTGCCTTGGCTGTGAGGTTTGCCCTCATTTGAAGGTCCAAGGCTCTCTTACAGTTTCCCCCTTCCAACCAGCGTAGCTGATGAGCTGACCCAGCATGTGCGTAACTGTTGTACTTGTGGCGGGTCATCTTCATTGGCTTCGGGCTCCTCAAACCATTAGGACTTATGGGAGAACGTGGTTCTTTTAGGTGCATAAACTTCACAGAGTCACAAAGTGTTTATGGTTCTAAGGGACCTCCAGAAGCTGGTCCAACACTCCTGCTCAAGCAGGGACACCTAGAGCCAGCTGGTCAGGACCATGCCTGGACAACTGACCTATCTCCAAGGACAGAGACTCCACAGACCCGCTGGACAACCTGTGCATGTTGTTGGTCATCCTCACAGCACAGTATTTTTTTATATATAAGAGGAGGGTCCTGAGTTTCGGGTTGTGCCCATTGCCACTTGTCTTGTCACCACTGAAAAGAGCCTGTCTGTCTTCCTTGCACCTCCCATTCAGATATCTGTATACATTGATAAGATCCCCTGAGCCTTCTCTTCTCCAGCTGGACAGTTCCAACTCTCTCAACCTGTCCTCATATGAAAGGTGCTCCAGCCCCTTAACAATCTTCATGGACATTCACTGGAATTCCTCCATTATGTCCATGTCCTCTTGTACTGGAGAGTCCAGAGCTGGACACAGCAATCTCCTTGTGCTGAGGACAATGCCACAAGTGCTGAGGAGAATGGTCACCTCCCCTGACCCGCTGAAAAGCAATACCTGCTGTCCAGCCGGGCAGCATGCTCTGGTACCTGGGGTGTTTCCCTCTCTAGGTGCAGAACTTTTCACTTCCCCTTGTTGAACTTCATGAGGTTTTTGGCAGTTCATTTCTTCAGCCTGTCAAGGTCCCTCTGGATGGCAGCATGACCCTGGCAGATCAGTCAATCTTCCTAGTTCTGTGTCATCTACAAATTTGCTAAGGGTGCACTCTGCCCTGTCATCCAGATCTTTAATGAAGATGTTAAACAGGATTGGATCTCAGTGGTAAACTGCTAGTGAGAAGTCTCCAACTAGACTTCATGAGACTGACCACTACCCTCTAGGCCCAGCCTTTTCATTCAGTTTTGAATCCACCTCACTATTTGCTCATCCAACCCATAATTCAACAGTGTCAAAAGCCTTATTGAAGTCCAGGTAGAAAATACCCACTGCTCTCCTCTCATATACCCTGACACTCATTTCAGCATAGAAGGTTATAAAGTTGGTCAAATATGACTTCGCTTTGATGAAGCCGTGCTGACTACTCCTTGACAACTTTCTTGTCCTTCAGGTGCCTGGACATTATTTTCAGGATGGTTCCCTCACCTTCCAAAGGATCGAGGTGAGTCTGAGCAGCCTCTAGTTCCCAGAGTCCTTCTTCCCTTCTTGGAGACTGGAGTGATATTTGCTTTTCTCCAGCCTTTGGGAAGTTCTCCCAGTCACCATGATTGATCTAAGATCATTGACAGTTGCCTCACAATTCACAGTGACAGCTGCTGGTTCCTCAGCGCTTGAGTGCGTTCAGGCCCCACGGACTTACATATGCCTGGTTTATTTAAGTGCCCCGAGACCCGATCCTCTTCCACCAAGGGTACATTTTTCTTGCTCCAGCCTTTCCTCTGGTCTCTTAGACCTGGAATTCTTGAAGGCTGTTCTTGCTAATAAAGACTGAGGCAAAGAAGACATGAAGTACCTCATGTCCTGCATAACCAGGTCCCTGACCTCCTTCAACAACGGGCCCACATTTTCGTTAGCCTTCCTTTTGTCACCTGTGTACTTATAGAAGCCCTTCTGTTGCCTTTGCTATCCCTTACCACATTCAGTTCAAGTAAATTTGACAGTGACTTTTTTCCTCTGAGTTCTGGGATAACACATTGGGTTTCTGCAGCCCAGGGGATAACTGTGATGAAATTATGTGTGTTAGAATAACATCAAGACCCAGAGGATGGTATTCCCTGTCACCACGTCTAACTGCAGACCTGGAGAAGCATCAGCTGAAGGTAAGGTACTGTTAGTCCTGCTTCTCAAACACTGTGACAGGATTGTCAGCCTGGGCTGAAAGCACCATCCAACTCAGACGAGAGCTTGTTGGGATAGATGGGTTGGATATTAAGAGTGTGGGAGCTGTGTTTAAGCCTGTTTAAATCATGAAGGCTGTGACACTAGGCACTGTTAGTCTAGTTTTACTCCCATAACATGGGCACCCTGACATCTTTACTGTATCCATGCTAGTTCACACACAAATCCCTACTCCAGTAAGTTACTTGTTTTCCTGGGGATGTAAATCTTAGTGCAGTTGATAGGCCAGTTTGTTGCAGGACACATGACAAATAAGCCACCTGGCTGTGGCTAATTCTGCCTTGAGCAATCCTGTAAACTCTCCCACACATCCTTGCACAACCTGGCATCCCCATGCCATCATGCCCCTTCCCATGCCACACATCACTCATTCTCAGCATCATGCTAGAGACTCCCTCTGCTGTAGGCTCTGACCTGCTTTACACTGAAAAGTCACTTTACACTGAACTCCACAAAATTCCGTGAAGAGTGATGTCTCAAAGTCACAGGGTGCCAGCAGACACCTGGATTAGGCAAGGGCAGACAGCAGTATCCTAGGGCAGGGGAGTCACCAGCCAGCCCTACACTTGACAAGGGTCCCAAGGTCTCTCACCAGTGCGCTCTCCAGAAGGTGTGGATATAGCGTAAAATATAGACTCTGTGTCTGTGCATTTTATTTTATACTATTTTTCTAATTGGCAATAAATATAACTGGAAGAAGAATGGTAATAAAACATCACTAAAGAAAACTCACACATTGTCCTGTAGGTATTCAAAGGGCAAGCTGCTACTGTGGAGCACTGTGATTGGAGGCACCCGGCACTGACAAAGAGACAAGAGCCCACCCAGCTGGGTGCTGTGTGAGATCCCTGTGGATTCAGAGGGGGGAAGAGAGCCGATCTCCAAAGACTGCATGCTGCAAAGGCAGCTGCCCAGAGATGCCACAGGAGAAGAGATCTGCCTGAGCTCCTCAACACTTCTGCAGGCAGCCACTTCTGCAGCTTCAACTTCATGATTAGGCTCTGTTTGAGGAGTAGATATTCCTGGCAAAAGTGGTTTTGTTTAGTTTTAAGAGAGAAAGAGAATTTGTCTTCCATCCTGGAATTAGGTGGTGTTTAGATTACTTTGAACGCATTTAGATTGTAAAGTAGCCCAGGCAAGATGTTAGTCATCAAAATTTCCAGACTCAAGATTTCTAAAGGTTTTTTAAAGGTAACTCTGGGCACCTAACAGACTGAGGCTGAACAGTGAAGTAGACTGTTTTGGGCAGTTACCGAGGAATAGAGGAAAAACAGCCTTGGACACTCCAAAATGTTGTCCAAAGCACTAGGCTAGTCACTGGAGAGCAGAGCTGTGATCAGTTGGTGGAACTCTGGCTGTTTCTCAGTTTAAAACAAAGATATCCCTTGTGATTATTTGGTGGCTTGGTCCCCTCTTGCAGGGACCTAGCTGTGTCCTTCGCATATTAAAAAATGCAGAGTGATTCATAGTGTGTGACAAATGTTTGTGGCAATCTCAAGAGTGCAGCCAGCATCAGCCTTCCGAGGGTGTGAAGCAGGTCCTTATGAAACATGGTGAATTTTGCTGTGGTCAACTCAACATCTTTTTCCTTCCTTGGTATGGGATTCCATGCAGTTGTTCCTGTTGCCTGTCCATAAATTGGAGACTGGACCAAATGTAACTGGGTTTGTGTACATATTACCACATGGTTTTAGATTACTACATAGTTTTAGTTTGTGAGGGAGTGCAGCGAGGAACAGCACCACTGAGCAAAGGTCCTACTGAACACCAAACAAAGACTTGGTAGCTCTGCATTTATGCAAAAGTGACAAAACTGTGTTGGCATCTTTTTCATAACCATGAATTCCCTCAGAACCTCTCCCAAAAGGCCTGAGGAGCAAACAAAAATCTGGTCATGCCATTCAGAAAGAGGATTTACATGAGTGTGTCACGTGTAATTGCTTGCATTAGTAGATGCCATTGGCATGTGTTTATATAACTATATTTTATACTTTTTATTATATAATTTATAACATTTATTAATAATTTAATGACTCAAAAATGTGAAAGATGTGCCAGAAAAAGCCCAAAGAAATCACAATGTGTTCCTTTCCCAGAATAGCATGAAGACTGAATTGAAGGCGAAAAGGAGCCTTGGGACCACGGATCTAAGAAGAAAATCATATAATGGGTCCCATCAATGAGACATTGACAACTTTCTCAGCTGTCCCTCCTTACCTGTTCTTCTTCAAATGGAAGATAATTAGGAAAAAAACCCTCAAATTCTTAGAAATTCTGGGAAATAATATTTCTGATATAAAGTCTCATCTCAGATACAGGGTATAAATGCTTGTGAAGAAGAAAAATATGATGCATATTGGATCTGATGTCCACTGGAGAGCAGAAAAGGAAGGAGACAACGGGGAAAACAGGTGGAAGAAGGCAGGGTGATTGGCAACATGTTTATATTTTGACAGTTTCCAATGTTACAACATTCGGTTTTGTTCTCACTGGCAATAACTCAGTCATCTTCACCAAAGGAAAAAAAAAAGGAGCGTATTTTGAGGGAAAAACCATTGTCTGATGGTCATTCTGACCAACCTTATCAGGGAGGTGATAGCCAAGTGATGCTGATCCTCAAAGAGAAAAACTTCGAATTCATAGGTGACAGACATGGGTCAAGACATGTGGACTGAAGAATGGGTCAGACAGGTGAAGCAACTGTGAGAGAGGAGTTTCAGAAAACAGAAAATATATAACTATCAGAGTAACAGGCATGTAATAAATGAAAAGAAAGCATCATAGTATGGAACATAATATCACCTTGTTGGAAAAGACTATTTTAGTCTCAGAAAACACATATAAATGAGACCATAAGGAATATGGCAGTGTTTGTTGAAAATCTGAGCCATTAAAAGGTGAATCAGGTGAAGAGACAAAGCCACATTTCTAGGGAGCCTCAGTGCATGGCAGAGACACAGAGATGCTTGTACAGCCCGGTAAAACTGACTGATGGACTATAATAGAGACTGCTGGGGAGTGAGGGGTACTTAGCAGAAAAAGGTGTCAGCATTCTGTCATGCAGCAGGTATCAGGAGAACTGCAGTTGATCACCAGAATACATTTTAAGATAACGGAAAAAGCAGTGATTATGCAGGTATATTAAAGAACAGGGATAGCAGAAAGTTCTAAACTGTTTTGTTCTTTTTCTACTTGAGAACAGAGCATAGAAGCATTTGAGAATTAGACTTTCTTGTAATGCTAGTGAATGAAAATGAACATTAAATTTGTCCAAAGCTTGTGACTTCACATCATAGACTCTTAGGAACAGCATGTCAGAAAAAATATTTGTTATTGCTGCTGACTTTCAAAAAACTCTTCTATATTTCCAATAGAATTGAGGGCCCAGGAATCTTGAAGCTTGAGCTAGGTAGGCTTGTCCTTGCCTACAAAAAAAAGGAGATTCTATTTTCCAGTGGGAAAGCAGAAATTAATTCATAATTCCAACCTCCTATTTATTAGTTCCACTCACCAGTAATGGGCAAGAAACAAACCCGTGTGACTTGGGGGACTGGTTACTGTGGGGGAGCATTAAGCATGAATGGTGAAGGCACAGATCCAACATGCAGTGGGCAGAAATTGGCTGAAATATGTTCCCAGCAAGCATTTCTCAAATACTTATAAGTAACAACAAAATACAAAAACCCCTAAACTGTTCCAATTGGTTTGTTAAACGATAATAGCCCATCATTTGGTGAACATACTGTTTGCCATCAACTGTTTGTCCATCCCTCCTGCTGATGGAAGAGAGCTCTGGCTGAGTGGACAGATGTTTCTTTCTGCTAACTTTGACAACACTTGGGTCCATGGTCCTTGACCAGAGGAACTAATTAAGTATTAAAATCAGCTCTTTGTAAGACAGGAAGAAAGAAAGGGTAGAACCACTGAAGAACATGAGGCACTGATTAACTCACAAGTGTTTCCTGTATAATGCAAATCATTAATGCGTAATGGTCTCTGAGACTAATAAACCAGAACCGTAAATATAACAACAATATCACAAATAATATATGAATCCTACAGAATCTTTTTTCTTTCTTCATTAATTGTTCAATCTGTAAGAATAATTTCTTTAACTTCTTATTTACTAATCTTTACATTTTGATTCTGTACATTACAACTGAACTTAGCTGGCAGGTTCTTTGTAGCATGGGTAATGGTGATAAAAAATAAGAAAATAGCTCTCCTCAAGTACTGAAATGTGGAAAATTTGCCAGAATTAGCACAAATGCAGACTACAATCAGCCTAATATTAAATGAACACTCACTGTATCTTTCTTCTGCCTGTTAAACTACTAATTGATGTGCTGCTGATGAATAAAAGGGCTGGCATTTCAGCCATGAACTCCCTTCACCGCTGCAGTTTACTGAGAGCCCCAAGCTGCTGAGCTCATTACAGATCCCTTCACTGAACTGGCTTTACAGGCAATTTTGTGAAGGGGCAGCATCAGAGCTAGCCCACTGATTGGGACTCCATCGGCTCAGCAGGGCTCCAGGAGTTCGGGGGAGAGAGCACAGCACTGAGCTAAAAATACGTCTTTGCCTCTGTAGTGCCAGGAAGATTGCCTGGCTGCGCTAATTGGGAGGGACCTGGAGATCTGGGTGGTATTTTAGGCTAATCTCGAGGTGGGACCTCTGCAGCACGTATGTGGCTCTGAATATAATCTCCTTCGGCACCGTCATTTACACCATTGCAGGCATTTACAATCAGAACCATCCTTGATTGACTCATGGCTGTTGCTGCACCTTAGACTCATCTTGCAGGAGTGAGGGGGGATGAGGGAAAGTGAAATGGCTGTGCACTGAACACAGTGACGATTTTAATGTGGTGTTGAACTTATAAAATGGGAGAAATTGCTCTGGCAGGACCAGGGCTTAGTAGGACTGCTCAGATAAATTGTCCTCCCTCAGAAACTGACTGTAGAGTTGCACAACAGAGAGGGTTTTCTTAAACCCCCTCTGCTGAGATTTATTTTTCAGTCCTGCCCTCTTTCTCTGTGTAATCTTATTTTTAATTCTCTGAACAACCTAGCTCTTATATCAGCATTCCCTATCTCAGCTCTATTTAGAGCCCAAAACTCCAGCATTTGAAAACTGGGGTGGTCAGAGGAGTCTGTGTTTCTGCTCATGATGAATGGACTTGGTGAGGCAGAAGGAAATAAAGAAGAGAGAAAAACAGGAGGAGTGTAAGAAACAGTCACAGACTGAAAGCGTGCATAAAATCAACAGAAGTAAAAAGTCTGGCAGAAAAGGCTAGAAGGAAAACTCGATCATGGGAAATATTGAGCAACTGAGCATTTTTTACTAAGTAACACACTGGACTATTTTGTTCGTTTGTTTGCTTGCTTGCTCGCTTTGACAGACATACAGTTTTACAGGGTATTGCTTGTTTTACTAGTAAAATGTATTTCAGCAAAACAGAATATGTCATCTCTCCAATTTTTTTTATTAAGCAACTTCATAAAATACAAGCATGATTATGTGAGAAATGTCAATTGCTCATTCATTGCATGAAATATCTGTTCCATTGACCAGTCTACCAACTGTCAATCACAGGCTGAAATACCTAAAGTAAGTTTTATAAATCTCTTTGCATGTTACTGCAACATTCTCATGAAACAGTTGCAGTGGAGATTTTACAGCATATATGAATTATAACAGTATAATTATCCAAAGAAAATGCAAATTCAATTAAGTTTAATGTGTTACTTTTACCCCCAAGCAAAGTGCTTTACAAACTTTAGTGTATCATTTCTTTGCACAGCATCAGTCCTCCAACCATGCTGCTGCAGTGATCTTAACGCTGGACATAAACACTAGGCAACCTTCCAAGAGAAAATGAAGAACAGTGCCCTCACCCAAAGCAAGATGGAAAATTTCGGGATATTAAAGCACACTCGCAAATAAATGAAAGGAGGAAGTTTCTAGATTTTGAAACGGCACCTCTTTTCAGGCAACTACATCTATATTTAGAAACCCCAATGAAGAGGTTGATGTCTGTAAGTGCTGAAGGGACAAACACCTTTTATTTTCCCATTAAGGCTCTGCACCTAAAGCTCTAACCCTGAAGTAACAGCTGATATGTCACTTTTCAGTTTTTTACAGTTGTTGCTAGTTATTTCTAATGCCTTTATGACTAATGTAATTCTAATAAGAACTTGACATGAGCCACTGCTCCGGGTTTAAAATGGTCTTAATTCTGCACAGCTGCTTGAGAACATCTGGCTATGAACCTAGAGGATATCGGAAAGACTTCAGAGGAGAACAAGTAGCATGGTTAAAAGACTGGAAAGCATTATTGGCAGAGTATGTAGAAGAAAGGTAAGGTACTCAGCCTAGGTAAATAGTATTAAAGCCCATGTTAAAGGATGACTTGGCCACGCAGGGTCTGGATGGGGGCAAAAAGATGGCTATAGAGGACTCTTCAGTCTATCAGGAAAACATACTCATGCTACACTGCAACTGGAAGTTCCAGCTAGTCAAATTCTTACTTGAAAAAAAGTCAAAATGGTCAGTGGTGATGACAGTTAACCACTGAAACTGTCTACTGAAAGTTGTGAATTTTTCATACTTGACAATTCTCCAAATAAAACATGTTTCTAAAATATACTTCATTTTAACCACAGGCTTTTGATTTGAAAGCGGAATTAATTCAGGAAAGATCAGAAGTATTCATAGACCTAACATCTATAATGTTTGCTACATCAATAAAATGTAATGCAAAACACAGCAGTGGGCCAATCATTCCATTTTACTCTTCAGTTAAATTCTATCCTGAGGGCCGTTGGCAACATTTTGTCCAAGGTTTTGCACAAAACTGTCACTGATGCAGAGCAGCAGAAGGGAATTGCAGGTACATCCTGATTTCAGATCTACAGAAAATAATGTGGTTGACTTCAGCGGGAGTTGGTCCAAGGTCTTACTGAGGATTTGAGAAAACAGAAACATTTTTCTTTCCTGGCCTCATGTGTAAGTGGGTAAAGGTTTAGAATATTTATAAAGGCTTAGAATTGTTCTAATTACCATGGGGTTTATTGTGTCAGGAAGATAAATTTTCTGTGATCTCTCAGGTAGAAAGTTAGGGATAAACTTGGATATTTCAGAAGAAGAGATTCAGCCATATCATCAAAGCTAAAAGTTATTTTGTCTTTAGCAAATTATTTAGTTTGAGTGTATTAAAAGTGTACAAAATCAATCCTAGAATTTACTTTTATATGTTAAAAATAATGCTGGGTATGGAAATCTCGTCATTTTTTTTTACCAAATGAGATAATGTACTTCTGCTTCCATTTCTGCTTCCCTGATCACATAGAGTAATCCTCCAACTTAAAATTTTGAATGTTATATACTTTTGATTGAATTTTGTTCTGAAATCTGAGTTTTTAATAGAGTCATGGACTCAAATTTCCGGGCCTGTAAAAGCCCAGAAGATAAGAGGCCAATGTGTGGGTCTCAAGCACTGATAGCTGGATAGCCGTGGAGCCAGCCAAGGATTGTTGGTAAGAACAGCCTGTGAGAAAGAACAGGATGTGGCTGGAGAAACGAACCATATGAAGGTAGGGCAGCACTTTTCTTGGATAAATACCCTTGTTCTGACTCCTGGAGAAAACCACAAGTAAGTGCAAGAATGGGGTTGAGAAGCAGGCATGGATTGTTGACCAAAGGCCAACCCAATAGGGGAGGATCAAGACCGCAAAAGACCCCAAAGCCCTCTTACCCATTTCCAGAAAGGTCTAGCAGAATGAACTGCACATGATAACTAATTTGCATAGAAGTGAGAAACTTAGCTCCAGATTGGGAAAGCTTGTCCGTAAAAAGGTGGCCCTGTTAAGCCTGGGCAGCATCCCCTCAGGACCTTGGGCATCCCATCAGCCAGATCGACGCTGGAGCCAGGACTTGTGATCTTTCTTTTTTTCCTTTCTTCCCTTCTTCCTCTCTCTCTCTCTGTTTAATCCATCTCTCTTCTCTTTGACCCTACCCATTATTCAAAATGCACCACTGTGTGTTTATGCTTTCGGATAAGGGACTTAAATATCGATTTCCATGCTGAGTGTATAATTTACTAATAAAACTTGGTAAGTTTTTGCAGACCATCTGACTTTTGTAGTTCATTTTTTACCACAGGCATTTATGAATCTCAGGCCCTCTCTTCCCTTTTGAGGTGGGATGCCACATGGCTCTGCAAACATGTATTTTCTGTATGTGAAATTAAAGAAAGGGGGGGAAAATATGTTTAAAAGCAAGATCTCACAAGTTCTTAGATTCTATTGAAACTGTAAACTCTCCTTTTACTGACAAACTGAATTTTTTAGATTTCATAGTGTCAACTTCTCCCAGCACAGTGAGACAAGCTGCATTCATACAGAGAATGACCTGATGAATTCTCTTTAAAGTCATGCTGAAGTGAGATCTGGACAATAAATTTCAAAGATGCCTAGTATACAGTGGTAGAAAATAGCATCTTGAATGTATTAGCACATACAAAGCTTGCTTTTTAAAACTGGTTCATTGTCTGCTTATGGGATCCTGATGAGTTCTAGATGGAAGAGGCATCTTTTATTAAAGCTTTCTAGCACAATAAAAAATACAAATCCCATATAAGTCTGTTTTGCCACTGGGTCCTGCATTATTTACCCACCTGAAACTCCCACAACATATGGAATGCACCAGAAAGATTGGAAGGAGCCATAATACTAAGTGACTGTATAATGGTGAGGATGCTGCAGTTCATCTGCACTGGTAAAGGCAAGACCTGCACATAAAGTTCCCACTCCTGTGAGTTATGGGTCATTTGCTCATTAGCGAAGTGACTAATCCAGTAGTGAAGAGGATGTCTACTGAAAATAAATTACATTATACTACTGACTGCTGTGATGGATTCTTTATATGCTCTTTGTGTTATCGTTCAGAGGAGACCTTTTACCCAACCCTTGGTGTTGCTGCCATGTTATAAGGAATTTTATCAGAGCAAACAGGAGTCTTTGCGAGGCAAGAAACAATAGAACAAGCAGGAAATAAATAATAACCAGATAACCAGGAAACAGCACTAACACAATAGATGTTCAGTCATTACTTTAAACTGTCGCATTCGTCCTGAAACGATCAGAACAACCACAGTGGAGCTGCAATAGTGAAGTTTATGATAAATCCACGCTTATGCATTTTGAAGGCCACTTCAGGAGAGTTAGAGGAATAAATAAGGATATCGAGGGCTTAAGTTGATGTTGAAAGTAGGTGAGCTGGAAAACATTTCCAAGCATTTAAATTCTGTAAAATTTTAGAAGCACGTACCACTGAAAAGAAACATTTTTTCTCTTACCCACCATTTATGATGGCCTAACACCAATATGGTAAACTAGATGGGATGTTTTATCGTGATGGGTTTTCTTTCCCCACATGTTTTCTTCCCAGATGGAGTTTAATGAGGCAAGTCTGTTCAGCCATTTCAGTTAATGTAAGTGGCAAAAGATAGTTTCAACACATGGAAAGATCATTCTGCCACTGTCTGATCACTGATAAAATTTTATAGATTATAGATCATTTAACCAAGCTACATTGATCTTAGATATTCAAATTAATAATATTTATGCAAACACTGTAAACTCTGAAAACTAAGGTCATATATGACAAGATTTTTTTATAATTTAGCCTGTTCAGTGCATACAGGATGAAGAAAAATAATGAGTAAATTCAAGTTTGCTTTATTGCCTATTGATTCTTACCAACACGAAAGGATTCTGCATCATATTTGTACCATTCTGACTGCTTCTTCCACTTGGATTTCTCTTTTGTACCTCCTTTGCTGGAGATACTTGAAAGGAACTCTACCAGTCTACAAGTAAAACAGCCTCTAACAGTGAGCAGCAAAGTTCTGGTCACTTTGCTTTGCAGCTCTCAGAGTCAAAGCTAAGTTTAACAGAAGCTAATCTGAGTCATCACAAAAAAAAAAAAACTTTTTTTTGCCTGTACAGAAATGTTGCAGTACAAAACAGAGAGAGATTTGAGTTTTCAGTTGTGGTTGTTTATGACCCTCTTTGGTAAGGCTTGCTGAATTTCTATTTATGTGCTTAACAACTGGAACAAGCTCCATATATTACTGCATAAAAAGTCCTCCTTCATCGCTTTCTTCCAAGTTACGCAGAAGCCTTGATCAGTGAAGGTATGGGATTGCTTTCCTGACGTTTATTGAGTAACTATTATTTAAATTATTTTGCTTGTTTCAATTAATTTTTCAAACATTGTATTTTACAATAGATTCTTATTTTGCTTGTTATTTACATAAAAATTTCAATGCTTGCTAGAAATAAGGCAATGAACACATACATGTAAAATAGAGATTCACCAAAAAAATCAAAGATGAATGGAAATATACTAGAAAATGCAAATTTTTATGTTGCTATCAAATTGCATTTATTTGTAAGAAATATTTAAAATTAAAAGTATTGCCATAAAAGGTAACCCTGAGCATCTCTGTTCAAGCATTTCTAGTTAATTCAAAGTTAATCTGGTTTCACAGGAAAAGAAAGATGTAGCAAAAATAACCTTTTTCAGCCTAGTGGCAAGAGGCACAGTGGTGTAAAAGTCCTTGAACCACAGCCCACCAGAAGTCATTATACAGTGACATTACTCAGGGCTGGATCGGGGCCTGAGCAAAGGATATTTTGAATTTTAAACAGATGTGAGACCAGAATCAAGTTCTATACACAGATACTGTATCAATTGTACTGAAATGTGTTTCTCTATTTTAGCAGGATCAGAGAACAATTCTATCAGTCTCCATCAGTACCTGTAAAACAAGTTGCTTTTCCAAAGAAATCTGAGTAGCCAACAATTTGCTCCCAAAAACTATTTCCTTTCACATTTTCATCAAAGCTATAATCCAGTTTAGAAAAAGAAAATAAATAAATACCCAAAACAGGTTTTTAATAGTATTTTTATAGTTCAGAATTCTACTCTGAAAAATGAAGTAGGAAAAACATAATGCTATATATGCAAATGGAATTAAAATACCTGAAGGTTTGCTTTTCCATGGTGTAGACATTACACAATAACTGACAGGAATTTAAATTTCATCATTATCATGCATTTGTAGAGTTTCTTCAAAAGTTACATTGATAATTAATTTGAGATTGTTGACTTATATCACAATACAGTAATTAGCCAAAGTTAAAATTAAAGTAAAATTTGAAAGAAAATGAATCAAGTAATGCAATACATGGTGTATTACTTTTTCCATGGGCAACTCAACTGATAATCTTACAGTGCATGAATTATCAAGGAAGAAATATGCTTTGATTGTACAACTCTGTTACAAAGCTGTCTTTGAATTAAGGTGGCAGTGCAACAGGTGCTAGCTTCGCTGAAAATACTACGTGTGGTTTTTTATACCTACTCTGAAGATGTATTTTGCATCAATTTTTATTGTGGCAATAAAAACAGCAAAGGTTTTGAGGACTGCAGGATGTCTTATAGTGCTCTACTGCTTTGGAGGAGTGTGATTAGTTATATATCTCTCGAGTATGTCTTACAGTAAAATAATTATTTGAAAGACTAGAACAAATCCTGAAAAAAGAGTTAATGCAAACATTTTAAAGTAATTCTGTTCCTTATCTGGGCATGAGGTGAAATGAAACAGAAGAAGGAAAAGAAGAACCTGTATTTCAGCAGAAAGAGGCTCTTGTCTCTTCCTGGTGTCTCTGCTGTCCAGTAATTTTTAATCTCATAACTGGGAATTTTGATCATTTTTCATGACGGAGAATTGCTTGGCTATCTTTTCCACATAATTTTAAACAGAAACTGGAAGAATAAGAAAAACAAGACAAAACAAAACCTAAACCCTGTATGCTCCATTTTCTGAATATATGGTTTTCTTCCCCCAGTGTGTGCGTGTGCCAGATGGCACTACCCTGGGCTGGATGATAATAAACATGAAAAATACAGTCAGTGCACAAGCAGAGATAACTGGCTGAATGTACAAGGACTAGGGCTGGTAGAGGCAAGGGGCAGAAGTTCCAGCTGTGAGAGAAAAGCAAAGTTCAGCTTCCCAAGGGAGGAGCTGATCTTGTTTCCAATTAGTTCCCCCTGCCCAATGTGGGGCCACTGGGAAAGGAGGTTGCCCCTGCTTATCTGAGCACTCTGCCCAAAGGGCAGATTTGCGGCCATTTCCCTCCCAGTAGAGTCAAGGTGATTAACCTGGGGTGGTGGGAACTGGTTTGGTTCTATGAAGGGACAAAAAGCCTGAGTGGAGGTGGCTAACCCACCTTTGGGCTCTCACCCCTGGCGCGTGAGGCTGGCAGGCTGCTGAGAAGCGGTAAGGTCCAGCTGGCAGCATGAGCTTAGAATAGGGCTCTTGTAGGAGATGGACACGTCTGGGTCAAGAGTATTAACGTGACCTTGTGGGGCCCTGTTCCCCACCCTTGGTCTGGGCCCTGAGGACATCATGATCCTCACCATCAGCTGGGAATTTTGGTGGCCACAGAGGGGTCTCCCACGTCTGGGAGGCTATGTGCCCTGTGGCAACACCTACATGTGAGGTGTGACAAGAAACTGCTCCTCTTTGGAGTTCCTCATTCACAACATCTTTCTGGAAGTGCTTCAGCAGAGACCCAGATGAAGATGCACCCACTTACAGTAACAGGGCATTTGGCCCCTGGCCGTGTGCATTGCTGTTGTCCTCTGTGTAGGCACTGGCTGCACAACATTGTTCTTCCTCTTGGTTTCTGCGTTCAAGTCTGTGAGTGAGTTACCCAGACCTGAAGCATGTCTGACACCTCCTAGAACATAGATTTTGGGGGATCCATTTGTCTAGGAGGTAAAGTTTTGAGGTTCTAAGTAAACAAATACCTGGCAAAGAAGGATGCTTCCAGTGCATATCATTTCTACTGAAATATTTGTATGAGGCAGATAGCAGTCTGAGTTCCTGCATTACTCATTTGACCACAGGGTTGATGTAGCTGGAAACAGGTTTTCTTTTAACATGGTAGTTATCCTTGGGAAATTCTCTCTGGCGAGAGGAAAGATCTTCCAGCCAGAAGATGAAACGGTACCTTTGCATTAATTTATTTGCCCTGTTCACTTCCATCTCTCTTTGGTTTTCTTTGTTACTCTCCTTCTTAGCCACCACTGCATTCTGAAAGGAGCAACCTTAATTTCAGGAAGCCAATCAAATCACAGTGAATAATTGTTTAGTTTTAAATAATTCCATCCTTTACTTCCTTTGTAATTTATGTGATGTTGTTACAGAATGCATTAACTAAGCCAAAGAGAAAGAGACAGTTTAAGGGGTAGGAAAGAAGCACTGAATTATTCTTGGTCCTGCAAAGAATGTATCTAAGAGTTTCTTAGCTCAGCTGTCTTAGACCGATGAAACTTTCTTCTCTGCTCCCACGTGAACACTAAACAGTCTGCACTGAAGGGTGACCACTGTCATGTGTGACCGCTGTGTCTATGCTGTAGGCAGTGTCAGAGGCTGGGCAGTATCCATCTCCGTAGGCTCACCGGAGTAAGACTATCCTTGAAGAAGCAGCTTTGGATTCACTAACTCCTGTGAGATAAGAGACTGGGAAGAGGAAAAGACAGCCCCCAGCATTTTTAGATATCGGTGGCACAGACCTTTGCTCCTTGAGCACAGGCTCCTGACATGAGGGTGGAAGAGAGGGGAGTTTCGTCTGCTCACCACATGGTGATCACAAATGTCACCTACAGACAAAAGAAAATGAAAAGGAACAATAAGTGAAACACGGGCAGTGATTTAGTCCCTTGAAAATGCACATTAATCATCTGACAGCCCTCAGCTTTACTGAACTGAAAGTTCGTTTCTCATGGCAGAGCTAACTTTGGGACCAGTGCCGGGAGGGGAAGCTGGAGCAGGGCTGGCAGCAATATTCAGGAGCGACAAATGCATGAGTGCATTAAGAAACCGAGCATTCACAAAAACTCCTAACGGACCCATAAATATCCAGCTTAGTTGCTGGTTTAATCACTCGCAAAGACATTGCCTGACTCTTTTAAAGCCGCGCATATCTGAAGTTTTGGAAGCGATTGTGAATAAATACTTCACTGCCTGCTCACAGCGACGTTTCCCCGGCGTTAGCTCATTAGAGTGCCTGAAAGAGACCCGACAGAAAATAAGTTAAATGCAACTTAAATCATCATCCAATTCGACGCTAAAAACAACACGAAAGGCGAGGCGTTCACCAAAAGGTTGCAAAAGGCGTCAGCTGCACCGCAGTTAGGAGTGGAGGGAGCGGGGATTGCGGGATGTGAGCGGGCACTGTGGCTGGGATCCCAGTCCCCAGTTGTGGTGGTACATTTTTGCCTTTTTTTTTTCCCCACACACTTTTTTTTTTTTTTTGGTGACTTCGAAAGATGTCACGGCAAAGTGAAATCTTTGTGGAAGGCTGATCATGCATTCAGACTGTAGAGTTTTCAAAATGTGATGTTTTGCAATGATGACATTAGAGTAGCAACCAAGGGTCCGAGACAGCAACGCCTGCTGCAGCTGGGCTTCGCTTTGAAATGTCCAAGACAATGGGGGCCACTGTTCTTCATCGCTTCGCCTTTCCATTCCATTTGCATAGTCTGTTCTGCCTGATTGACCAGCTTGGGCTGTCCAAGGGACCAGCATTGTTCACAGATCACTTCAAGATGGCACAGATGACAAGATTCAGGTGAGAGATGAAGTGGGATGATTCTCAAATGCCATAAGAAAAAGCTACCCTGGGAACTTTTAGCTCAAGTGAAATAATTCGAGACTCTAAGCAGTTTATTTTGGTTTCTTTTAAGAAAACGATCATATTTGGAAATGCGCTGCCATGATACACAAATAAGTAATAGGAGGTTTGTGCGTTTCGTTGAGGTGTTTTGTTTTGTTTGTGTTTGGTTGTGTTGGGGGGATTTTTCTTTCTGTTTTGCTTTTTGATTGGTTTTTTGTTGTTGTTATTGGATTTTTTCCCTTTTCCATCCCAGACCTCAGCTTCCTCAGGCTAAGACGCAAGTGGTGCCATTGGAAACCTTCATGAATAAAAGTTTGCTTAAAAAAAAATCATAAATCGCATATAAATAAAGCTCATCATAGAGGCGAGTTTTGAAATTCTTTGGTGCCCGCTCCGTAACTAAACGCCAGGATTACTCAGTTGACGTTCAAAAAGCACATTCGGCGTGGAAAACCCTCCCAGAAAGGCGAAGCGCGCGGGGCGCTGTCAGCCAGCCCTGCGGCGGCCGGCCGGGACGGCGGCGGCCTCAGCCCGGGCTCCGGGCGGGCAGCGAGGAGAGCCTGGAGAACGCCTCGCTCTTCCCGAAGAAGTTGCAAACTATCTGCTGGCACAGATTCACGACCGAAATGTCACGGTTTGGGCTGCTTTTTTGCTTTTTTTCTTTTCCCCCCACACCCAGGTACTCGAGTAAACACACACACACGGTAGCGCCCCTAAAATGAGTTTCATTTGACACCGATGTTTTGACTTCATCTCAAAAAGACAAAATCTTTGTCATACAAGTATGTTTTCCCTGGAGGGGTTTCCAGCACAATTTGCTATAATTTCTTTACACCTAACGGAACTGATGGGATCTGAGCAGTAAAACATATTCCCACAGTAGTTTCGCTCTCTCGCACTCTCTGTTACCCTCTTGGGGTTCAGATCACTCTCTAGTATAAATATTGCCAATAATTGTGCTAATAAGGCGATTCTCGGAAGGCAGCAGAACTCTCTTCTCCTCGTGTATCAGACCTAAAGCCATGCGACTCTCTGGGTGTATTCTCTCCTAGCTGCTCGTCTTTCCCCTGCAGAGACTAATACACTTAATTACACGATTTACAAGAATTGCCAACAAGGTCCCAGGGGCCGCTAAAGACCGACCGCCGCCCGACGAGCGGGGCGTAAGGTGCATGTCTGTCTGCCGCACGGGCACCTCGAAGGGAAGACGCCTTCAGCAGAACTCGGCTCTTCAAAATTATCCAAAATTTCAGGCCCTTCTTCACTGTTTCACACACACACACACACACACACACACACACACACACACACGCACACTGCCACACATCCCTTTCATGTTGTGTTCCGGTCCCAGGTTGGTTTGAGGGGTGTCGTCCTCCCCACTCCCCCTCCTCCCGAGAAGGCGGCTAAAAGCTGCAGAGGCAACTTAAGTGGCTCTGGAGTTTGTTTAATTTCCCTCCAGTGTTTACTGATAATTCGAGAGACGCTTATCTCGGGGAATATAACGATTAATACAACCGCAGGTTTCCAGATAAGTGATTGTGATGGAGATTGTTGGCGAGAAAATAGACAATTATCCGCTGTTAGCTTTACATAAAGATCGCATTAACTTGAATTAGTTATCAGACAAAAGAACATCAGAAAGCTGCACCTTTCTGCCAAGGCAACCGCTTGCAGGCGGTGTGCTCCGCACAAGCAAACGCACCGCTGCCTCTCCAGCATCTCACAAGCATGAAAGGGGCGGCGGGCTCGGGGGGCTCGGGGGGGCCCACGGCACCGACACGCCGCGCTCCTGCGGAGGCACGGCCGCTGCGAGGAGCGGGGAGGGCGAGCCCCGGGGCCGGGGGATCGCTTTAATATCAGCTGCCCAGCCGGGCCGCTTTCATTTCCATAGGGCGAAATTAACATGGACGTGGGGCAGGCGCTGGGGCGGGGGCAACGCGCCCGGGGAAGAAGCGGCGTGGCTGATCGCCAAGGAAACCTCGCTGAAAGGGAAGGGTAGAGCATGTGGCTATTAAAACCCCGACACAATAATAACATTAAGGGGGGAAAAAAAATAAAACCATAATG
This sequence comes from Cnemophilus loriae, assembly GCA_013397755.1. Lineage (NCBI taxonomy): Eukaryota > Metazoa > Chordata > Aves > Passeriformes > Corvidae > Cnemophilus > Cnemophilus loriae. The sequence goes on along the minus strand of VZTF01003500.1, from coordinate 23,711 downwards.
ATAACTTGGAGGCAGCTCGCCATTTGCATATGAAACCAGCGGCCAGAAGCGCGGCAGTCCCCTTGCCGCATTATGTGCTCGGCAGTCCGAGGTCGTACCCCCCCCAGCAAGACTGAAAAGCCTTTTGATTATTTCTCCTCTCCCTAGGAAAGGCTGATTCCTCCGTAATTGATAGCGGGGAAGGGCCGTAATTAATTTTTCAGGGAAGTAAAATGCAGCTTCTTCTGTCGGCTGGAGGGGAAGGGCTGAGAGCGAGGAAAGGGGGCGAGGGAGCGGAGGCGAGAGGAACTCCTTCCGAGAACCCCTAATTAAAAGTAATCACGCTTCACCCTCTCCGGCACCAAGACCCCCCTCGACTCCTCGCCACCCCCTCGCTCGCCAGGGAGGCAGGAAGGGCAGGGACCGTGGGCTGCTTTCACCGAGTCAGAAAGCATTCACCAGGCGTTTGTATTGCGGGAGGTTTCTGTGGGAATCGGGTGGCTCGAGTAATTGGGAGGGGAGGAGGGTGCACTCTCGGCTGGCTTCTCTCTGGAATTAAAGGCAGTCTTCAAAAGAGGGTGTTTGTTAGAGAACTTCAGCTGGGAGGAAACCTGCCATTTCGGATCAGTGCGTTTTCTGCGCTGGATTTCCAGACGGATCCTTAGCACCGCGTTTATCTGGGAAAGGGAAGAGGAACAGGAGGGAGGCTTTTCGTGTGGGATGGGGCAACGGGGAAAAAAACGGCAAGGTGCTTCAGGCGGCAGGGTGAAGACTAACAGATGCTGGGATACAAATCGTTTCGGGGGAGCAGGGGAACCTCAGGTTCGTGCCTGAGGCAGCCGCGGAGGGAGCGGAGAGGGGATGCCAGGTGAAACGGCTCTGCTCCCACCCGGGACGGAAAGCCCGTCCCCAGCCTTGGGACGTGCCGCTGCCGCCGCTGGGTCCCCGCTGAATGGAGCGGATAATGATCCCCGGTTCCCAAGGCAGGCTTGCTGCTGCCTGGTGAGCCTTGGATTTGTGTGGTCCAAGCCTTTCCCAGCTTGTCCCATTCTGTCACCGGGATAAGGGGCTCCCTCGGCTCGTTTGCACCTGCGTCGCTTTTGGCTCCTTCAGGAATGCGCTGAAGCTTGTAATCAGCTTTGTGAAGCCATTGAGTGCACGGCTGAGTGAAACTTCCAAAGCTCGCAGAAAACTGGCCCGCTGAATAGGAGTCAGCATGGGGCTTCTCTCCAAGCCCCTGGCCTGCCAAATTCCAGCAGAGCCCCTCACAATCAGTCCACACAAGCTTTACTGCTCTCCCCACACTGAGAGAAGCGAGAAAAGAAAAGCTAAAATACCAGTCACCGAGGTTAGCGGTTTGTTCCCAGATTAATGGCAAACGCCTCTCTGCCCGATGCTAACCAATTCATTCGGGTGATGTGTGTGTACATATATACATATATATATATATGTGTGTGTGTGTGTCTGTGTGTCTGTGTTGTGTGTATGTGTATAGATATAAGTGCATATGAATATGTATGCAAGCCTATGGCCATAACAAAAGAAAAGGAAATAAGGGAGAGTTATTAAAATTTTATGTGACGGCAGAAGTTCTTACGGCAGCAAACAGGTAGCAGGCTGTTTTGCTATCCCACAGGGTCACGCTATTCTCATCTCAATCTTTTCTGCAACCGTGTGGTTTTAAGACTCTGGATGAGTGTGACTCTCATCTGCAGTCTGGTTTTCCATCTGGCGGGGTTTAGCACCAAACAAAACTCCGCGGGAGAGCAAGAGAAAAGTAACGAGCAGGTTAAAAAAAAAAAAAAATCACCAACCCAACCATCACTAAACCTACTTCAGGATAACTCAAGAGGGCCAAGGCTCTGGGGTGCTCGCAGGATGAGTTTGCCATGCCCGAGGTTTGCAGCCAGTCCATGGTCCCCAGCTCGGGGAAATAGGGGATTCTCCACTGCAGCCGGGATCACTTCCCCACTGGGGGAAAGGGTGCAGGAAAGGTCCCACTCGAGGGAATCCCTTTATTTTGAACATCCTTAACACTTGCGACATGTATCCCTTCACTCCTAAGTTCTCAGCATCTGATTGCACAGGCAGGAGTGACGCTAAACAGCTCGGGAATACGTAGCACAACTTCATCATACTTTTCATCCAGGTTCTGTATGAGGTTGAAGATTCACATTCTTTAGGGGAAACAAATACTCGAGTTATAAAAACACGTTCCTTTCTAAAGCAAGTCCTTTCACTGTAATAAATGCTGTAAAATGTTCTTAAATCTAAAATTGTAAGACGAGAGCACGGGGACATCAAGCCTATGAGTATGGATCAACTGAGCAAGGCTTTATCTTCCAGTGTTGGGACTTTTTATTCCATTTATGTTCTTCTTCTTCTTCTACATGTATCTAAAACAATGAAAACAACATTATGACATCGTTAATAGTTCTTCCAAGCCCTCCTCTTGGGCTAGTATAAGGAGAAAAATGGAGACTTCCAACATTTCTAGAGATGATGTTTCCTGAAGGTTTTAGCCATGCCTCTGAATTACATCATGCAAATCATGTTTTCTTGACGTCCATATTGAAATAACCGCAGCAGAAGGGACAAGACTAACTCCAAAGAGCTGGTGGATGTTTCTCGTGAGTCCAGCAGGATTTTGTCTCGCTTTGCTGTCATGCTTTTGGCGTCTTCTCAATCACCGCAATTTTCAGAAATGTCCCAGAAACTGATGACAGCAATAGGTGTTTTCGCAATTGCTTTCGGACGAGTTTGTAGGGGCTCATTGGAGAGTCGTTTGCACAGCAGGTGAATAGTTTAGCAGCATCAAGGCACTGTATTCTGATCCCCAAGTCCCTCTAAGGATAAGGTAACCTCCGATATAAAGAGTTAGGGAGTAAAATCGCAGAGGAGCATGTCTTGATGTTGAAGTCCTGACCCTTCAAACTGCTGCTGCACAAAAACTTCTACATATGGCCACAAACGGTTTAAAGCCACATCTCTTTCTGTCTATAAAGTTTCTTTTCTTTTTGGAAGTTTGATGTGCTATTTTCGACCGTGTTGCTCCTTCCAACCATTCTCAGTGACAAGTCATGAGGATATGCAGTAATTCAGAAATTAGTGAAATTTTATTCTTGGTGGGGGCGTTGGATTAAGAGGCTGGGAGAGTGTGAAACAAGTCAACGTGTAATTGTATGATAAGGCTCTCACGAGGAATTTATTGGCCAAGTTGCTATTTCTATTCCTTCCTAATCTCGTTTAGCACATTCATTCTCTGCAATCTGTCTCCATAATCTTCTGTGACAGAATGGCAGCCAATAGAAGCATGCATGTTTGGAGAGAAGAGAAAATATGCAGAGGCGTGATAAACTGATGCTAATTATCCATATTTAGGACACCGAGTGCAGAAGATCAAGGTTTACAAATAACAAACCAGAGCCAATGATGATGGCTTCCTAGTGTGGAATATATTGGAGGGGACAAGATAAGGGTTTCACATGCAGAAGAGATTTATTGGTCAAAGGGTTCACCTTCCACTTTTCCACTTTTATATAGCAGTAAATTATTTGGGCTAAATTCACCAGAACATTACTCTTTTATTTGGCAATGTGCCATGACTTGCTCTTTCTTTGTGTCCTTTCAATGCAAATCCTTGTAGTGTAACATCAGTTGATAAGAAACAAATAATTGAAGTAATAGGTAATTCCCTTTAAATTGTGCATATAGGACAGTAAGGTAATCATCTAATGTAGAATGAGACCAGAGTATAGAGCAGATAGCTGAAAGTGAAACAATATCCATCTCGGCTATTAAATTACATTTATACTGGAGAAAAATAACCTGCAGAAGACTTGTAGGCTGAAGAAGAGGCAACACTAGTCTACTCTCCCTTAGGCCATTTTCCTACAGACTTCTCAAATTTATTTAATTTTAAAAGACAGCTTACCAAAATTTCCCTTGCTTTCTCTTTCTCTCTCATTTCTTTTTTTTCTCGAAAGCTAACATTTAAATTAGTGACTCTGCATTCCCCTTTTTAACAAGTGTTGGCTCTGACAAATAATAAGGGAATTCAGTTTGGCAGTATCTGTGTAGTATGGTTGAGGGTCAGTGGAGTGATCTTAGCAGTCTACAGTAATTGTATTGTAAAGATTCCAAAATGAGAATAATATTTGTTGAGTTTATTTTTACTTACAAGTTCAGAAAGTATTCTGTACAGTGGCAAAATTCTAAATGTTGTTTCTATCAGTACCTTATTGTCAGGTGGAGGTAACCTGTTCTTTAAGAAATTCGCTCTTATATTGTGTGTCAACACTCCTGGCTTCTCGAATGGTATATTTCCTGTGTTGGTGGTACGACGATACTCCGCCAAATACAGAACCCCACTGTTGGAGCAGAAAATACAAAGGCCCTTCCATTAGGAACACTCTTTAAAATATCGCTTCTTTGATATCAGAAAAGACATTTCTTGCGTGACTATTCGTTTAAGAGGGGAAAATTATCTGACTTTTTGTTTTACTGCTGAGTGACTGTGGATTTATTTCTCTTCCCCTGTGAGGTATTCCTTTAAATTGGTTCGTATTTTGTGTTCTGTGCAGGGGCAAAAATACTGCAGTACCAAGCTGAACATTTTCACAGGTTTCCTAAAAATATTTCTAAAGTCAAGTCACGCTTTTTCAAATTCCCATAAGTAGCTGACTTCCCTCAAAATGACCTGAAACATCGTTAGAGAAGGAAGGTAGGCAAGCAGACAGACTGCAGCTTAGGTCATACAAGTTGCCATTTGGTCACTAGTGGACAAAAATAAAGGGCATCGGGAGCGGAGCAAGGATGTGGAGCATGACAGCCTGGGGACAAGCCTGGGTCTGGGGCTGACCGCCGCAGTCAGTGCCGGCCCATGAGACGACCCCGGGCTCTCCGGACAGGGAACCCCCGGGTCTCGATTCAACCCCCGCTAAAATCCACCAGGGGCCAGCCCCGCCTGTCCCACTCGGGAAGAGCAGAGTGGAGGCCCTCGCAGCCTGAGTGCCGCCGGTTCCCTGACCCAAGTCAGGTGAACCTTTGTCCCGTGTCCCTTCTCCAGGGATAAGAGGCGTTTATCTCCTCGGCAACGCCACAGCCCGGCCCCGGAGCTGCTCCCCGGGGACGTGGGGCTCCCCACTCGCATCCATGCCGCCACTAGCCGACCTCCTGCTCTCCCCCCGCCAGTCCCCGCACCCCCATTGCGGGCATCCTCCCCCCGCGGCGGGGCAGAACGCCGCTCCCCACGGGAACGCGGGTGGGCCTGGAGGGAGCCCCGAAGCTGCTCAGCAGAAGCGCCAGGGCTGCGGCCGGGTGCCCCCCGGGTGGCGGTGCCACGGAGGGGCGGAAGGGGCCGCTCACACCGCCTTCCGTAAAAAACTACTTGGCGCTATCGAGGGGGTGGGAGGGGGTGTGTGTGCGCACAGGGTAGCCGAGTCCTGGACTTCAGTAAATGACTTTTGGCAACCAGTTTATGTAACCAGGTTGATTTTCAAAGTAACGGCCTCTCAAACCCGGCACGGTTTGAATCGGCAGCCCCTTTGGCTGGAGGCAGAGCGGCAGCAAGCTCTGCTGCAGCTGCCTCCATCCCTGCTTTCCGTGAGAAAGATCATTTTCTCCCTGCTCGTAGGGAAAAGGCAGACATCTTCCACGGAAAACTCTAAAGAGTTTCGTTAAAATCAGCATTTTACAGTTCTGTTTGTCGTCTCCAGAGAGACACTGGAAATCCCTCCAAGCCTGGTGTTCTTGCTAAGCGAGGCGTGCGCACCGGCGGAGGGAAAGCCGAAGTTTCCCTTTCAAGTGTTTTGGGGCTACGCTTACTATATGATGCTCAGTGAGGGAAAGAGCTCCGTTCCAGATGTTGTCCAACTCTTTCACAGAATAGAAACGGAGCTTCTGTAATACTTTTTCTGCCCTTTCTTCATTTTTAAAAAAATTATTATATCTTGCACCACAAAAGAGAAACACGATCGTCTATGAATTTTAGCTTTGATTTTCTGCCTCCATACTTCCACTCAGTTTTCGTGCCTGTAGCGAGTCCTCTTCCGCCAGTTAGGAAACGGGCATGTGACAGTAAAACTAGAAGGTACGGCAAGACACCTGGGTTCGACGGTACCGAATCTGGTGTGCAGCCATGTAAGTACGGAGAGGGACTTGCATTCTGCAGCAAACGTCCGGAAAGTATGATGGGATGTTCCCAAGGACATGACGTCATTGCATATATTTGTGAAGCAGTTGGTATCCACACACTGATTTTTATTACAGATTTTTTTTTAAATGTGATTCCTTGTTAAAGGAGAATACCCTGAGGAGCAGAGACCGCGTTTTAAACAACCGACTCTGAGTTCGTCCATTTTCATGGCAATAAGCTTACCTTTCGAATGTAGTGTTTTCTTTTATTGATCATCTAAGGCTACCCTAAGACAGATGATAAATACAGACGTCTAAATAGGAACACTTAACCGTGAAAACATGAACACATAGTTTAGACATTATGAAATATATAAAACATGTCTGAGACTCACCGACACATTTCGTTTATCTACCCGAAACTACCCACTGAATAATACAGCTACTAATATAGCAGGCTTCTTCCAAATCATACAAAACTGGGCTCATTCGGTCACACAAGGATGCCTTTTGCAATACTGCCACTTCGTTGCTTTCCTAATCTTAAATATGTGGATATATGACACGTTCATCATGATCAGCTTACCCCACTTATCTAGTCAGCTTTGCTTTGTGACCCCCAAAACTGAGAAGTTGTTGTATTTGGGAAAATCAGGCAGAACTTTTCCCTGCAGCTGCTTAGTCAAAACAAAACGATTAGAGACTATTTGTTCCCATGTTGTGAACCAAACTTAGTCGGCTAAACTGACGTTTTGGTTGGAGGCGTAGCAGAAACTTCCTCAGCCTTGCCAGAAACTGAGAGGAACGTGAATGGAGGAAGTGCTTTTGGAGGGAGAAATGCGTGTTCTACTCTCACTATTTCGTTCTCGACTGTTCCACAAGACACATGATGATTTGACACGAGAGCACAGAAATTTCCCGTTAGGAAAATGCAATCCATGCCCGTATCCCTCCTCTTCGCTCTTACAGCTGTTCAAAACACCGCCGAGGAGCTTTTTAGGCTAAACTCCACGCTTTTCTTGTTTGTACTCTGTCCTAAGACATGCAGGCTTGAGCTCACCTACAGCTGTGTATTTCAAAAGATGTTTCCCACTTAGTTTTCTTTTTTACGGTCCTTCAAGGTAGAAAATGCATAAGTTCACAGTGACTTGATTGCACAGCATCTTTGGGTTTGCATTATTTCCTACATTCTGTCATCGGGGAGGAAGGGGACGACGACGAACCATGAAGCTTTCACCTGCCCTGTGACTGAAAAGCAATTTAGGGGAACGTAAGGCTGATAATGCACGAAGGCACAGATAATTAAAAAAACCCCAAACAAACAAACAAACCCTTAACAAAACCCTTAACAAAAGCAAAACATCTTTCTCTCTTCTGCTACCTACAGGTAAAATAAAAGGTAATATGTAACGTTAACCTGACCACTTGATCAAGGAATTACTCAAGATTTTTCTAAAAGATAAGGATACCCTGTGTGCAAGGAAAGAAGGAGAGACCATGTTTGAGGTGTATGTAACTCGGAAGCACTGTGGATGGTTTCAGAGCTTTCCTCACCGGGTGGGAATTGTGTTTTCGTGTCTATACTTCGTTTTGAACTCCCGTGCTTGGGGTTTTAGGTCTTTCCTGGCCTTGGGCTACTTGTGTTTGTAGCTCTAAACCTGAACAGCCATTCATTCTTCTAATCTGATTAGGATTGAACTATCCACTCTCCAGCGGTTTTAGCAAGACAATCTTCCTATAGACTTTTTCTGCATTGGAGAGATTAAAAAACCAAAACAGAACAGAACAGAACAAAACAAAACAAAACAAAACAAAAAACAAAACAAAACAAAGCAAAACAAAGCAAAACTAAACAAAAAACTAAACAAACCCTTCTGAAATCTGTGCGAGATAAATTTTGGGTAGGAAATAAACGTCTCTCTACTCCCCCTGCACCCCTCCTGCAACTTCACCCCCCTTCTGTGGATGTATGGTGTCTTTGTTCACCACTAGTTCCTAGTTGCTATGGAGTTTTACGCCTTGATAAACTATATTTCACCTCCTCCCGGTGAAAGCCATTCTTTTCCTAAATGCACACTTTGCAGACTCCGGTCCTTCCCCCCCGTGTCGGTCGCACTTCCTCAGCCCACGCTGGTCTGCCCCGGGCTAAAGCCGAGTTTTCCCACTCGGATCTCAGCTCACCCTCTAGCACTTGCCCAATTGTTTGACCACCGACAGATGCTCTCCTGCTTCTCCTCGATTTCATTGTCCTTCATTTTATTTTTTTTTTAAGGTTTCTGAGGGATAGTCCGTCTATCTGAGAGCCGCAGCTAACCGTGGCACACGTCTTCTCCAAATCAATGAGAGGTGTCCGGGCTGAAAGCGTGGACAATGGGATTTTACTGAGCATGAAGCATATTACCCCCAAACCCGTCCTGACAGGCAGTGCTAAAGCATTTGAATGACTTTCTTGAAATGAGACCTTTCTGAAGGCTCCTCCCTTCAGAGAAATACACCATCCAGGAAGGATAGGCATGAAACTGCACGGAGGCACCCCAAGGCTTTGTAAATCGGGGGTGGGATGTGTGTCCTTTGTCACAAGGCACCACTGCTTCCACCCCAAAGCCAGGGACCAGTGTGCTTTACCTTGGGGGTGGGATGTGTGTCCTTTGTCACAAGGCACCACTGCTTCCACCCCAAAGCCAGGGACCAGTGTGCTTTACCTTGGGGGTTGTCCCTCACTCAACGCGAGCTCCGGACATGTTAAGGGATAGGGTTTTCACTTTGGAACTTCCAGACTTTTTGACGGCACATACAGCAGTGTGGTTCACCTCAGTCAGATCCTACTAACTTCTAGCCTATCCTACAGAGGCGTCTCCAGGTGTGTCCTGGTTTTAGGCATAAAGACTGGGAAGGACTTCCAGTTTTCCTGCTAGCATCCCTTACCATCTTGGTCATGCAGCCGCAGGAGTGGGCTTCATGTATCACACTGCTATTACAACAAAGATCCTCAAGGTCTTCCGAAATTTAGTTTGTTAATCTTTACTTTTGCAAAGTTTCCTCCAACAGTAGAATGGTTCACTGCTTGTAAAAGTTAACGGGCTTTTGCTTCAGCCTCTAAAGAAAGCCTCCCTTTACATCTGTACCTGCACACCAGGTTCCCCAGCTCCTCTGCCAGCTGTCCGGCTCCTCGGGGCCGCCCTTGTGTTCCAGCTTTTCCTGACATTATTAAGCAGAGGCACGGCGGGGCTGGAGCCAGCAGGCAGGCAGGCAGGCAGGGAAGCAGGCAGGCAAGGCCCTGCCCGCTCCGCACCCACAATCTGTTATCCTTCCTACCACCCGGGCAGCGGGAGTGGGCTCCCATCGCTCCCCCATGCCACTCGCTGCAGCTACTCAGTTCACACCAGCCGCCCGGCTCGGAGCTCTGCAAGACCGTATCCTGCCACGTTTTCTGTTTTGTCTCCTCTGTCTCTCTTTTGGCCTTGCCTTTTCAGAAGTGACTTTTCAGCCAAGTTTGGCTGTCTGACTCCCCTCCGCCTCGGCCGTGTGAAACCACTTGCCCCAGACTTCAGTTTCCCCACGGAAAGCAGCATCCATCCCTAACCTCAGCACGAACCGAGGGAGAATCGCTTAGTCTTGACTGGTACCCTCCGGTCTCAGCCTAGCTGTGCCGGGCGCCAGCCCTCTGCGGAGCTGCGTGAGTCCTGTGGCGCTGGGGAGACGGAAAGGCAGCGGGGAGACACGGCGCCGCGTTTCGCTGAGTGGGGCCACGCGTGGCAGCAGCTGCCTGGGGCTTCACTCTGCGCTTTTACAAGGGATGTCTCCGAACCGGGCCAGGCCCATCGGCTTCAGATCTCCTTCTGTTCGGACCATGTGCACAGAGGTGCTCGGTGCTGGTCGTAGGGTAGCGCCGAACCACCCAGCATCCTCGCTTTTTGGGGTGCTGAGTTTTCTGGAAGAGGAGGAGCCAAAATGCTGTGAGGTGGGGGGATCGCTTGCTTCACTCTCCACCGCCCCACCCCACTCCCCCACCAAANGCAGCAGATGGCCCGCGGTCCGGGAGGGCGCCTGCCCGCCGGTGAACGCATGACTGGAGCCGGGCTTTGGTGTTGCCCAGCCCTGGAGGGTCCCGTGTGGAGTTCAAGAGCGGCCTTTCCCGGATGACAGCAACGCGCTTGTTTTTCCCAGATATCTCGGCCCGCCCCCGCCTCTCACGCCTGGAACTCTCCCTCCTTCCCTTCTCCCCCTACTCGTCCGTGAGGGGCCCGAAGGCTGCGGTCGGGAGCCGGGGCGCACCGCAGCATTTCCCCATCGCCACCCGCCGCAGCCCTCCGACCTCCCGCTGAGACCTCTCCTCTCCCTCCCGACTGTGGCGTCTCCCTTCTCCCCGCAGCAGGGCCGGGCCCTCCCCCACCAGACCCCGCTCGCTCCAAGTGGGGGATCTGCTCTCGCTGGCTGCCCGGCCGGCCGCTGGCTTGCGGCGGGAGCCGTCGGTTTTCCGCCGGGTGATTGTAAACGGGTTTGACTGGCCGTTGATCTCGGGGTCAGGACTCTCCCCGCTAATCCCTCGCTCTCCAAACACCGCCCCCTCCTCCCCGCACTCTCCCTCCCTTTCTCTCACCCCTCTCCCCTCCTTCTACCCCCGTTTTCCTCTTGCATCATTCATCTGCAGCCCCCCTGACGGCATCGGGGGCACCTCGCTTCCTGGGGCTGCAGCTCGCAGAGACCTTCTCGCACCCCACGAACAACATCCCCCAGGCCCACTGCTCTACGACTCCGGGGGGATTGGCTTAGCAAGGAGGGTCCTTCCTGCAAGATCAACCCCCTGCACACTGACACGGACACACAGACACACGAGCACGCTGACGCTGTCCCCCCCGCTGTCCGCCCACGGGACTGCCCCTTCCCGGCGCTCTCCACGTGTTGCTGAGTGTAGGAGTGAAGGGGAGAGCTGGAGATTACCGGGGGGAGCTGACAGAAAGTGTGCGGGAAGGGGGAGGGAGGGGCAGAAAAGGGCTCGGGAGAGTCGGTGAGTGCCCGAGATAGGCGGGAATATCGTGGGGCGTGGGAGAGCGTCGGCGTCCGGCCCAGGAGGGCACCCCGTCCAGATAACCCATCAAACCCACAGACACCTGCCAGTTCGCGTCTTTTCGGTTCGTTTTGCTTTACAGCAACGCTCAGATCAGCCGTTCGGTTTGGTTTTCAGCGGGGGAGCGTGTCTGTGTAACGCTGTGGTGTTTTTTTTTCTTTTACAGAATATTTTTTTTCCTTCCGTGGCGGTTTACACGTGATGATAAAATGCTGTAACCGCCTCAGACGTGCAGGTGACCCGGCCTGATGTCGCCTGCATGTGGCGCAGCTGGGAGGGAGGGTCTTCCCCACCCCCCACCCCGCCCTGCCAAGGAGCATTTCGCGGAGCTTCCTGTCCCGCTGTGGCCCTACGGGCTGGTTGGGTCTAATTTCTGGAATCGTCCCTCTTTTTATCTTCATTGACAATTTCGTGTGCCCTCCTCCCCCTCTCCGCTGCTCCCAGAGGCTCGGAGCCGTCCCACCGATGCTCCCGATGCTCCCCCCCGAGGGGCTTGTTGCGATGTGACTCCGGTTGAGGGCGCGGGGGAGCGGAACTGGAGGGAACGGCTTTTCCCCGGGGCCCAACGCCACTCCTACGAGCTCAGTGAGCCACGCACGGTGGAGGGGAAGGAGGGGGTGAAAATGGATTTTTAAACGGGAGAACCGTTGGGAAAAGAGCAGTGGAGTTCGGGCCAACTTTGTTTTTTGGCTCGAAGTTTGGAGCGGATCAAACCTGTTATCTCCCTGTGCCTCCTGTCCTTCTGGCTCCTCTGCCGCCGTCTCCCTCCCGGGGCACAGAGACTCCCCGGCAGAGCGATGACCGCGGGGGTGGGGTCTGGCCCACGGGGGGCCTTGACCCCAAGCTCCCCACGCTACACGCAGCCTAACTGCGCAGAGAAGGCATCTCGGCCCCGCTCCCCTTCGCCTTGCTCCCTGGATTTTCCTTCCTTTTACTGAAAACGAGATGACTTTTTGATTTAATTCTTCCACATACGTGATTTTAATAGCTCTGTCAATCATGCTATAGGAGGAACATTTCATACAATTTTAGATGTAATGTACTTAAACCATAAATCGCTTAAACCTATTCTTAGTTTTGCATATTCAATTATTCTCTTATATATAACTCTCCCAGCAAAAAGCCCGAAGACATAATTATGTTACTGTACCTAACCCCAACTCATCTGCCTAGGAAAGTTGTTTTGTTTAAATACCGAAACGTGAAGTTTAACTCAAATTAAACTGAACCGCCAAACCAACCAATAAACCACGAACAGCAAAAAAATTCTACCCCGACGGTGTCTCAAGGGGGGTGGGATGGGTGGATGGTTTTGGTATTTCATGGAGATGGGGTTTTTTTGGTTTTTTGGTTGCTCAGGGTTTTTTTGCTTCTTTTTTGTTTTGTTTTGGGTTTGGTTTTTTGGTGGATTTTTGTTTGTTTGGGTTTTTTTGTTGTTTTTTTTTAATTTTTGTTGGGGGGGTGGATATTCACAGAGCGAACTGTATTACATTGAAAGGCGGGCTGAGTATGTTCGAAGCTTATTTGAATATAGCCGACATTGGGTCTCTTTAATCCCCTTGTGTTGAAAGTGCAGGTATTCCTATTATTCTAGGCATAATGCCACTGAGCCGCTAAATTGTGAGGGTAGGAGGGAAAACTCGTTAAAAGGAGCTCATTTAGAGAGCTATATTTTTTTTTTTTTTTAAGCACTTCCCCATAGTATTTCTGTTGTTTGGACGCAAATGAGCAGATATTTATTTGCTTTTCTCTCTTGACCGCTCCAGTCCTCCTGTTCCATCAGTCGTGTTGAGCGATACAGGATCGTGTCGCTGGGATTTTTCTATTCCGCATTGCCTCTAAATGTGATTTTCAATAGCTATGACCCTTAAAGAAAAAGGCACGTAACAAGGGTGCACCAGACGTATATGTGTCTGCATGTGCACATGTACACACACACTTCTCTTCGGTCACGGTGCTATCTATGGTGTGTACACATATTTACGAGTACATATGCACATGAAGGACAACACGTTTCAAGAAACAGTTCAACAGGTACCCAGCTTAATCTGCATACCTAAAGGTACGGCTATTAATTTTTAAAATTTCATCTAGGACTGTGTTTGTCTGGAGGTGACCAACATCACAGCAGTTTTCTCACAGGTTCCTGCTTTCTGTGTGTTCTGTTTGGTCGCTGAGCATTTCCAAAAGTCTCCTGCTGACAGTCTGAACCCGCACACTCCTCACTTTAATAAAGGCTCAAATAGTTTAAAAAAAAAAAAAAAAGTTTGGGCTGAAATCAATAGACAGCTTCTATGAAAATTTTGCGTTCACTATAACTGATTTATACAAAATTGTCGACATTAGTCCAAAGAGTTATGTATGTCAATCGACATGTCAGCACTATAGAAGTGCAATCTCTAAGAGGGACCAAACCCACTCCTCACTAGCCAACTCAAACTTCCCCACTCCTGGATGGATGCAGTACTTATTCACCAGAGCTAAAAGATGAACAGTCCTACAGCCTGCTGAGATCGACATTAAAGTCCTGGAAGTTAATTATTTTTCCTTTTGTTTAAGCAGTTATGACTACTTTAAAAATTCATTTGCTACAGTAGTTTACAACAAACTTTTAATTCTAACGTATAGAAAAGTGTCTCTCAACAGCTACGAAAAAAAAATTAAATTAGATCTCAAAGCATTAAATAACATTCTGCAATGAGATGACACGCATCGTTTTGCTCGACAGCTTTCGCACCCGTCGCTAAAAATGGGGGGCGGGGGGATGGGGAAGGGGGAGAAAGGTGTGACCCCGCCGCTCCCCGCTCGCCCCCTGGAATGCTCCGGAGGGATGTGACTGCTTTTCGGGCTTGAGGTTTAGAAGCCGCTTTTCTTTTCGGGACGCGCAAAACGAAGCGCTTTCTCTTTTCATGGTGTTAATTAGAGGGGAAGTGCCGCGCTGGACGGTGTCTCCTCGTTTCCCGGGGAGGTGGGTGTCCCCCGCGTCGCCAGGAACTCCCGGCCGAGTGGGGGCCCGAGGCGACGAGGGGCGGGCAGCGCCCGATCACCCCCCAGGGGAAAAGTTAAGGCACCGGCAAGGTCCGGACCACCAGCCCAGCCATAAGATCCACAAAATGAACGTTCACGGCCAGAAGAGTAATGCAGTAAACCGCCTTCCCTTGCAGTAGAGAACGAATATTAAAATAAATCTACCTTCATCGCTCCTGATTTACACAGGTTAGGGAACACCGACACTTACTGCAGATTGCACTTCATTCTGCTTGCCGCTGCTGTTCAGAACTTCCTCCCCAAAATCTAGGTTTCCCTGCTGTGTTTCCAGGTTTACCGCGGTAAACACTACTATGTTCTCCAGTTAGCTTTTCTTTTTATACAGGTGATTTTTCCCGCTTTGAAATTTATTTAACCAAAAAAGGAAAAAAAAAAAAAAAAGGAACGCATCCTTAGGATTTCCGTTTAGCAGAAAGGCTTTTTAGTAAACTATATACACAATCTGATTTCCTTCGTAACGCCTAAATAAAAATTATTTCACAATGCATTTACAAGAGATGATACAAAAAGAAAACAAAATCAAAGAGAAAACAAACAAACAAAAATATCCAAATACAGTATAGTTTTACAAACCCCGGAAAAAAATGGAGCTTCCAAAACAAAACAAAAAAAGTTTTATAAATAAACAAACAAGTAACGGAAAAAAAAAACCCCAACCCCAACCCAACAAACCCGCGAGAATATCTACAAAAAACCTTTAAGTGTTCTTTTGGATTTGTCTTAGTACATGAGTAATAAATGAGAACTGTTTCCTCATCAACTTCGAGTTAATTAGTCAATAAAAAGCCTTCGCAAGAAGCGATCCGTGACCGAAATCATAGCCGTTCCGCGCGGTATAAAAGTTGGCATCACCTACAACTTTGTATATTTATTATTGGTATTTTTTCTTTTCGCCGCTGTTTCTCCCCTTTCTCTTTCTCCTCTTTTGCAAATAAACGCTCTATGTCTCTTGGGTGAATGATAAATACTGTACAAAAAGTCTCGATAAAACACAGAAGTTCAGTCTAAAACTAGTTTCATAAACTAGTCCTTCTAAAAAAAAAGGTAAGTAAAGCAACCGTTACCTTTTTTCTCTCTCGTCATTATTATTATTATTTATTANCCTGCGGGCCGGCCCGGGGCCGGGGCCGGTGGCCGAGCCGGTGCCCGCGCCCGCGCCCGCGTCCGGCTCTCCCGTGCCGGCGGGGGCTCAGATATGCGTCAAGGGAACGGTGCCGTTCACCCCCGTGCTGGCGCTCTGGTAGTGCTGGGGCAGGGAGTGGAGCCGGCTCTGGGCGGCAGCGGCCGCCGGATCCCCGCCTTCCCCGGCCGGTAAGTACATGCTTATCATCTCCCGCAGGTCCCCGGGACACGGGGCCCGCGAGTGCGAGGTGACGGGCGGGCTCACGCTGGGCTCCGACTTCACCAGCGAGCCCAGGGCGCCCAGNTGTCCCCTCAGGCCCCGCTCCCGCCGCTGCCGCGCCCGCCGCTGCCGCTGCCGCCGCCGCCGCCGCCGAGTTCTGGTGGGGCTGGGAGCCGTAGGGCAGGGCGCCGTAGCCCGAGGGCGAGGCGCTCATGTAGCCCTGTGAGTTGGAGATGGGGCTGTACTGCAGGGCGCCCATGTCGTAGCGGTGCATGGGCTGCGGATTGTGCGGGTGGTGCGGATGATGTGGGTGCGGGTGGTGGGGGTGCCCCCCGCTGCCCGGGTGCTGGCTGTAGGCGAGCTGCGCCTCCTGCATCATCGCCGCCGCCGCCGCCGCCGCCGCCACCGAGCCCGGGTAGGCGCCGTTGGCCCAGCCGTTCATGTGCGCGTAGCCGCCGCTCGCCGTGCCGCCGGGGCTCTCCAGCCGCTGCCCGACGCCGCCCGGGCTGACGCCGACGCCCATGCCCACGCCGACGCCTGCCGGGCCTCCGCCGGCCGACCCGGCGCTCAGCAGCCCCCCGGCCAGCGAGTACTTGTCCTTCTTGAGCAGGGTCTTGGTCTTCCGCCGTGGCCGGTATTTATAATCCGGGTGCTCCTTCATGTGCAGCGCCCGCAGCCGCTTCGCCTCGTCGATGAACGGTCTCTTCTCGGCCTCCGACATGACTTTCCACTCGGCCCCCAGGCGCTTGCTGATCTCCGAGTTGTGCATTTTGGGGTTCTCCTGGGCCATCTTCCGCCGCTGGCCCCGCGACCACACCATGAAGGCGTTCATGGGTCTCTTGACCCGGTCCTGGTTCGCTTTGTTTCCCCCGCCGCCGCCGCCGCCGCCTCCGCCACCTCCCGCTCCGGTCTGCCCCGAGAGGTTCGTGGGGGCCTGGGCTCCGCCAGGGGAGTGCAAGTCCGTCTCCATCATCATGCTGTACATTCAAATAGCTTTTTTATTTTCCACCGATGCCAGACGTGAAAAATGAATCAAACATAGAGGAGCCCGGGAGGACGGGGAGCGAGCGAGGCGAAACCCGTTCGTATCTAGGTAGCGACCGCCGTGCGCAAAAAAA